>OZ014479.1:37034679-37485771 GCA_963965965.1 Trididemnum nubilum
ATTTTAGTCGGCAGGCCAGGGGGCAAGCTACATCCCCCCTGGCTACGCTACTGTACTCCACCGGCTCCCTACTGGCTACTAGCTACGGCTCTGATATGGATTCTGCGGAAACTTTTTTGCTTTTGACAAATGGTTTGCTGCAGGGATGTGAGTCCGTTTAATTTTTTACGTTAGATCAATTTCGAGTTCAGGTAACTTTTTTCGAGTAAGGTTTAAGTTCAAGTTTTGTTTACAGCAAGTTGTAAAAAAACAGCTTTCATGAAGAAAATGTTATTTAAAAGCAGTTTAAATTTTACCAAGTAAACATGAATTTGTGTCGCTTTATACCCTGTAAAATTTAAGAACAAATAAAGTACAATGTTACAAAAAACTTATGAAAAGTTAAAAATTGGGCCAAACTCAATCCAATTTTTGGTTCTTGTGAAAAACAAGAACAGAGTAATGTGAAAAAGAAGGGTTGGGATTTGGGAACTACACTGCAGTTCAGCTGCGAGCATAGCAAACAGCCTATAATATTATTATACCACACGGTTTTTAAATGCGAAGTGACGTCATAGGAAAAACGTAGACCAACTATGTTCACAACAGCTTTGTCGCAACTTGTGAAAAAAATTGCATAAGCATAAATGCAATAATGCAATCGCCATTAAACTTTCCCAAACAAAAATTTCGTCATTCTTACAAACATAAAAAATTAAGAGGTTTTTTCCTAAACGAGTATTCAAATAGAATATTTGTTTGCTTGTTTCTTTTTCTGAAAAAGTTTTGACTGATCTCAAGACTAACTTCGCCAACTTTGAGCTTTCTACAACGTTCCTTTTCCAAGGATTTAGATTTCCCTTGCGAAGGCTTTTTCTCCTTAGAAATTTTGCCAGGGTTGCCAACTACTAACAAATGTTCAAAAATTACTGCACATGACTGCCAACCAACTTTTGCCAAAACTGATCAAAATTGCCAAACGTTGCACAGTATATCCAAAGTATTACTAACGTAATTTGGTAAAAGGTAATAACTCCAAAATTTTCAATTTTGTATTTTTACATTTTTTGAATGTTTATACCCGTCTGCATCTTGTGTCCAAATTTCAAGCTTGAACTCCTTACCAATCCCGAGATATTTTAGATGGAAAAAGGTAATAACTCCACTTTGTACAAAAAGCGAGTAAAATTTGTGAAATTTTGATTGTAAAAGGTAATAACTCGTATTGTGATTGTCTGCTATTGTTTTATCACACACGAAACAATGAGTTTTTAAAATCACAGGTTAGAAAAAGAAAAAGGCCTGATTTGCTAACTTGCTGCTTGCAAATGTTTGGCGTAGTGCAAAGGAAAAGTTTTTAAGTAAAACAGAATAAAACTGTGAGTTGTTACGCTATGTGAAGCAGTGAAAAACTGTAAAAGGAATTCTAGTAGTGAATGCAGCTAGTTAAAGGGCAGGATAAGTGGGTGATACTGTTTTTAACATTAATTAGAGCCCAGCTCTAGATTGTTGCAGAGTAAGTCATTTTGTAACATCATCGCCTGCTAAAAGTAGGGTCTCGCGAGTAGTTATCCACTACCCAATAAGTTTTGGCCATGAATTCAAGGCCTTTCTTCTCTAATCAAATCTTTTATTATATTCGCTGTATTACGCTGAAGCGTTTAACGGGTTTGTGGGGCCTATCTCCGCGTCATTGCACCAGACCAGGCTCCACGGAGGGCATACCGGGGCCGTGCTCCCCCAAATGTTTGCTTGTGCTTCCCCAAACGAAAATTGTGCCCCCCCCAAGCGAGGACTGTGCCCCGAAGAAATTAACATGCTCGGGGCTACTGGAGTGCAAATCGAGGTCCAAATTGGTGTTGCCACCGGTATTTTCGTAATTTTTGTGGACTGACACCGAATTTCACGACATTTTTGGGATGAATACCTTTTTTTTTTGGAGATCACCTGTTTTCAGCCGGAAAAACCGCCTGAATTCCCGATTTTGGCAGGAAAATCTCTTTGAATCTTTGGTCTTTTCCTTGTTTATTTGATCTAGACTGGGATAAATTTCTCGTGCCCCTCCCGAATTCACATAAATAAACTTCTCGTGCCCCCCAAAATTTTTTTTTCTGCCCCCCCAGCCACGCTATCCTGGCGCCGGGCCTGCATTGCACACAAGCAACACAGCTCCTTTCGAAGAAACGTCGCAGCGGTTGCGAGCCGATTTAACCGGCTCGAGATTTGAACCCCAGACCTTCCGCTCCAGAGACGAACGCGTTACCGCTCGACCAACTGGCCGGTGTAAATATAATAAGTTGCGGTTTTTATCAATTTTACTTTTAAACCAACAGATTGTGAGCAAGCATTAACTATTTGTGTGCTAATATCATTTAATATTTCTTCCATTGCTCATATTGAAGCGAGCATCGGCTTTGCTTTAAGTTAACTATCCCATTAGCTGAGGACTTTTTTGTCTACCTCATCAGTTAGAACGGGAAGCTTTTCTTCGTTTTGCATTGTCTTGCCAGTAACATATACGCCTACAATACACAAGAAATTTAAAATTAAAAAAAAAATTAAAATAACAAAAAGTAAGCTTGCCGCCGATGTTTTCCAAAAACCGACTTCAAGTTACAGCCAGCAGTATTAACCACTAAAAAAGTAAAAATAAAAGATTTTTGAAATTCGGGAGGTTTAGGAGAGCCCATGTAAGAACCTGAGCCATTTTATCGGTTTATAATCAGCACTGCAAATTGCCAATCACATGCAAATACATCACAATAGACTATTTCTATATTTGCCATTTTACCAAAAACAAAAAAACATTACAATACAGTACCGTAATCAAAAGGAATTTATTTCAAAGCAATAACAATTGTACATCGGCAGTTATTATTATGCAATAAATTTTCAGTTAATATGCATAAGTTTTGGTTGTCTTTCTTCATAGACAAAGTGTCTCGTATGAATTTATTCAAAGTCCGCCTTGCGAACAACTATTAGTTGCAGGGGTAGTGCAAGCTTTATGATGTAAACTGGAGAAGGGCGTCGACAAAATTGTTAACAAAAAAGACATTGCAACGGTAGCAAGCCAGTTTTCTTTTAACTTTTTCTGGCAACAGTACTAGATTGTAATCCTCCGGCAAGGAGTCCTCTTGATAAAATCTTGCGGTTTGATCGTTAAAAGGCTATTTTAACTTTAAGCGCTTTAAACGCACTAACTGTTCTATTAGTTTCGTTTTCCACGAAATTTTTTTACCTATATTTCATCGAGTCTAAAACTACATTTTGCCATTTGCTGCAACATATTTTTTAAGCAGTTAAATAATAATCTAGCAATCAAATTAAACTACGCAAAGTACCAATTTAAACTACGCATTAAACTACGCAAAGTACCAATTTTTTCACAAACCGGTACTAATAATACAACAACAAAAAGAAAAAAATAACGGTATATTATTTTTTGAGAAAGGCGATGATTTAATGTATCACTCTTTGTTTCAATACTACTAGCTCACTTCTTGTTTCAATACTTTTTCTGGTCCAGGCTTATAAAACAAAAACCTTCAAGAGAAATTATTTGAAAAGTTCGCTTTGCCCCTTCTGCCCCAAAGCTTTTGTGGTGAACAAAATTTGGCCTAATACAAAAAACTATAAAACAAATAATTATATTCGCTGGTAAAAACCAAAAGTCGTGCGCCTGAAATCAGTCCAGAATTCTCATAAAAAGTGGTTGGATCTATACCAGTGCACCAAGCTACCAACGCTTCTAGATCCGAGTATGATGTACCCGTCAAACCACTCTCGTTTAGGCTCCGGCAAAAATATCCAATGCTAAAAAGCAACTCTTAAACGTCGTGAGTAAAGAAAGGATAATTGAAGTCGACTAGTTAGGTTGAAAAACGAAATCGTTTGTGGCAAGGCAGCACAAAACGAAATCATTTGGTTGTGATTTCTTGCATGTTTCCTTTGACTTTGTTTCTATGCACGCTAATTATACGCACTTACACAGTTCACTAGTGTGATTTTCCCCAGAGGTTGTTGGGAGCTAAGTTTTCACACGCCTCAGAGTGCTGAAAGAGCACTCCACAGTACAAGTACAAGAAGGCTAAGTTAAAGCAATTCACAATGCATGTCAAAAAAGCAGGATAGAACTTACAGTATTGAATTATTATTTCATCTAACGACTTGCTTTTAACATTTTCAAGGTCATTTGAATGCTTCCAAATATTATACCACGTGAGATTTTCAATGCAAACATTTTCAATCTTACAGATATATTGTCGGTTTGCTATGCTTCGGCCGTAAAATCTTCCCTCGACAAAGTATAACTACTCGGGTAGGATGTAACACCAGCAAGCCATTAGGCACAAAACTTGAATCTTGAATTATTTTTTCGCAAAATACAAATTTAAACTATTCACAAAAATAACCGTTTTGTAGTAGCACCATAACCTCTTTCTAAGCGCAGACCAGCGCACCTAAGAAAGAAAGTTTGACGATCGATGATAGTTGAGACGGTTCCGCAATACGAGGGCTAGCTCAAAATCTCACAGCATCATGAGTGAAATTCCAGGAGGGGCATGGCCTCCCTTGCCCCCCTTTGTCGACGCCTATGGTACAATAGTACCATTAGTCTGTTTTAACTAACTTGTAGATTGTATGCTTGTAAGGAGGTACGCCGAGGGTGTGTAGCAATCTTCTGTCCGAAAAAGATGAAAATACGCTCGTGCGCTTATGGCGATTTTGCGCACAGCAGATCGGGGCTAAGTTTTGAGAGACGCTAGGCGTTCAATCGCAAGCACACGAGCGTATCCATTGTTTATTTCAAGCCATACATAAAGGCTCGCTTCCAAGTTCACAATTTTAAGCTATTTTTAGTCGCATCTAAGATTTGGAATTCAAGCATTGCTTACAGTGATGTCATTGATGACATCACAGTGACGTAATTCTGCCAGGACTGGTTTAAAACAGAACTGGTGCGATTGTGATAAGCTGCAATAAATCCAAAAACAAAAAATGAAAAAACTAAAAAGGTTTTCTGCATACTGGTCGACTTTCAAGAAACGGTTAGCCTAATACACACGAAACTTCTGTCACTTTCCAGAGATGTCGTTACTAAAATTTTATCCCAACGATTAAGTAGTGGCCAATAAATCTTCAAATTTTGAATAATTGCATATTTTCCTGGGCTAAAATCAGTTTTTGTTGAAAAAGACAATACATTAGTGTGTTCTGTGTCTTTCTACACAAAAACAAAATGAAATGAAAAAAAAATTAAATGCAAATACGCAACCAATTGTGACATCATCAATGACATCACTTTGACGTAATTACATCAAACATTAAACGGCACTGACTTACGAGCATTCAACTTTAAAAAGTTAGGTTTAATGCAAAAGTTGCAAAATTCATTTGAGACAATACGAGACAATAGCAACAGTGACGCAATAAGAGAAGAATTTTTGAAAAAATGGACGAAAAAAGGTATTAAGTCCATTTTCAAGCAAACGAAATAAAATTTTTGAGTTTTGTTTTCTGGATCAAAATTCTGTGACCCATCTATGCTTTCAGACAAAAATTTAAAAAATTCTACAATCAGGAACATTGTTTAAATTAATCAAACACTAAAAGTCGATTTTCTCAAAAAGTTGAAAATGGTGGTTATTACCTTTTACCATATCACGTCAGATTACCTCAACAATGTAATGAAGTCGATTTTTGGTAACAGACATGCTTAAGCAGTATAGGCCAAATTTCAAGCGGAATGCCTACCCACAAATATACTCGCAGCTTGCACCTAAATCAGCGAGTTTGTTAAAAAAGGTCACACCACGAGCATAATCATAGAAAGTAGCTTTTTTTGCTAAGTTTTAAAAATTACTTCAACAACTTATTTAAACAACAGTACGTGTGAACTTCTAAATACATTTAAGCTTCTTATCTAAAAAGGCAACAAAAGTTTAATTTTCATTGTTCATTAAGCGTCAGTCATAAAAATGTCATTTTTCTTGCTTTAACAAATTTTGTAATTTTTGGTTGCTTTTGTTGGAATTAAAAATGCCAAAGTAATCGTAGTGGTTTATTGCAGATGCCAGAGGGTTGACTTGACAATAAATTCACGAGAATACTCGTAGTCTTTCCAATGGCTTTGAAAAAAAACAAAACGAAATCGAGTATGCTCATACTGTAGTTGGCACCAACGAACAAAAGCTAAAATACGAGCATACTCATGGTTGGCAGCCAACGTGTTAACTTCCTATAAATTTTTTTGTTGCATACTTGTCAAAACAAAGCAAAGGATCAGCATTGTAATTTAGCTGCTTTTCAAGTAATTGTAAGACAACTTTCCAAAAGTTAATCTTCTGTCACAGTACTTACAAAATGGTCATAATTGTAATTTAGCTGCTTTTCAAGTAATTAATTGTAAGACAATTTTCCAAAAGTTAATCTTCTGTCACAGTACTTACAAAATGGCAACACTGAAATAAGAGTAAAATTTTTAACTTTGAACTGCAACATCTTGAAAACGGCAAGACGTAGAAAGTTCAAATTTGGTGAGGATGCATTTTTGCCTTTTCCCAACATTTCAGTCAACAGTAAGAAACTTGACTTGAATGCCTTTTAAATGGAGATTCTACCGCTTGCAGTGTTTTTGAGATTATACTTAAATTTAGGGTATCGGTGTCAGGCAAAGAGTGACTAGGTATGCTTTCAGGAAATTCAAGCTTTCCTTCCGCAGATAACATTAACGTCACAACATTAGTTCATTTCGTTGCTTTATTTCGATCTCCCCCAAAAACGCTTAATTTGTATTTTTTCGTATGCGTTTGAAGCATAAAGTTCGGCCCCAAAAAACATTTTTTTATTAGTCACAATTAGCAACTTGACATTAGGTCTACCAATAGTAAAGTATTTCATTTTTTCGAAGGAAATCCTTAATGGATTGTTTTGTAATCCCAACGCATAATCGAATAACAGAAACAGTAGCGTAGCCAAGGGGGGCGAGGGGGGGGCTAATTTGTCAAAAATTAAAGTCACAAATCAAAGAAAACTTTTAAAAATGCCAAAAATAAACAATAAAATTTGATCGCTAGTGTAAAAACGCCAAACATATAGGTTTTTATCAACGAATATATATTATAAACTCAGGAATAAGAAGGGGGGGGGGCTATTCAGTGTTAGTTAATTACCAATCACTTCTCTCAAATATCTTTTCATTAACCGCCCACCCCCAATTATTTTTCTGTATAAAATATAGACAAAGTAGATTACTGTGGGTGAGTTTTATTGAATAATAGGATTTTATGATTTACCAGCATGTAAACAAGAGAACTGCAATGTTATCATTAGCCACTTCCCACATAGCCCATTTATGCGACCAGTTATATCATGTTGCGCTGCCAATTTCTATGCCACGTTTTAAAAGCATTATTTTTTATTAAAATAGCTCTAAAATTACGTTATTTTTGCAAAAAAATGCAAAATTTTCGAGCGTTGGGGGCTCCGCCGCCAGACCCCCGTGCCTCCGGCGGCTGATAGCTTTGCCCCCAGACCCCCGTTGGCCTCCGGCGGTCCGCCCCCACACCCCCTAAACAGCCCCCCATTGCGAATTTCTGACTACCCGCCTGACACAGAAACATAAAAAAATCTTAACGTAACGCATAGAACATGATAGTTATGGTAACTGTTTTTGCCAATGTTAGTGCAAACTGCTGCGGGTTAAAATGTCTGTCTGTTTGCTAAACATTAATGTACTTTTTTGGAACGATTTTTAAAAATTCACCTAAAAACAATGTAAAGGCTATCTGTATGATTGGACATTGCGAAATTCGAATGCTTGTAATTGGTCAGTCTGAAGCATGATTTGGTCTGATAAGTGACGTCACATTGTTTTCATTATGACGATGCAAAACCCAAATAAGGGAAAAAAGCAATGCGTCACTCTCATTGGCTTACAACGCAAGTAAACACAAAAGCTGACTGCCACGTGATGCAATCTTTGCTGTTTGCGCTGATCAGGACAAACTTTGGCCGAAATGACGTCAAAACCAGAGCGAAATTCGTTTGCTATATAAACCGGCTGAGCTAGAAGTTGATCAGACGGTAAATGATTGTTGGAAACGACCAGACGATTTGTATAATTTTTACTGGATTAATTACAGTAATTTCGAAGCTCTTCAGAGTAGCTATAGTCAGACGACATAGAGACACTTTTCATCTTTTTATATTGCATTTTACGATAGTTAATTGATGTTCAAGTTACGTTGTAGTTTTGTACGGTTTCTGAACGAATCAATTGCATAAGCTGGGACTTGGAAATCGGAATCGGTGGAATTCTTGCTATCAAAAGATTTTTAATTTCCTTGGCCGTTCTATTTCTATTTTCTACCAGTACAAGCATATGCGTAAAAAACAGTAAACTTTCCACAAAATTATAGCACTTCCCCATACCCTAATTTTTTTGTTGTTGTTGAAGGCAAGCCTAATTAAATTAATGTTTGAATAAATATCTATTGATTTTAGCGTGTCCTCCAATGCTTTTTTTGCCAGTCTCAGCTCGCATGATTTAGCGGATTTTCGGTAGTGTATTTCAGAAAATGACGTCAATTTAAATTCAAAAAATAATTTTAATCGATGACCTTGAAGTCAAATCTTTTTTGTTCGATGGATTTCACCGATTAGTTTGACAGCCCCAAACATATTCTGCTAATTTTTTTTCGAATTGTTTAAATTTAAATCAGTTTATCATTTCTTGATCGTAGATTGTTCTCTACTGATGTACATGTTTAAAAACGAAAATTGTGCTAGCTATAATTTAGCAAACTTTAAATAGTAAAGTGCAATAATTTGAAGCGATGATCACTCCACTTGATATTTTTTCGTGGGAAACGTGGGCACTAATCGGTTCTATTCTCTTTTTAACCAGGTAAGCCTTATCATTAAGAAACAAGAATTGCAGTACAATACAGACCAAAAAAAAAAGATCTTCACCTCTGAGGGCCCGCAGTTTAAAGCGATGTGGTTTCCCGTCTAGTTCGCATGCGTTGTTTACCGGTCTGCTTCCAATGGGTAGGGGATCGCTGATTTTTGGTGGCGAAGTACATACAATATAAGGTTTTACATGCCAAAGAAGGGGCCATGGCACAATACCTTTCCCTGTCTATCCTACTGGAATATACAGTAGCGTGCCGTAATATGTGTATGTCACAATATCTTCTTCCCTTTTTCAGATGGTGTATTAACAAGCAATGGAGGGTCTTGAAAGATCTCCAAATTCCTCATGACCCTCCTTCCATTCTACAAATCGGAAACTTGAGAAGTATGATTTCAGACCCAAACATTGTAAGTCAGCTAAAGTACAAGTTTTTTTTGCGTGTAGAACTCAATTAAAATATTGTTGCAGAAATTTTGTCTGAATCTGTTTCGTTGACTTTTGCTTGATATTAATGGCTTGAAATTTTTTAATGCAAATATTTAACCAACTGGCTTAAGTTGAGATTGAAACTCTCAGTCAACTTCTGGAGTATTTTTGTTTGGAAGAAACTATTTTACCGGAAATTTTATCTCCTTTTTACTGAATTATTTCTAATCCAAATCTAACCTAAACTCAAATCCTTACTTTAGAACTTATCCCAAACCTAACCCACACTCACACAGGCGCGTAGCCAGGAATTTGTAACGGGGGTGGGGGGGGGGCTGTTTCGGAGGAGTAAAATCACACAAAAATGGTTTTCACTTGAAATTGGAACGGTTTTGTTCCCAAAATTTGGTGGAGACCAAACAAAAACATAAAAAAGGTCTTCACTCAGATTTGAACTTGTTTTGTGCTCAAAATTAGGTGGACACCCAAAAAAAAAGGTCTTCACCCAGGCTGGGATTGATTTTTGCAGTAGCGTACGCAGGATTTTCGAGAAGGGGGGGGGCCAGGGAATTCAGAAAATTTGCGATTAATGAAGACGAGAATGAAAAATTTCCAGCCCAAAACCAAGTTCGTTTTCCTGCCCAAAAACTTAGGTGAAGACAAAACAAAAAAAGTCTTTACTCAAATTCAGTCCGGTTGTTGGCCCAAAATTAGGTGAAGACCGAAAAAAAAAGGTCTTCACTCAAACTTAGTCCGGTTTTTGGCCAAAAAAAGGTCTTCGCCCACCCTTTCTATGCTCAAACCTTCTGCCCAAGTTACAAAGGGGGGGACCATGCCTCAATTTTGCATACCATTCTATGCTAATTATACTATCCTGGCGACCCAAAGGGAGAGGCCATGGCCCCCCTAAATACGCCCCTGGATTTTTGTGACCGAATTCTCTTCAAGTCCATGTTCAAAGTAGACACATTCTTATTGCCAATGGGAAGGAGGGCTATTTTTGCTTTTAGTGAAAAAACCGGTCTCAAAAGTGCTAAAAACGTGGTATTTTGCATACTCTGCATTCCAGTGGGGGGCCTTAGCCCCCCACCCCCCTGACTACGCTACTGCACCCACAGGCGGAATTTACGGACTAGGGGGAGCAAAAGATTTGAAGTACATGATGTAATGATCTGAAATCCCTCAGCAGGCCCCAACAAATGTCCCCATGAGCAACAAAATTCTGAAAGAGTACAGTACAACGAATCCGTTTTGAAGACCTTTTTTGGACAAATTTTCGGCAAAGACCATTTTCCAGTCTTCTCTTTCAGTAATTTGACGGAAAAAGCAACGAATTTCTGGAAAAAAGCTTGATGAAAATGCAGATGATGTCTGATTAAGCCCCCCCCCCCCCTTCCGCAAACCTTTTGTTCCATCTCTTAACGCCTAAAAAGCATATTAAATAAAAAATGCGCTGATGAATAGTTCTCATTTTTGTTTAATTCTTTTTAACACAAGAAGTATCCGGTGAAATAGTCACTTCCTTTAAGTTTTTAGAATTTAATCAAAAACCAACAAAAAGTGGCTGAGCACTCCGCACTTTTAGCCTTCAGATTTGTGAGATGGGGAAAATTATTGATTTCATTGCTGCATTCAATAATATATTCTTAGCCACCTTTGACGTTATTGGATCTTCGTTGTGCGGCCTGTGCAATGCGGCGAGATGCGGGATGAAAGTGGACGGACTCAAACTATATCTGTTAGTGTACTGGAAAATATATGATATTTTTTTGACAGATTTTCACGTTCGACATTGCTCAAAGGAAAAAGCACGGGCCGATTTATGGGTGAGTCAAAATTATGATGTTTTTGATGGGGGTTCATGTTTAGAGCGGTAACGCGCGTTCTTTTCGGAGCGAGAGGTCTACTGTTCGAATCTGTAGCCGATCAAAACGGACGCAGTGTTGCCAAAGAATCGCCATCGCTGCGACATTTCTTTGAATGAAACTGTGTTGCCCAGGCACAATGACTCGGAGATGGGCACCACCAACTCTTTACACGTTTCGGCGAAACGCAGCGAGAGCAATGAAGATTTGACTTTTTTTTGTGGTGGAATAGTTTTGCGATATTGGAAATGTCAGAAATAATCGAACCCTCAAAGTTTAGATTTAAAAGTTTGGCTTTACAGTAATGCTCCATTTGATTACCTTTTTTAAACTGATTGTATTTTCTACTTCAGTACTTACAACTGGCTGACGCCAAGAATAACCATCGGAGACCCTGATATTGTGAAACAAATCATGATTAAAGAAGCCTCGACTTTTCAAGATCGACAGGTACGCCAGCAACAATTTATTTATGTAACTTACATTTAAAAATTAAAGAATCGAAAAAGTTTGTCAAAAGTTGGAAAAATCCGCCAAAATTGAAGTATAAATATTCCGTTTTCTTATCTTTTACTTTGCAACGCTTATTAAATTAATTTTCACAACCGCATTGCAACTGGGTTTAATTTTCCACGCAGAAGCTTAAGCACATTCGCATGAACCTGCCACTTTGGTTCTGCCTAACCAGCACACTAGCCCAGAGAACCCAATTTGGGCTCTAGCAAATCTTTTGCCACGTTGAATAAGTTACTCAAACATTTTGTTGGTCTTTCATCAGGCTGGGTCACCACAACGGGTAAACTGCTTGGCCCCAACGGAAAATAAGCGGAAAGTGTCTTTTTCGAGGAAACAACGACGCACAAAAGTGTTCTGCGTTGGTGTGGTTGGACAGGAGCGGAGTGTCTGGTTATTTATTTTTGCAACGGTTTATTTTGCGCAGTTTTTTTGACTATTTATTTCAACTTTGACTATATATTTTTGTACATTTAATTAAAATGACTATTTAATTAAATATGCAAAAAAACATAGCACAAATTAGCGTACACAAACGGCGCCCCATAACTTGGTTGTACAATATTGCACAACTGCAGTGTCATTTTACTTCTCCGTCACGTTGTGCTTTTTTTTTGCTTTTCAATCACAAGACGATAATCACATGATCTTGACAAATATATTTCTTTATCTTAGTGCATTGCGCAGCAGACAAAACATTAAAACTTGAAACATTGTCATTGGCGTTCTCGGTCTCTGCTAATTATCTAAGTCACGAGAAATGCAAATTCTGTTTGGAAGTAATGTAGCGCTTTTTGGTCTTAGTAGAATTGAATTTGAAAATTTGATAATCACATTAGATTTAAAACATTAGGTTTACTGTTTGTACAGGTATAAATGGGATTGTTACAGGTAAAAAATTAATGCAATTGAAATGACTTTTCATGGATGCCTTGCTTAAATAAATAATTAATAGATACGACTCAACTCATTACCCAATACTTTTCTTATGCTTTTTCTAAATTTTTTAGAGAACGTTTTCCAAGTTAAATGGCAAAGAGATGAACACTGCGTTAACAGCTGCGAGCGGGGAGCAATGGAAAAGAATCAGGTGAAAAATCTTAAATAATTTGGACCGGCATTGTCTGATAAGTAAGCCTATATGCCCAAATTTGAGGTCACTGTTTGAGCATCTTGTTCATTTTTCGATTGGTATCATTTTTTTATTTTGCCCAAAATCAATTCAATATTATCTGCCATGTCGCATAACTGCTTTTACAAACATACCGCATCTGATAAAAAAAGCAAAGAATGTCTCAATATACTATAGCTGGCTTCTATGTTTTTCGGTTGGGAAAATGCTTTCAAAAAATGCAATAGTCAAAAAATACTCTGCGCCTGCAACGTCCAATAGCTCACTCAAAACCTCCAACAACGTCCAATAGCTTTTCACAACTTCGGAAAATCTAATTTTCCAGCAAAAGATTCTACAAAGATCGGCCTTGTGAGAGGAAGACAATTATTCGGAGAGATACAGAAGTCGTTCCTCTCAGTTGCAGTAGTATTGACACCAATTTTGCGGCTGTTTTAGAAACTCTCTGAGCCCTACTTTCTCAACATCAAAGATGAAGGACATGTTCAGCCTGATTGAGCAGTGCACGGACAAAACTGTAAATATTCTCAATAAAAAAATTAAAGAAGAAGGAGGAAGATTTGATGCGAAAGAGTAAGTGGAAGAATCGGATAATATTGTCAGTGATCATTGAAAAATGTAAATAATGAAGAGGTGTGCCACGGCTTACTCGAGAGAGCAATGCTGAAGTTTGATAATTATAATGAAAATTGAGCAACACTTCACTCAAACATTTGTTGTAACATTTTTGTTGTTTTGTGCGGGTATTTACGCAAAGTTTATCGAATTGGGTGTAAGCTAAAATGCCACATTACACTAACACTGTGTATGGCACCTTAAATGAAATGTACAATATTTTTATTATATTTGTATGTGACTTAGTAAATTGTAACTCATCAGTTTGCTATAGCTATATACCTCATTAGACAGGGAGATATTTTTTATTTCCTGTTTTTAGTGTGTTTGGAAAATTATCAATGGACGCGATTTGCTCCTCCGCATTTGGAGTCAGTATTAACCCAGAAGTAAGCCGCTGTTGTTGCGTGCAGTGCTGAATAATTACTGTCTTTGGAAACATAAATTCTTTCGAAAACAAACTGTCTTTAAAACCTATATTGTTTGCTTATAAAGAATTTCAGGAGTCATTGCCTCTATTGTCATTTCATCCAGACCGTTTTTCTAAAAAAATGTCGCAGCGCAGAAGTATATGCGACTTGCTAGAAACACTATTATTGTGCTGGATTTGATCGGCCAAACAATCGACTTTTCGATCCAAAACAGAGTGCGATAGCCAACCACCATTTGGATAAGATTGTAATATAATATAATATAATTGTATATACATATTACAAGTTAGATGTCATCTAACTTATACTATGTATATACAATTTTATTTGGATAAGATTTACCCGTAATGATCCCATTTACTGGTGAAACAGACTTTTGGGCTTTACAGGTTTTAATTTTAAATGTTTTAATACTGTGGCAATATACTATGATGCTAACCCTTCGTTATCAAGCACTTTTTTGAAACCCTGATGTCAACCATAGACTGATATTACGACCCCATAGTTAATCATAGTAAATTGTGAAACGAGGTTCCCTTTTGAAACGCAATATAATTATAATAACATTGTAGTTTTTAAACCAAAAGGATTCCCCAGCCACCTCTCGACCAAAGTGCACTAACCCTAATCGCTTGCACAGTGGCAGAGGCTTCACAGGGAGTAATCGTTTTTTTTTAGTGTTTGTTGATGTTTTGCTGATTTCCTTAATTCAATCGTATTATTTTTAGGATGAAGAAAGCGAATTAGTGGAGAAATCAAAAAAACTTTTTTCTACAAATTTCTTTGGAGTTTTTGCTGTAATTTTCAGTAAGTTTTGTAAATCTTAGAACTGTTCTGATGCATTGCTAAGATTTTATAGTAATTGAATGCATAAAATGTTACAGTCTCGACCTAACAAAAATTGACAATAAAGGAATAGGCGAAAATTTTACATGGAAAGAACCCAGCAACTTCAATTTAAATTACCACAAACCGCTTGCATTTCAAAATGTAACTTGTAAGAATTATTTGGACAATGGCCGCAAAAGAGCCCCCACTCTCGAGCTTATTCTGTGACCTATGAAACGTGCTGTGCCTCTGACAATATGCCCACTCGATTTGTTTTTGAAACAGATAAATCATAAAAGCATTTAATGTTTCGATGTTTGCAATTATATTCTTTACCATGTATTACGTTCCGAAGTTCATGGAATAAACTTCTGTATTGTTTATGATTAGTGCTTTTTCCATGGACGGAACGGGTGGCAGAAAAACTCAACTGGTCCTTCTTTGACAGCAAGCTTCTGGGTTACTACAAACGCTTGATTGATTCCGTCATTAGGAGCAAAAAAGCAGCGAAAGAAAAAGCTGTAAGTCGAAATATAACTTAGCTTTGGAGATTTTCAAGCTCGTCCAACAAAAAGTACTGCAATGAATATTACAATCGGTTATCATGAAACCTAACTTAGTCATGAATTGTTGAAATTTATTTTGCGACAAAGTTTTGTTTTTTTTATGCTGTGTTCATGTGTTGCAATTTAGCTTGGTAATGTGTTATCTTATATTTTATTTTCGTATAATAATCGGATACCTAATGTAAGAATTCTGGCATTTTTATGTTACAGTACCTTTGCTTATCGCTAGATCATACTAAAACGAAAATTGAAAAGACACTTTTTTTGCCAATCGATTGTGATTTGTGTTTATGATGTAAGAAGCCTTTCAAAATTCTAGATGTGCATCAACTAATAGAAAGCGATTCTTTTACCGGAAATTTTTTTCTACTTTTTCATTAATCCTAACCCGAAATTAACCTAAGTTTAAAACCTTACTCTAAACCTAGCACGAAATCTAATCCTAACTGAAAACCTAATCTTAACCCAAAACGTAATCTTAACCCTTAAAAAAGTAAATGAAAAATGCATGGATGAATTTTTCGCATCGTCGTTTTATTATCTTTAACTTAAAAATTTTCCGTGACTTAGTCATTCCCTAACCAATTAGCGTATGATTTTTTGAAGTTTTTTTGAAGTTTGTTCATAATATTTTTATGTTTTTGAAGTTTGTTCATAATATTTTTATGCTTATCGTTGGTTATCATCTATTCGTTTTCATCTCATAGATTGCTATAAATTTTGCTCTTTGTTTTCAGAGACCAGATATATTACAAGGGATGCTGACCGCGGAAATTGACGAAAAGGAACTAAAAAATGGGGCGTCTAAAGGTAACAACGAAAGTGACACTTAAAAATGTCAAATTCAATGCTTATTCAAAACAATAATTTTAGGGCAAATCAATAAAAGTAGTCAAAAAGTTTGCTGTTAAATATCGGATTTTGGCTGGAATTGGTGTGGTTTGTTGAAAAATGCCAGCTGTGTCTGGCTTGCATATGAATGACTAAATTATAGCGAACACATTAACGGCATTATTGCGATGAAATTATCCGCTTTAGGCTTGTTAAACCGCCAGAAATATTGACGAAGGTCAAAACTATCACAAAAAGCTTTTTCTGAGTCAACAGTCCTTTGCTTTTTCATTGTGCTTCAATATTTGATTTCATAGCTCAAACAAAATGTTGTTGATTCACAGCCGGTTTTAAGCAGAGAGGGGCAACCGCTCCTTTTAAAGAAGCGTCGCTCCCACTCCTCAAAATAAAAAGAAGCGTGCTCCCGCTTCTTTTGTTGCTCCTTTTGATACCTTTAATTGACTAAATAATCTTATACGATTATATTACTGTCCTGAACAAAAATTGTTCTGCCAGCCGTTGCTGTCCTGAACAAAAACGAATGGAATATGATCATTGATTTGACTACAAGCCTAGTACTCCAGCTTGCTGCACTGACCAGCGACTACTGAATAAATTGTGAAGTAATTTGCTTGTTTCCAATTATTTCGCTTTTATTGGAAAACAATCGCGAATTTATCTGTCACGATTTATAACAAGCCGGTATAGCGCCTGACTATTATAGACCAATTTTTGGTATAAGAAACTTTAATTTTGTTTGTAGATAAACCTGGGAATAATCACTCGCATCTTGATTTAGTTAAATAAGGCTAACGCCAAAAGTGCGGTAGCATGTGAAGATTTGGAGAAGTGGCTATTTTGATCCTTTCAAAATGTGCTGCGAATACAAATCGAATCAGCCAAAAACGTGCCATTCATGCCCGTATAAAACCCATGTGGTACATTCTTGTTGCACCATTGTACCGCTTAAGTTTCCACACAACAAGAATATGGATGTTTGGTTTCAGGTATCACTCGAACCGAAATCGTGGGAAATGCCATGCTTATGATGATGGCTGGATACGAAACCACCGCCAACACAATAATACTTTTGGCTTACTGTACTGCCACCGAACCTGAAGTCCAAGAGAAACTTTATCAAGAAATCCTTGAAACGAAAGAAAAATATGTAAGCAAACTAAACAAGTTCTCTCACCCCTTGCAACACAATACTGGAGCAAGTGTTTGGTAGTGGTTGTGTTGCTAACTTGCTACTCAATCGACCATTTTAAGGGATGGGGATGCGGAGGGACTTCGCTTAAACCCAACATTTAGACAACACCCCCAAGATCTGGACCAGAGATCATAGATACATGTAGATAGAGAGGATCTAAAATAAATCTACCGTACATTGAGGCTCCGAGGCAGGACGCATAAAAGCAAGCTTAGTCAAATCAGTTTAAGACTTACCGCCTATATACACAGACTAACACTAGACTGCAAATACACGTACTTTGTCTATAGTGACACTGCTGAGACGTTGTAAAAGAAACCAAAGTTTTTGAAATTGTTTTTTTAGCGCAACTTGTAAAATTGGAATAAAACTTTGCAATTTCTTCCAGGGTGGGCTAACGTACGAAGCTGTGAACACCATGAAGTATTTGGATATGTGCATGAAAGAATCTCTGAGGCTGTATGGAGCTGCACCAAGGTAAATCTCATAACTTTGGTAAAAAGTTACTTTGTGTGTTAATAATTGCTGCCGCTAAAAAAAAGTAACCGAAAAGTAAGTGATTTCTGTAAGTCAGTTTCCTGAGCTGGAGAAGAGCTAAATCGGTCCTTTAAATTTAGTCTTATTTCGTTTATTGTTCCATAGTCGTCCTCTTGTATTTGACAAGTTTTTGATAAATTTCAATACTTTCGCAACCGCGCATTGTAAAAGATCAATGTGTTTTTGTGAGATAATGTATTTGTTGTATTTTCGAGTGCGTAGTATTTGCATTTTTGCAATCATTGACTGAATTTTTCTATAAATAGAAATCACAGTTCCCGTGTACATTAGCACAAATGGAGCTGTCTAATAAATTCCACATATAGGAATATGTTAACTTTTTCGTATGCTATAGAATTATTCTTGTTGGTATCATTCTACAATATTTTGAATTATGCGCGAATTAGAATTTTGCCAGGGAAGGAGGGGGAAGGAGTGGTTTGACCAAAAGTTCTAAATTTTTTGTTCAAAAAAAGTGTCACATTTTGGCGGCTTACTAAGCAAACCTGTGCAACTCAAGCGCATCACAGTCTGGGATCCAGAGAGTTCATGAGGGGGCTGGTCGATTGTAAGTTTCGGTACAAATATCCATTTTAATGCCATTTGGATCATATTTAGCTTGTTTTTGTCACATTTCAGTTGTTGAGATTCGGTTGTTGAGATTCGGAAGTTTCGTAAGTTGTTAAGATTCGGAAACCAGTTATTGATAAATTATTGCCCAGCCGCTTTAGCCCCCCTCTCCCCCTTTACTTTCAGGTCGAGTCGAAAACACTTTTAAACCCTTGTATTTTTGTCTTAAATTTTGTAAGTGACATGGCTAAGGTGAGACTAAAGCTCTCTTAGTCTCCCTGGATGTGTCACTGCTTTGAATATTATTGTATTTGAGTTTGTGCTTCAGTTTTTCGTGCTAAACTTTGCTTTTGTTTTCTAACTGTTTGGTGAAGCACTTTAAACTATGAACTTCTTCAACACGCTTTTTCTACAATAGCTTTTAGCTCAGAACTTCTACATAAAAATTGTGTGATTGAATAAATAGTTGGCCTCATCTGCTTGTTTTTACCTGGCAGAAACTCGCGGTACACAGACGTTGAAATCACCGTGAAAGGAATCACGATTCCTGCCAATACTCACGTTGATATTCCCGTGCATGCTTTTCACCATGATGAAGAATACTGGCATGAACCATGGAAGTTTATTCCTGAAAGGTATAGTTTAGTGATGCTGATGTTTTGAAAACCTTACTAAGTTTACAATATTGTTGATGTTTCTTCGGTAGGCCCGTTTTGGCGATCACGCGACCTTACGCGCGAAAATACGCGTATTATTTAAAGGCAAGCATTTTTCACTTACAAATTCACTTCAAATTTTTTTCGATGAACATTTAGCCTCAACGATTTTGGGTTTAGCAATGATTACATCGCGAAATCGTCAAAATTGTTCTGTTTTTTGACGCGCTGATGGTTTCCTTAATTGCTTGCTTATTCATTGACGTTTTTCAATAAGGTCAAAGGAAGGACCAGAGGGCAGAGACTCGTTGAATAATGACTATTTTTAATGAATAAGAAATAAACACTCTATTACTTATGAGTAATTATGAACAAATGTATTTTTATTTTCTACAGGTTCGAAGACATGAGTAAAATCGATCCAATTGTCTACCAGCCATTTGGGGCCGGTCCTCGCATCTGCATCGGACAAAGATTTGCTATTCTTGAGATCAAGATGGCAATTTGCAAACTTCTAATGAATTTCGAACTACGCACCTGCGAAGACACCCCGGTGAGTATTTAACACTTACGTTTTTGTTTCTGCTGCTTTTCTTTTCTCATTACAACAGTAACTGCGGAAAAACAAAACGACAAAAACTTTAAATCACGAAAAGTTTTAAAAAGATTTTGATGTGTTGCTAGTTGTAAATACAATTTTAATCCCACTGCGAGTCATCAATGTAACTTATGAAAGACAATTTTTTGTTTAACATGCTTTACGGTGGTCCCGATGCTATACCAACTTTGCTTCATGACATTTGTTGGCGGGCCAAAACGGCCACCGCTACATCCAAGGTTTCCCTTTTAATTTTAGAGAAATTTTGCATTGTGCAGTTCTTAACTTTCGATTTCTATTTATTTTTTGTAGAAACCACCTTTACCAATGACATTCCGAGCTAGCATGCAGCCGAAAGATGACGTTTTCCTGCGAGTTAAACCTCGACAAGAAGTTGTAGCATCATAGACACTCCGTGGGCAACCATTTCCTACTGATGGTATTGAGTTTTGAGTGACTAACTGTTACCTGATCTTGGTTTTTATAAAAATTGTAGAAAGGCGTAATTTTGCTCTGTGATGTGGTTAAATTTTTAAAGTATTGTTGTTTTGAAACATTGAATACCTGTACCGTCCGTGTAGACTTGTGGTCTTGTGGATATACCGTAATATTAGGAAATCGAATTCAAGTAAACAGATAAATTCAATTAAATTAAATTAATGTGAGACTATTTCAGCGACAATTTTAGTTTAAGGACTGAAGAATGAAGAATATTTATTAATAATAAAACAAAAATGAGGAATATTGATTTTCGATTTTTTTTATTGACTATTTTAAGGGTTAAGATTAGGATTTGAGTTTAGGTTTGGGTTAGGGTTGTCGGTAAAATAATAAACTCGTGTTAGAAGATAAGAAGGGCTGGCGCACAAGTGGGATTTTGCTAAAAGAGGGATTTAAGCCAAAATCTAATTTTTTTTATTCGAAAAGTATCCAGCGGCTGGCATATGAAATGAACAGATAAATCTCAATTGCACCTCGAAGGGAAGCATGGAAACTCTGCAGCAGCTGTAGGAGTTCATGGAGGCTGCTGGGGCTATTCGTTGAGAAAGTTTTATAGATTTTCATAAAATGTCCATTTTTAAGACATTTAAACGATATTTTGAACATTTTCAAAGCAGTGCAAAAAACTGAATTGTTGTTAATTGGAAACTGTAAAACTAAGTAAAATGCTTCATCTGGATCCGCTCTGGCTACGATCCTATTGAGGATTCTGCGGAAACTTTGTGCCTTTGCAAATAGTGTGCTGCCGGAATGCGAACGCGATCAGGTTTTTATGCTGGTTCAAATTCGAGTGCAGCTTCACTTTATCTGAATGTAAAGTTATCATGGCTTTGTTTCTTGATGTGCCTTTTTTTGTATGTCACCGCTGCAAAGAGTTTTTTAATGCATTTAATAAAAGTTTGAATTATGTTGTTCTGCTTGCATAAGTCTGGCTACATTTCTTTAGCTCTTGCTATCTGTTTTTCGCCAACTTACTTTGCAATTTGGCTCAAACTGCACTGCAATTGTTATTACATTTTATTCACCAAGTTGCCTTGCCTTGGCATTTTATTCACCAAGGAGAGCGAAGGGACGTTTTTGGTCTTCGAGTCAAGCTGTCACCTGCCCATATGTCTACCATACATTGCCGAGACTTCTTACTCGGCGACCGTTCAGCTCTTTGGGTCTGTGCCTCATGGTCTTTTTGTAGCCTTTCACTGGGAACAACGATAATTTATTTTAAGTGTTTTGTTTTTGTTTATGGTTGTTATTTGCGAGCTTCCTTTTAAATGATAATAATAGTAATAAAGGAAATGAGGTGACTTTTTTTTCGAGTATAGAATTGAGTTCAAGTTTTTTTCACAGCAAGTCGTAAAAAGCACCTTTCACGAAAAAAATATTGGTTTAAATGCAGTGCCGGATGTACATTGCGCAGGGTCCTGATCCTTTTGGAATTTTCGCGGCACTTTCTTTCGAAATGTAAGTAAAGACAAAAAAAGGTTTTTCATGCAAGCGAGTGGCCCCTGGTGCTGTGTCGTTTTGCCATGTAGTAAATCCGGCTCTGTTTAAAAAAAGCGAATGAAAATTTGTGAAAAGTTAAGAACTGGGCTAACCTCAATCCTACATATTGGTTCATGTAGAAAAAACAACAAAAAACAACAACAACAGAGTTATGTGAAAAAGGATGGTTCGAAACCTACAGCCATCCAGCTGCAAACGCAGTGAGCAGCCTATTAGTTCCGTTTTTGGTTTTTTGTTTTTACATGCAACGTGACGTCGTAGGAATGATGTGGGCCAACGACATTCACAACAACTTTATCGCAACGTGTGAAAAAATTGCATGAACATAACATACAACAATGTAGTAATCACTATTAATTGAGAACAATGTACTAAAAAAATTAAAAATAAGCTATAGACAGTATACAGTGTCTTATAGGCACAATCAAACGTATAGGTAAAGATCTTATAGGTAAAGATGTTTCAGTTAAGATTTACTTATTTTGGCTAAAGTTGACTAAATGATGGGTAAAGATTTTTAGGTATTTTAAACGTAATCGGTAAAGATTTAGTCACTGATTGATATGATGAAGAATTGGTAAAGATGCACGTTTTGAATATTTTTATCACTGGTGATATTCGTCTTTTTGGCCTTGCTAGCCTTACTGATGAGCTCTGAGATTGGGCGAAAAAGCTGTCTTAGGCATGCTATTGGAAATTATTTTGGATTGAACTATCATAATTATCTCTTGTAATGTTGTGATTGCTTAATACTTTTGGGAAAAAATTGTGTTATGATCTGGTACTAATTTGCGATTCCTTGCCTTTTTACGCTCATGTTCATACCTGTAGTCCAAGCTATACTGACGAGGAACAAAAGACGAATGTCGATTCCGAAACGGTATGTCTTAGGCTGTTAATCAAAGGTTTGATTGTGCCTATAAGACTCTTTATGCTGTCAATAAATCACTATTAAATTTTTCCCAGCAAAATTTTGTCTCCTCTGAAAACATAAACAAATAAAAAGGTTTTTTCCTTAAATGGAGATTTCAACGCTCTCAGTTTGTGCTTGGATTGAGGTTGTCGGTGTCAGGCAAAGTATGACTAAGTATGTTTTCAGGAAATTGAAGTTTACTTTTTGAAATCATCGCAAAAGATTTTTTCGTTGCTTTATTTGTTTTATTTATATGCCAATTGCCAGCGATATCTAGTTTCCAAAAATCCCTAAATGTCGACTTACCATACGTCCCGGTTTTAAGGCTATGTCCCGGGGTCCCGGCCGGTTGGTGGAAATGTCCCGGTTTTTTGTTTGTTTGTAAAGATCACTAAAAAAAAAACCGTGGGTCGCTGGAGTGAAGACTTTTTTTTTTGGGGGGGTCACTTAAAAATCCTCGCAAAAACTACGACTGTCCCGCGTGTCCCGGTTCTCTGTCTGAAAAATATGGTAACCCTACCTAAATGTGCTTTGTATTTTCATACGTGATTGAAATAAAATTCACAAAGAAATTCATAAGGTTTTTATTTGTCAGAAATAGGAACATGATATTAAATTACTGTTTTTTTTTCAGCTCCAAAATAATTTTTACTTTTTTTGTAAAACCAATGAATTTTGGTTTGAGGCTTGCTGTTCTTAAATTTTCGCGAAGTTTCCGCCTCGTTTGTTCTTAAACTTTACGTAAGGACAAAGTGACACAAATTCATTTCTGCTTGATTAAAAAATTGGCATAAATATTGAAATGGTTTTCAGGTAATTAACAATGGCCATATAGAAAAGGTCAAGAAAACTCTGCTGCTTACTTACAATTGCGACGTTCTAGTCCGTGGTTTTATATATTTTTTCGTGATGAGACTGACATTGCTCTTAATTTGTTCCTAAACTTTGAGCAAAAGCGAAACTCGTGTTCTTAAAAAATTAGTTATGTAATCAAACATAATTTAATACCTAAAAGAAAACGGAAATATGAAACAACTATAGGATCTTAAAGTAAAAAACATGATGGATTTCACTACAAGTCTAATGCAAATTAGTACATTGCTGGTCAGGGAAAACGGTGTAGCCGCTTTGGCCATTGTTGGTGCAACTGCTGCGGGGATAAAATAATGGTCATTTATTTACTAAAAAACAGCACTTTTGCACCTTTTTTTGAACGATTTAAAAAGTTAACACAAAAATCACGTACCATATATGATTGGACATAGCGAAATTCGAATGCTGTGATTGGTCAATCTGAAGCATGATTTGGTTTGATTAGTGACGTCACATAGCAAGACTATGACGACGCAAAACCCTCATAAAGGAAAAAAGCAACGCGTCGCCTTGATTGGCTTTGGATTCGAGCAACCACAAACGCTGGCTGCAACGTGATACAATCTTTGCTGTTTGCACTGATCATTGCAAACTTTGGCCGAAATGACGTCAAAACCAAATCGAAGTCGTTTGCTGTTAAACAGGCAGAGCTACAGTTAGAAGTTGATCAGACGGTAAAGAATTTTTGAAAAGAGACAACAGTGTACAAATATTGCTTCTTGTTTGCATTAAGTCTTGAGTAATTCAGAGCAATGGTTAGACATACTGTAGAAGTTTTTTAAGTTTTTACATTTATGCTGTAATTGTATACACTATGTTTTGCGGTTGCTTGTTCAATGATTTTTTTGATACCTGTATTAATAGTAAGCAGTGGCGGATTTAGGGGGGGATGGGGGGGATGCATCCCCCCCCACCAGCCTAAAAATAACGATTTTGGCCGAAAAATCAGCCTCTATTTCGAACAATTCGGCTCCATTTCGGGAAGCATCCCCCCCACCAGCCGCAACCTAAGGATTCCGGCCGAAAAACTAACCTCAATTTCGGTGAAAACCTTTGCTTTTCTTTTTTTTTTTTTTTTGGAGACCACCTGATTTTGGGCGAAAAAAACGTTTGAATTTCCGATTACGGCTGAAAAATCACTCTCAATTTTCGTGAAGACCTTTTTGTTTTTTTGGAGACCACCTGATTTTGGGCGAAAAAACGTTTGAATTTCCGATTTCGGCCGAAAAATCACTCTCAATTTCGGTGAAGACATCCGAATTTTTGAGGTTGTGTGCTTAAAATCCCCCCTACCAAAATTTTCTAGATCCGCCACTGGTAGTAAGTGGCCAAGTATCGTTTCCGAGCAACGCAATTGTATAATTTGGGACTGGGAGATCGGTAGCGGTGGAAGTCTGACTCTGAATTGACTGTCGAGATTAAGATTATTTTCTCTGCCGTTGTCGTTTCTGCCGGTTCAAAGACGCAGTTAAAAACAGCAAATTTTTGAAAAACTTAGAAGAATGCTTTTTCCGAAAAGATTTTTTACATACAGTAATTTGTTTGGTAAAGATTGCCTTGGGACATAATTTTATCTGCAAATAGTTAATCATTTTCTTGGTGACGTTTTTTTTTTTTTTTTCGGAAGTTTTATCACTGTAACATTTGTCATTTTAGCCCCGTTAAGCCGAACTGATGAGCTTTAGAATTAGGCGAAACAGCTGTCTTAGGCATGCAGCTGGCAATCTTTTTTGTCTGCTTTTAGTAATGTCTGTGAATTTTGATGCTTGTTCGATTGCTTTCGTAATGCACCTTTTAATGGTGTTCCCTTTTCAATTTTTGTTTTAATGCGTGATTACTGCACCCCACTCAGCGTGGATGGATTTCCTTAGGCTACAACTTTGTTGTCTCTTTCTTTTGTATCCTGACAATATAAATCAGAAATAGCCAGTCAAGCTTATAGGTTCGGAATAATATCTCTTCATTTTAATCAATTTAATGGTCCTCCAATGGATTTCTGTCAGTGTCAGTTGGAATGATTTTGCAGATTTTTTGGGTGAAGCAGATTCGGCAAAATGATGTTAATTCAATTTAAACATAATGATTCATCGATGACATTGGGGTCAAATCTTTTTTGTTTGGTAGATTTCACTGATTTGCTGACGGCCCAACTGATATGTTTTGTTTGAATTGTTCAAGTTTAAATCAGTTTGTCATCTTTTGACTAGACAGCAGATTGTTTTCGATTACTGCACGTATATTTACTGTTTTACGAACGACAAACGTGCCTACCACTGTATTTCAACAAACTTTAAATAGCAAAGTGCAATAATTTGAAGCGATGATCACTCCACTTGATATTTTTTCGTGGGAAACATGGGCACTCATCGGTTCTATTCTCTTTTTAACCAGGTGAGCGTTTTCATTCAAAACAAAGAAGTACAATACAACGCAGGCCAAAAAAGGTCTTTGCCTCTGAGGCAAGCGGCAACAACGGGGGGCCAAAGTAGGCGGTGCTCCCCCCAAACACAAATTTCACCCCCCCCCCCAAACCCGAAGCGAGAATAGTAAAAAATAGTGGTAAGTAGTGTACGCGCTCCCCTGAAAGAAATCCCCCTAGAACAATGCTCTAGTAGTGGCACTACTCTGAGGAGTCACAATTTTCAGCAATTTAGCTTTTCGGTCAAGTTCGCATGTCTTCTTTGTCCGTCTGCTTCCAATGGGGTAAGGGAGGGGGCGTCACTGATTTTTAGTGACAAAATACACACAATATAAGGTTTCACGTGCCAAAGGAGAGGCCATGGCACAATGCCTCTCCCCCTGTGTTAGCTACTGCATTCCACAGTAGTGTGTCGTAATATATGTGTATCAGAGGTGAGCAAAGCGCAATTAGAAGCGCAACTTCCGCAACCTCCACAATTGCGTAAGTTGCGTTGCGCTTTAATTTTTTATTTTGAAGCATTGCGGAAGTTGCCTCGCGGAATAAAGCCTTTAAAATTTGTTGCGCTTTAATTGCGTTGCGTTATGCGCAATTCTATACATTAAACTTAATTTTCCATTTCGATCGTAATATTGATAAACTTCGGGCTTGTTTAGCAAATTATTTACTCTTTTTTAGTCCAAAATTCCAATAAACGCGGTATTTGCATTGTATTGTGAAATTTCAATTGCGGAAGTTGGGTTGCGCTTTAACTTGGTACGAAAATGCTGTTCCGCAATTGCGGAATTGCGATGCGCTTCAACTGAATCAAAAAGTTCATTGCGGAAGTTGCGCTGCGCAGGTTCATTGCGGAAGTCAAAAATGTTCATTGCGGAAGTCTTTTACTGTCAATTGTTTGATTCGGAGAAAGAAAGTTGATGTTTCAGGGTAGTTAATTTAATTTACAGCTCTGTAACGGTCGATCGCGCAACCACAGGCGCAGGCAGCTGAAGGCAAGGTAATCACGCTCGCTATCTGATAACCCAGGAAGACGTCAATCGTAACGTTTCTTCACTTGACCAAATTTGATTTGTTAATACAGAGGCGGGGCGTTACATGGTTTCACTTTGCTACGCCATTTTGGGTTTTCACAACTTCGCTTTGATACCTTCCAGAGCAGTCAAGCTACAGCGACTGCATACCAACGTTAAGCGCCACAATGCCAAAAACTCATGGCCAACTAGCCATGAAAGCAAAAATTACCAAATTATGAATTACTATTTAAAAGATATATTACTTTGAATAAATACTGATGAGATGATTTTGTTTGGGTATTCAAAGAATACCCTGATGCCCCTCGCCGATCGTCACTACTGGTTTGGCACTTTTGTTGGCACTTTTTCGCTCAAGTTTACGCGCACATTTCAAGAATTAAGTCACGTAGAATAGTAAAAAAAGTAAAATAGTTAGTAAAATGCAATGCAATACAACATAAATACATAAAATTCTTTGCTAAACATCAGTATCATCATTAATTATCTCTGAATTGTCAATATCATGCAAAAAATCTGAACCTTTGGGCATGTTTGCCGTTGTGATCAACTCTGCTTGGACTAAGATCAATGGGTAAACTCAGCCTAATCGATATTTTTTACTAAGAGCAAACTGTATTTCAGATTTAGATTCACTACCGTATTTGCATTGATAAGATTAGCGTACTAGGCTAACTAGCTGAGGTAGGCTTAAGCTCAGGGCTTCCTGCTCCCCGCCCCATTCTAAACCAAAGTAGCCTAGTACACACTACCAATACCAGTGTAGGCTTATTTGCGTTAGCCTAATTTATTACCAACCCATGTATACTACTAACCTATGTACAACCAGCCAGGCCCGGCGCCACGGGGGGGCATTTTGGGTCCGTGCCCCCCCAAATGACTGCTTGTGCCCCCCAAACGAAAATTGTGCCCCCCCAAGCGAGGACTGTGTCCAAAAGAAATTAACAGGCTCCGGGCTACTGGAATGCAAATCGAGGCCCAATTGGTGTTTGCCTCCGGTATTTTCGTAATTTTTGTGGACTGACATTGGATTTCATGACATTTTTGGGATGAAGACCTTTTTTTTGGAGATCACCTGTATTCGGCCGGAAAAAACGTTTGAATTTCTGATTTTTGCCGGAAACCCCTTAGAATTTCAGTGAAGACCTTTTTTTTGGAGATTACCTGTTTTCGACCGGAAAAAACGATTGAATTTCTGATTTCAGTCGGAAAATCCCTCTGAATTTTTGGTCTTCACCTTGTTCATTTGATTCAGACTGGGATAAATTTCTCGTGCCCCCATGCTCCTCTCGAATTCACATAAAGAAACTTCTCGTGCCCCCCCAAAATTTATTTCTGCCCCACCAGTCACGCTATCCTGGCGCCGCGTCTGCAACCAGCCTGCAAATGCAGCCGACCTACTTACTGAACCTAAAACGATCAGACTTTTTGGAACTGCAACCAGCCCACTTCTGGAAACAGTTCCAAAATGGGAACCGTTGTGACGTAATTTGTAACTTTTTTTGTGTGTGACTCAGCAAATTCCAGGCACCATAACCAAGAACCAGTTTCGAAAAGTGGACATGTAAACAGGCTATAAACTATAATGCCAATTTTGGAGATGCAGGCACACATAATAGAACATTTCGCAACCAATTAGCACAATTTACCCGTACTGGTAAACGTTAAACAATACATTTATTGGGCAATAAGCTCATAAAATTACAAACTTTGTTTTTTCAAAAAACCTGAATTTGGTAGCAAAAATCTGACTTCAGATTCGTGTTCAGCACACCCTAAAACGCATCGATTTGTTTTTCGAATTTTTTTTAGTATTGGACACTTGGAAAGTGTTATTTATGTTTTTTGAGCTTAATGATTTTTGTTGAAACAAAGCTGTTGCACTTTTCTTTTGTTAATATTGCATTTTTTTTCTGCGATGCTGATCTTCTCCTGACGTTTAAGTTTGACGTTCTCCTGGATGAAGTTAGCAGTTGATGGGGCCGAAGCGTTGAATTTTAATTGATTTTAAATGCTTTTAGGTGTTTTTCTACAGCATCTATTATTTTAATTATTTGTGGCAGTTGGCACCGACAACGCAGAAAACGCCAATATTTACCATGAATCATGATTGATGCATCTTTGTCTTCCTATCACGAGAACGCGACGACGGCGCTGTCTTTGGTCGAATTCTTACCCATTGACCATTGTCCAAGTTTTCCGCTTGACGTTTTGACTTCTTCCCATGCAAATACGATGCTGCCTATCAGGGCCTGCCAGAGGGGGGTTTAGGAGGTACATCGTACCCGGACCCGGGCCTAGTGAGGCCCAGACTCAAGGGGCCCGGAAGAGTTCAGGTTTTCGCATTAAGTTTTCGTATCGCACCATAACACCATAATCAAACTTGCCTTTAGCACAAATATCAGTCAGCCTATTCAGTAATGGTAACTGGTCGCTATTTTTGCTGCTCAGCCTTTACGGCATCCAGTAGTGGCCGATTTGATTGAAAAAAGAGGAAAATGTATCAAAAGCCACACACTTGCATCGAAATTAACGTTTTTTTTACATTTCTCTGACTTGAGAGCTCTAATTCTGCGGTATAACAATGTACGAGGGCCCACATTTCCAGAGATCCAAAAGTATTTCAACCTCAGAGAGCGGAGTCAAAGTTGACATACTATACTACTATCATTAAGTAATTCACTCTATCTGTATGAGTTTAACAGGTATTTGGGTTTGTGAAGTCTATGATTGCAGATGACTTCTTAAAACTTTTATCAGCAAAATATTTGGATTTGCAGTATTAAAGTCGTTATATTGTATATTATTGTGTCAATATCATCATCCCCCACTTCACATACTTTCTTTCATGTATACCACGTTTTCTGCTTGCCAATTTAAGCAAGTTTGGTGCTGGGATGTTGATCAAATCCTGTATTTTACCGTCGAGAAATATAAAAAGTGCTAAAGCTTCCGGGGCTTTGCCCCAGACCCAGCTGGGGGAGCGCACAGCGTTCCCCAAGACCCCCTAGCTGGATTTAACCAATTTTATGTCTAGTTGTGTTTTTCATAGGTCCAAACTGTACGCGAATATCGTTATCCCCTCACTTTTAAATGAAAATCTACACCCATTGGACAAAAAATGATTTAAAGACGTGGGCCCTGGGCCAGCTCAAATATGACAGATTTCCGGTTTTGTAAACTCCAAAACAGACGGTGAAAATGCCGCAGTTTTGTCCGAATTATGATGTGATCTCCAAAAATAAAAAAAAAGGTCGTCACCGAAATTCTAACGGTTTTTCCAGTCGAAATTAGGTGATCTCCAAAATAAAAGGTCTTCATGCCTCACATGCTGATTTCTCAGTGTCATTTCGATGGGCCCTCTGCTGGACCCGCTGTAGCCAACGGCCTTCCCGAAGCCCATGGGCCCCGAAATCATTGTACCCCACTGCCCCCCCCTCTCAGTGGCCCTGTTCCCAAGCAGAGGTAATCGTCATCGCTAATAAACGTTATCCAAGGACTCAACAGCGCGACCCAATGATCAGGGTGCAGGTTGAACCAAAAATTACCCTCTCGGCCATAACTAACTCTTATCAAGCATCATAGTGCAGTCCAGTGCCGTCGCCAGAGCAAACGAAGTGAAGGGGCACTAACCAAAAGTAGGGGGGCACTAAAATTTGCTCATAAAAACTGATCTTCAGATCATGTACGACTTTAATTGTGCGCAATTTTAAAATAAGGCCGGCAGCATTTCTTAGCTCTCTTTGTCTCTGGCCCACAGTAGCTTGAAAAATCTATCTACGGCAGTGAATGCTACCAAACGTACAACCAAGATTTTGGTAAGAGAGGTGAACCATTTTTTTTTCTTTTGCAAAAAAACTGCCTTAGATAGGCCCTGCGCTGAACAATCTGATCCAACTCAAGCGTGTTACAGAAGAGCATAATCAATAAATATTTAGTGACTGTGAATGGAGGGCCTGGACAGGGGCGTCGCCAGCTTAGCGAGATCAGAAGGGCAAAGCTGAAAATCGGGGGGGGGGCAAGGTTTTGACGGTAAATTATTGGGGTATTTTTAAAGTTAAGTAGATTGTTTGTGTGGCGGGGTTGTAAATTTTGTTTCGCCTTTAAGTAATACAGCTACAGTATTTGGCGTTGATTAAGTTCATAGAACCATTTTCAGCTTTATTTTACAAACTAATTAGCCTGCTTAGTTTGCAATGAAACGATTACTAAACCGTATATTTATTTGATGTCTATCTGACGTGCATGATTGTCTTTAACGTTAGAACTGCATGGAATCATATCGGTTATTTTACCACATTGTTTAAAGCAAGACACAAACTTGCAAAAAAAAATTTTATGCATATTCTATTGCTATCGCGTTGGTAAACATATCTAAATAATAAGAAAAGTTAAGAACTGCGCATGAAAAACTACCTTGAATGATTTTTGAATAAATGCAGAAAGCAGACTGTCTCTGACGTTTTAAAACATTGACAAAGCCGCTAATTCAACAATTGCTGAAAAAATAACGTAAATCTCATTTAACTAAACATGATTACAGCTAGCATAACGGCTGGACACGGCTGACGTCAGGAAACTCCAGAAAAAATATGAGCAAAATTTAATATCGGTACCTCTATGATGAATACTGTAGCTAATGATATACAATTGCGTATTACAAGCCAAAGCAGAAAAATGAACATTTTAGCTTTTATACTTGAATGCCTATTCTGTTTCTGTATTGCCTGTAACTTCATTAAGACAGGTGAATGCCGATCTAGGGGGTGCAACCCCCAAAAGAATTTCTGCTGCACCCCTCCCAATAGTTCGCATCGGTACGGTGAGTGATTTTAATGTTACAACTTGCAACGTTACTAAACGATGCATTTTATCCTCGAAAAAACGTCAAAAAAATAAAAAATTTTGGACCCCGCTGGGGAGCTCACAGCGCTCCACCCCCCCCCCCCAGACCCCCTAGCTGGCTTTAAGGCGGTCTCACCATAACTTTTGTGTTTGAAAATTCTTAATTGCCACCAGCACTCCTTCCAAACCTTGGTAAATGTTTCTGCGGACTTCCTTGCTGGTATTGGCAAAAATGGGGGTTGAAATTGGCTCCGAAAATCTCCAGTTTGAGCATCATCCCTCCTCCCAATGTTCAAAATTACTGTAACAAAAAATAGACAAATTCCTTAAATCATCCCCCAATGGTCAATATGGATCAGCATCACTAATTACTGTATCGTTAACGCAACTGTACTGCATTACTGCCAGGGCCTCCGAGAGGGGGGTCTGGAGGGGACAAGGACCCTGGGGCCCATGGAGTTTAGGGGGATCTTGGGCTTCAGGGAGCCCATCAAGGGGCTCATGGACATGTAAAGGCCCATTGGGCGTTGTAGGGCCCATCGAAATGACACTGACAAATCAGTTTGGAAAGATCGAAGATTTTTTTTTATGAGATCACATAAAAATTCGGAGAAAGTTGAGTCATTTCGCCTTGAAGATCTTTATTTTTTTTTTTTCTGAAGATCGCATGAAGATCTAGAAAAAATTGTGCCATTTTTCGGCTGCTCTGGACCGCACAAAACCAGAGATGCGTAATATTTGAGCTGACCCCGGGCCCATCTTTGGCTCTTGGCGCCCCTGATTACTGCCCCAAAAAATCATCAAAAATAGCTGCATCAAACATTCAAAACGGTACTATAGGTTACTAAAGTTTACTCAACATAACAACATCTCAGATATCAATGGCGTCACTAGTGCCGAGAACACTGCTTAGTTTGTCTTGCTAGCGTTACTAATCGATCTAGTTAAATACTGTAAACTATACGGTAATGGACACTTCTTAAGTCAGAAAATTCCCGTAGTCTAGCTATCAAAGAATTGGTCAATGGATTCCGATTTGGGGCAGGAATGCAGTCTGCTTCTCTGTTAGCTCAGAGTTTCTGCAGATCGATTACTCATGCTGCTGAATAAGATCCCAATCAAAACACAGATTGGTTTGACTTGCTACGCTAAGGCCTTCCACTTCCAGACATGGGCTTGTCAACTCAACTCACTTTTGCTAAGTTTGCTTACCCGTAGCCTACGTTTGCTACATAGCCTAAAAGTGCAACTGACCGATCAAATTCTTTTTTTTTTTCCGGAGGCATTTGGCGATAGTCTATTTTCAAATCAAATCAAATGTTTCATTATATTCGCTGTAATACGCTGAAGCGTGTAACGACTCGGCGTGGTCCATCTCCGCGTCATTGCGCCAGGGCAACACAGCTCCTTTCAAAGAAATGTCGCAGCGGTTGCGAGCCGTTGGCAACACTGTGTTCGATTTGACCGGCCCGAGATTTGAACCTCAGACCTCCAGCTCCAGAGACGAACGCGTTACCGCTCGACCAACTGGCTGGTATTTTTCTTTCTATAACTATTGATTGCACGATACATTGCGTATGGTTTGTACTATGAGTATACCACTGATCAACAACTTACAGCCTAAACCAACTCACTGTTACATTACCTCCAACAGTCATAACACCTGACTTGTAATAAGGCCTCGCCTTTTAGTGCTGCTGTATATGCAGGGCCTACGAGAGGGGGGTTTTGGGGGTACATCATAGGGGGCTTAGTGGGCCCGGAAGAGTTGAGGTTGTCGTTAAGTTTTGGACCAAATTTTTTTCTTCCTCGCCCTTCATCCGTCCCTGACTTTTGGGCAAAAAATACGACCAAACTTGGGTGAAGACCTTTTTTTTTTGCTCTTCACCTAATTTTGGGCAAACTGTAGGACCAAATTTGACTGAAGACCTTTTTTGTATTATCTGTTAGTGCTTCACTTAATTTTGTGGGCCCGGCGTCGAACTCAGTACCCCCTGGAAAAATTTCTCTCTGAGGCCCTGTGTATATGACATCATAATCTACGATGCCACGCCTACTACACAGTACACACAAACTGCAGGTTGCTGTATTATTATTACACAGTACTGAATTGATTTGTTGTTGTTGTGGAACCTGATCCAAGACACGAGATTGTGCAGCGTACCGTACCCTAGATTGTAATATAGATGTCAGGATACTTAGTTGCATGAAAGAAACAAAGAATCAGCCAAAAAATAAATTTACCCTAACGTATCTTAGCAAAAACTCACTAAAATCGATTTCGGCCAGTGGCCAACTGGCCATCTTCAGCTTATTCAAATACAATCAATCAAATAGAATCGATGTCAGGATGGAACAGTTAAAATTACCACTATTTTAACTGTGAGGGCGATGGTCCAATGCTCCCCATGCCCCCCGCTGGCGACGCGCCTGGGCCTGGGGCAGTGCCTCCGCCTCTGAGCAATTTTGCAGCAAAACATAGCGCTTTTATTGCCATTTTAAATCACCAGAGGTGGAGTCCTCGAGGACGTTCTTGGCCTCGAGGACACATTTTGAAGTCCTTGGCTTTGGCCTCGAAGCCTCAAGTCCTCGAAAATTGGCCTGTCCTCGGTTCGAGGACAGCACTATTTTTTGAACCGTTAAAATTATGTATTGCTATTATTATTAATGGGCAGCGGTACAAGCGGATCTGTTACCGTTAGGTAGAGTCTATCTGCACATTGCGTAGGCCTCATTTGGGTCCAATGCAACTGTAGCTGCTACGTTGCAGTACTTTTGTTTGGTTACTGGTCGAAATCAGAAAGCCTTCCAGCTTCCTTTAAGTACGTGGCCAGTTTGTTAAAGTTACATTTCGTAACCAAATCGTAAACAGTGGTTTTGGTGATTTCAAAATATTTAACACAAATATCTCGGTAAAGCTTGCAATTGCCTACATGATGATTTGGTGTTTCATCCTCTAGGCTACATTTTGGACACAGAGAAGACTCAGCACGACCTGTAGTTTTCTTCTGCCGCTGTAGAGTGCAATGCCCAGTTAAAACATGCACTGCTCTATTTAACTGAGGTCTCTTGAGGTTAAGGAGACGTATTGTTAGTCGTGCGGATGTCCAACTTACAGACTCCTTCATTTTCAAGCAGTCTTTCCGTTCATTTCACATAGATTTCCATTTATCTGTGGGCCAGTCCTTAACCGTGCTAACACAACTGGCATATGGAACTGTTATAAAAGGTTCAGGACCATGCATTTTTGATTTAGATTCTGATTTGGCTAGATAGTCTGTCCACTTCGTTACCATGTACCCCAGCATGACCAGGAATCCAGGCAATGCTGACGTGGTCTTATTTACCCAACTAATTAAGATAGGGCCACCGAGAGGGGGGGCAGGGGGGTACAATGACCCCAGGGCCCATGGACTTTAGGGGGCCCATGAGCTTCGGGAAGGCCGTTGGCTACAGCGGGCCCATGAGCTCGAGAGGGGCCCATCGAAGTGACACTGAGAAATCAGCATGTGAGGCCTGAAGACCTTTTTTTTTATTTTTTATTTTGGAGATCACCTAATTTCGACCGGAAAAACCGTTAGAATTTCGGTGAAGACCTTTTTTTCTTTTTGGAGATCACATCATAATTCGGACAAAACTGCGGCATTTTCACCGTCTGTTTTGGAGTTTACAAAACCGGAAATCCGTCATATTTGAGCTGGCCCCGGGCCCACGTTCAGCTCTTGGCGCCCCTGAGGCTAACAGGGGGAAGCTACATCCCCCTGGCCACGCTACTGTGCTCCACCTGGCTCCCTACTGGCTACTAGCTACGGCTCTGATATGGAGTCTGCGGAAACTTTTTTGCTTTTGACAAATGGTTAGCAGCAGGGATGTGAGTCCGATTAATTTTTTACGCTAGCTCAATGTCGAGTTCAGTTGATTTTTTTCGAGTAAGGTTTAAGTTCAAGTTTTGTTTACAGCAAGTTGTAAAAAAACAGCTTTCACAAAGAAAATGTTATTTAAAAGCAGTTTAAATTTTACCAAGTAAACATGAATTTGTGTCGCTTTATACCCTATAAAATTTAAGAACAAATAAAGCACAATGTTACAAAAACTTAATTTGAAAAGTTAAAAATTGGGCCAACCTCAATCCAATTTTTGGTTCTTGTGAAAAACAACAACTGAGTAACTGAAAAAGAAGGGTTGGGAACTACACTGCACTTCAGCTGCGAGCATAGCAAACAGCCTATAATTTAGTTATACCACACGGTTTTTAAACGCAAAGTGACGTCATAGAAATAACGTGAATCAACTACTTGTGAAAAAATTGCATATGCATAAATGCAATAATGCAATCGCTATTAAACTTTCCCCAACAAAAATTTCGTCATCCTTACAAACATAAAAACTTAAGAGGTTTTTTCCTAAAAAAGTATTCAAATTGGAAATTTGTTTGCTTGTTTTTTTCTAACTTCGCCAACTTAGAGCTTTTTACTAAGTTCCGTTTCCAAAATATGACGAATTGGATTTCCCTCACAAAGGCTTTTTTTCCTTATAAATTTTGCTAGGGTTGCCCACTGCTAACGAATGTTCAAAAATTACTGCAGATAGACTTCCAACCAACTCTTGCCAAAACTGATCAAAATTGCTACACGTGGCACAGTATATCTAAAATATGACCTCCACAATCTTATGAAGTCGATTTTTGGAAACAGATATGCTTAAGCAGTAGGTCAAATTTCAAGCGGAATGCCTACCCCGAATATACTCGTAGTTTGCACCTAAATCAGCGAGTATGTAAAAAAATGTCACACCAGAGGATACTCATAGAAAGTAGCTTTTTTTGCTAAGTTTTAAAAATTACTTCAACAACTTATTTAAACAACTGTATGTGTGAACTTCTAAATACATTTAAGCTTCTTATCAAAAAGGCAATAAAAGTTTAATTTTCATTGTTCATTAAGCGTCAGTCATAAAAATGTCATTTTTCTTGCTTTTACAAATTTTGTAATTTTTGGTTGCTTTTGTTGGAATTAAAAATGCCAAAGCAATCGTAGTGGTTTGATGAAGATGCCAGAGGGTTGACTTGACTATAAATTCACGAGAATACTCGTAGTCTTTCCAATGGCTTTGAAAAAAACAAAAACGAGTATACTCATAGTTGGCACCAACGAACAAAAGCTAAACTACGAGCATACATGTGGTTGGCAGCCAACGTGTTAACTTTCAATAAATTTTTTTTTGCATGTTTGTCAAAACTAAGCAAAGGACCAGAATTGTAATTTAGCTGCCTTTTAAGTAATTGTAAGACAACTTTCCAAAAGTTAATCTTCTGTCACAGTACTTACAAAATGGCAACACTGAAGTAAGAGTAAAATTTTTAACTTTGAACTGCAACATCTTGAAAACGGCAAGACGTAGAAAGTTCAAATTTGGTAAGGATGAATGCCTTTTAAATGGAGATTCTACCGCTTGCAGTAGGCTACTTTTGAGATTGTACTTAAATTTAGGGTATGGGTGTCAGGCAAAGAGTGACTTGGTATGTTTTCAGGAAATTCAAGCTTTCCTTCCGCAGATAACATTAACATCACAACATTAGTTCATTTTGTAATAATAAGTCAATTAAGACGTTTTTTGACGTTTGCAGGCCAGAGTTTTAATATTTTAATCGTTTTGCGTATAATTTAGTAAAATATTAAAACTCTGGCCTGCAAACGTCAAAAAACATCTTAATTGACTTATTATTACAATCATACAACAAGCAAGTTGCTGGGTTTAAATAGCCAAAATTAAGCATGCGAGAAGGCGTCTTCTCTAGCTCAAGTGGTAGAGCAGTGGACCGGTAATCCAAAGGCTGCAGGTTCGATTCCTGTGGGAAGACAATTTTTCGCATTGCTTGTTTTAAGTTGTCGCCGTTCTGGTGGCTCTTCCCTAGGCTTCCGAGCTGGTAGCCTTTAGGCCAGAAGCACGCAAAACGATTAAAAAAATTAGTTCATTTTGTTGCTTTATTTCGATCTCCCCCCAAAAACACTTAATTTGTATTTTTTCGCATGCGATTGAAGCATAAACTTCTGCTCCAAAAAACATTTTTTTATTAGTCACAATTAGAAACTTGACATTAGGTCAACCAATAGTAAAATATTTCATTTTTTCGAAGGAAATTTTTAATCGATTGTTATGTAATCCCAACGCATAATCGAATAACAGAAACATAAAACAATCTTAACATTACGCATAAAACATGATAGTAATGGTTAGACTTACCATACGTCCCGGTTTTAAGGCCATGTCCCGGGGTCCCGGCCGGTTGGTGGAAATGTCCCGGTTGTTTGTTTGTTGGTGAAGACCACTCGAAAATTCGCAAAAACACTGTCGCTGGAGTGAAGCCCTTTTTTTTGTTTTAGAGAACACCTTGAAAATCACGCAAAAACCGTGGGTCGCTGGAGTGAAGACCTTTTTTTCAGAAAACACCTTGAATATCACGCAAAAACCATGGGTCGCTGGAGTGAAGACCTTTTTTTGAGATCACCTGAAAAATCACGCAAAACTACGACTGTCACGGTTCTCTTTCTGAAAAATATGGTAACCCTAGCTTGGGTAACTGTTTTTGCCAATGTTAGTGCAAACTGCTGCGGGTTGAAATGTCTGTCTGTTTGCTAAAAAATAACATTAATGTACTTTTTGCAACGATTTTTAAAAGTTAACTTAAAAACAACGTATTGATGGATTGCACGTGACGTCATCTCGCTGCTAGGCAAATCGCTAGACGTCAAAATCGCAGATCGGCGCTATGTAAATACATGCAAAAACAGTGATAGCGAAGATTATAGAGCGTATTTTCAGGCTCTAAATAAGTTGAATCTTTGTAACATTAAAGTTAAATGCTAGATAAAAGCCTGCAAAAACTGAAAATGATCTTAATTAGTAAGAATTCAGTTTTGGTATGCTTTTTTTAGTGACCTAAATCCGGCTTGCTGTTAAGAATCATGTTATACAGATGGTGGTAGCTAGCTTCGGTTGCCAAATTCGAGGCTTACTATTGACTTATTTGTGACAAAAATAGTGTACTTTTAAACAGCTGTGTTACAAAATTAGCTTACTTTCCAACTTGTAATTTCATAAGTCTATTTTGGATGATCTTGGTAATTTTTGCATTTCGTGTTGTCATTAGCGGCTCACCGCTATGGTTGTTAGTTGCAAGGAGTTTAAACGCAAAAGCAGTTGTTTTCGTTGAAATATTTCGTAGAGATGTCATTGAAATTTTAAACTAATTATATTTAACTGGCCTCAGTGTAACTTTGATCCAGCCTTAATTTGCATTTATTTCGACTTGGAGTAGTGATGTTAAATATTATTCATAAATTGCGCTTAAACCAAACATTAATCTGCCATGCGTTACTGCTGCGACGTAGAATTTTAAGTATTTTAAGATATGGCCGAATTTACGATGTGAACCAAAGCTAAAAGCCGGATGCGTATGCATCCCGACCATGTCGGACTACTGAATTGCCAGTAAATAATAAATAAATAAATAAAAGTGGACAATATCAGACAATGGACGATGAAAATTCACGAAAGGCGTAACTCTCAAGACCTGCTGAGCCATGTAAGCTGCATAAATTGCTCCTGGTAGCTTTTATTTAAGGCCAGGCTATCTATAAAAGCATTACTTTACAATCAAATTCTTTAAACATGCCCACTGAAGGAATTGTACATTGATTTGCGGTAACGTCCAATGCTTTGTAACAGCGTTTTGACGTCCAATCGTTTTGGCGGGAAAAAGCTATGACGTAGCTGCAATCCATCAATAGGCTACCGCGTATGATGGGACATTGCGAAATTCGAATGCTTGTAATTGGTCAGTCTGAAGCATGATTTGGTTTGATAAGTGACGTCACATTGTATACACTATGACGATGAAAAACCCAAATAAGGGAAAAAAGCAACGCGTCGCTCTGATTGGCTTTGGACGCGAGTAGACACAAACGCATGCTGCAACGTGATGCAATCTGTGCTGTTTGCGGTGATCAGTACATACTTGGGCAGAAATGACGTCAAAACCTGAGCGAAATTCGTGTTCTATATAAACCGGCTGCGCTGCAAGTTGAGCAGACGGTAAGAGATTGTTGAAAACGAGCTGCCGCGCTGAATAATTTTTACTGGTTTAATTGCGGTACCTTCGCGGCTGTTCAGAGTAGCAATAGTCAGAGACACTTTTAATCTTTTTATATTGCATTTTACGATAGTTAATTGATGTTTAAGTTACCTTGTAGTTTTGTACCGTCCCTGAACGAATCAATTGCATAAGCTGGGACTTGGAAATCGGAATCGGTGGAAGTCTAGCTATCAAGATTTTTAAAGTACATGCGTAAAAAACAGTAAACTTTCCACAAAATTATAGCACTTTTCCCACCCCCTAATTTTTTTGTTGTTGGTGAAGGCAAGCCTAATTAGTAATTAAGTTAATGTTTGGTATAAATATCTTTTCATTTTACGTGTCGTCCAATGCTTTTTTGCCAGTCTCAGCTCGCGTGATATAGCGGATTTTCGGTAAAATGCATTTGGGAAAATGATGTTAATTTAAATTCAAAAAATAATTTTAATCGATGACCTTGAGGTCAAATCTTTTTTGTTCGATGGATTTCACCGATTAGTTTGACAGCCCCAAACATATTCTGCTAATTTTTTTTCGAATTGTTTAAATTTAAATCAGTTTATCATTTCTTGATCGTGAATTGTTCTCTACTGATGTTCATGTTTTAAAACGAAAATTGTGCTAGCTGTAATTTAGCAAACTTTGAATAGTAAAGTGCAATAATTTGAAGCGATGATCACTCCACTGGTTATTTTTTCGTGGGAAACATGGGCACTCATCGGTTCTGTTCTCTTTTTAACCAGGTAAGCCTTATCATTAAGAAACAAGAATTGCAGTACAATACAGACCACAAAAAAAAAGATCTTCACCTCTGAGGGCCCGCAGTTCAAAGCGATGTGGTTTCCCGTCTAGTTCGCATGCGTTGTTTACCGGTCTGATTGCAGTGGGTAGAGGATCGCTGATTTTTGGTGGCGAAGTAAATACAATATAAGGTTTTACATGCCAAAGAAGGGGCCATGGCACAATACCTTTCCCTGTCTATCCTACTGGAATATACAGTAGTGTGCCGTAATATGTGTATGTCAACAATATCTTATTCACTTTTTCAGATGGTATATTGACAAGCAATGGAGGGTCTTGAAAGATCTCCAAATTCCTCATGACCCTCCTTCCATTCTACAACTCGGAAACTTTATAAGTAAGATTTCAGACCCAAACATTGTAAGTCAGCTAAAGTACAAGTTTTTTTTGCATGTAAAACTCAATTAAAACATTGTTGCAGAAATTTTGTCTGAATCTGTTTCGTTGACTTTTGCTTGATATTAATGGCTTGAAATTTTTTAATGCAAGTATTTAACCAACCGGCTTAAGTTGAGATTGAAATTCTCGGTCAACTTCTGGAATATTTTTGTTTGGAAGAAACTATTTTGCCGGAAATTTTATCTCCTTTTTTCTGAATTAATTCTAATCCAAATCTAACCTAAATTCAAGTCCTTACTTTACAACTTATCTCAAATCTAACCCACACCCACGGCGCGTAGCCAGGAATTTTCAATAAGGATGGGGGCTGTTTTGGAGGAGTAAAACCACACAAAAATGGTTTTCACTTGGAATTGGAACGGTTTTGTTCCCAAAATTAGGTGGAGACCAAACAAAAACAAAAAAAGGTCTTCACTTAGATTTGGACCTGTTTTGTGCCCGAAATTAGGAGGACACCAAAAAAAAGGTCTTCACCCAGGCTGGGATTGATTTTTGTGACCGAATTCTCTTCAAGTCCATGGTCAAAGTAGACCCATTCTTATTGCCGATGGGAGGAGGGCTATTTTTGCTTTTAGTACAACAATCAGTCTCAAAAGTAAAAAATGTGGTATTTTGCATACTCTGCATGGCAATGTGGAGGGGGACTTAGTCCCCCCCGCCCCCTGACTACGCTACTGCACCTACAGGCGGAATTGACGAACTAGGGGGGAGCAAAAGATTTGAAGTACATGATGTAATGATCTGAAATCCCTCAGCAACCCCCAACAAATGTCCCCATGTGCAACAAAATTCTGAAAGAGTACAGTACAACGAATCCGTTTTGAAGACCTTTTTTGGACAAATTTTCGGCCAAGACCATTTTCCAGTCTTCACCTTACAGTAATTTGACGGAAAAAGCAACAAATTTCTGGAGAAAAGCTTGATGAAAATGCAGATGATGTCTGATTAAGCTCCTACCCTCCTTCCGCAAACCTTTGGTTTCATCTCGTAACGCCTAAAAAAGCATATTAAATAAAAAAATGCGCTAATGAATAGTTCTCATTTTTGTTTAATTCTTTTTAACGCAAAAAGTATCCGGTGAAATAGTCACTTCCTTTAAGTTTTTAGAATTTAACCAAAAACCAAGCAAAAAGTGGCTGAGCACTCCGCACTTTTAGCCTTCAGATTTGTGAGATGGGGGAAAATTATTCATTTCATTGCTGCATTCAATAGTACGGTATATTCTTAGCCACCGATGACATTATTGGATCTTCGTTGTGCGGCCTCTGCAGTGCGGTGAGATGCGGGATGAAAGTGGACGGACTCAAACTATATCTGTTAGTGTACTGGAAAATATAAAATAATCTTTATTTTGACAGATTTTCACGTTCGACCCTGCTCAAAGGAAAAAGCACGGGCCAATTTATGGGTGAGTCATAATTATGATGTTTTTGGTGGGGGTTCATGTTAAGAGCGGTAACGCGATCCGAGAAGTCTGTTGTTTGAATCTCTGGCCGATCAAAACGGACGCAGTGTTGACAAAGAATCGACATCGCTGCGACATTTCTTTGAAAGAAGCTGTGTTGCCCTGGCACAATGACGCGGTGATGGGCACTGCCAGAACTTAAATTGTAAAATTTTGCAAGGGGGGTCGCTTTTTCAGCGTTGACTGAACCTTAGTGAAGAACGGGCACGTAGCCAGGATTTTTTGGAAGGTTGCTCCGTAAACGAACTTGACCCAAATTTTCATTGTTCCTGAAATGGAATGAGGCAACTTTTCAATGAAACTTAAGTGAAAAACAGGTGATCTCCAAAAAAAAGGTGTTCGCCGAAATTTAAGCGGTTTTTCCAGCTAAAAACAGTAAATTTTTCCTCCTATAAACCAGCGCTAAAATCTCGATGGGGGGACGCTCAATCTCGATGGGGGGACGACGCGTCCCCCCCCCCGTCCCTCCCCGTCCCTCCCTACAATTTAAGTACTGGGCACTGCCAACTCTTTACACGTTTCGGCGAAACGCAGCGAGAACAATGAAGATGTAACTTTTTTTGTGGGGAATAGTTTTGTGATATTGGAAATGTCAGGAAAAATCAAACCCTCAAAGTTTAGATCTTAAAGTTTGGCTGTACAGTAATGCTCCATTTGATTACCTTCCTTAAACTGATTGTATTTTCTACTTCAGTACTTACAACTGGCTGACGCCTAGAATAACCATCGGAGACCCGGATATTGTGAAACAAATCATGATCAAAGAAGCCTCGACCTTTCAAGATCGACAGGTACGCCAGCAACAATTTATTTATGTAACTTACATTTAAAACTTAAAGAATCAAAAAAGTTTGTCAAAAGCTAGAAAAATCCGCCAAAATTAAAGTACAAATATTCCGTTTTTTTTTTGTTTTTTTTATGTTTCATTTTGCGACGCTTATTAAATTAATTTTCACAACCGCATTGCAACTGGGTTTAATTTTCTACGCAGAAGCTTAAGCACAGTCGCATGAACCTGCCACTTTGGTTCTGCCTAACCAGCATACAAGCCCAGAGAACCCAATTTGGGCTCAAGCAAATCTCTTGCCAGATTGAATAAGTTACTCAAAACATTTTTTGGGTTTTCCATCAGGCTGGGCCACCGAAACGGGTAAACTGCTCGGCCCCAACCAGAAATAAGCGGAAAAAATCTTTTTTAAAGAAACAACGACGCACAAAAGTGTTCTGCGTCGGAGACAGGAGCGGAGTGTCTTGTTTACACGAAGTGTTTGTGAATTGAAACATGGTTGTACAATATTGCACAACTGGAGTGTCATTTCGCTTTTCCGTCACGTAGTCTTTTTTTTTTTTTTTTGCTTTTGACTCACAAGACGATAATCACATGATCTTGACAAATATATTTCCTTATCTTAGTGCGGTGCGCAGGCAGCCAAAACATTAAATCTTGAAACATTGTCGTTGGCGTTCTCGGTTTCTGCTAATTATCTAAGTCACGAAAAATGCAAATTTTGTTTGTAAGTAATGCAGCGCTTTTTGGTCTTAGTAGAATTGAATTTGTAAAATTTGATGATCACATTAGATTTAAAACATTAGGTTTACTGTTTGTATAGGTATAAATGGGATTGTTACAGGAAAAAAATTAATGCAATTGAAATGACTTTTCATGGTTGCCTTGCTTAAATAATTAATAGATAGAACTCAACTCAATAGCCAATACTTTTCTTACACTTTTCCTGAATTTTTTAGAGAATGTTTTCCAAGATAAATGGCAAAGAGATGAACACTGCGTTAACAGCTGCTAGCGGGGAGCAATGGAAAAGAATCAGGTGAAAAATCGTAAATAATTTGGACCGGCATTGTCTGATGAGTAGGCCTACATGCCCAAACTTGAGGTCATTGTTTAAGCATCTTGTTCATTTATCGATTGGTGTCATTTTTTATTTTGTCTAAAATCAATTCAATATATCTACCATGTCGCATAATTGCATTTACAAACATACCGCATCTGATAAAAAAAGCAAAGAATGTCTCAATATACTATAGCTGGCTCCTATGTTTTTCGGTTGGAAAATGCTTTGGTCAAAAAATATTATTCTCTTACAAAGTCCAATAGCTTACCCAAAACCTCCAACAACGTCCAATAGCTTTTCACAACTTTGGAAAATCTAATTTTCCAGCGAAAGATTCTACAACGATCGGCCTTGCGGGAGGAAGACAATTATTCGGAGAAATACAGCCGGTATTCCTCTCAGTTGCAGTAGCACTGACACCAATTTTGTGGCTGTTTTAGAAACGCTCTGAGCCCTACTTTCTCAACATCAAAAATAAAGGACATGTTCAGTCTAATTGAGCAGTGCACGGACAAAACTGTAAATATTCTCAATAAGAAAATTAAAGCAGAAGAAGGAAGATTTGATGCGAAAGAGTAAGTTGAAGAATCGAATAATATGTCAGTGATCATAGAAAAACGTAAATAATGATGTTGTATGCTACGGCGTACTCGAGATAGCAATGCTAAAGTTTGATAATTACAATGAAAATTGTGCAACACTTTCACTCAAACATTTGGCATAACATTTTTGTTATTTTGTGCGGTATTTACGCAAAGTTTATCGAATTGGGTATAAGCTAAAATGCCACATTACACTAACACTGTGTATGGCTGGTTATAGTTATATACCTCATTAGTCAGGGAAATATTTTTTATTTCCTATTTTTAGTGTGTTTGGAAAATTATCAATGGACGCGATTTGCTCTTCCGCATTTGGAGTCAGCATTAACACCGAAGTAAGTCGCTGTTTTTGAGTGCAGCAGTGCTGATTAATTACTGTCTTAGGAAACATAAATTCCTTTGAAAACAAACTGTCTTTAAAATCTATATTGTTTGTTTATCAAGAGTTTCAGGAGTCATTTCCTCTATCGTCATTTCATCCGGACCGTTTTTCTAAAAAATGCCGCAGCGCAGAAGTCGTATATGCGGCTTGCTAGAAACACTGTTATTTTGCTGGATTTGATCGGCCGAACAATCGACTTCTCGATCCAAAACAGAGTGCGATAGCCAATCACCATTTGGATAGGATTATAATCAGTACTTAAATTGTAAAATTTTGCATGGAGGGACGTTTTTACAATCTTGACCCAACGCATTTGGCATGCGAAAGTACTTTAGTAGAAATTATGCAATTCCATCCCCGAAATTGAATCAAGACAAAAAAAAAAGATCTTCACCGCAATTTGGGACTAAATTCGGCCGGAATTTAAAAGATTTATTCGTGCTAGCAGGCCCTTTTTCATCTGATCATCCAGCGCTCAAATCTCAATGGGGGGACGCGTCCCCCCTACAATTTAACTACTGATTATAATATGACATTATAAGTTAGATGTCATCTAACGTATAATATATATATACAATTTTATTTGGATAAGATTCACTCCTGATGATCCCATGTACTGGTGAAACAGACTTTTGGGCTTTACAGGTTTTAATATTGAATGTTTTAATATTGCGGTAGTCTACTATGATGCTTTTGCTCTATAACGTTTCGTTAACAAGCACTTTTTGAAACCCTGATATCAACCATAGACTAATATTACGACTCCATTAGTATATAGTTAATCACAGTAAATTGTAAAACGAGGTTCCTTTTTGAAACACAATATAATAACATTGTAGTTTTTAAACCGAAAGTATTTTCCAGCCACCTCTCGAACAAAGTGGACAAACTCTAATGGCTTGCACAGTGGCAGAGGCTTCACAGGGAAAAATCTTTTTTTTTAGTGTTTCTTAACGTTTTGCTGATATCCTTAATTCAATCGTATTATTTTTAGAATGAAGAAAGCGAATTAGTGGAGAAATCAAAAAAACTTTTTTCCACAAATTTCTTTGGAGTTTTTGCTATAATTTTCAGTAAGTTTTGTAAATCTTACAACTGCTCTGATGCATTGCTAAAATTTTATAGTAATTGAATGCATAAAATGTTACAGTCTCGACCTAACAAAAATTGACAATAAAGGAATAGGCGAAAATTTTACATGGAAAGAACCCAGCAACTTCAGTTAAATCACTACAAACTGCTTGCATTTCGAAATGTAACTTGTAAGAATTATTTGGACAATGGCCGCAAAAGATCCCCCCGCTCTCGAGCTTATTTTGTGATGTATGAAATGTGCTGTGCCTCTGACAATATGCCCACCCGATTTGTTTTTGAAACAGATAAATCATAAAAGCATTTAATATTTCGATGTTTGCAATTATATTCTTTACCATGTATTATGAAGTATTGTGTTCCGAAGTTCATGGAATAAACTTGTATTGTTTATGATTAGTGCTTTTTCCATGGACAGAACAGGTGGCTGAAAAACTCAACTGGTCCTTCTTTGACAGCAAGCTTCTGGGTTACTACAAACGCTTGGTTGATTCCGTCATTAGGAGCAAAAAAGCGGCGAAAGAAAAAGCTGTAAGTCGAAGTATAACTTAGCTTTAAAGATTTTCAAGCTCGTCCAACAAAAAGTACTGCAATCAATATTACGGTCGGTTATCATAAAACCCTAACGTAGTCATGAATTGTTGAAATTTATTTTGTAGCAAAGTTTTTTTTTCTTTTATGATGTGTTTATGTGTTACAATTTAGCTTGGTAATGTTTTATCTTATATTTTATTTTCGTATAATAATCAGATACCTAAAGTAAAAATTCTGGCATTTTTATGTTACAATGCCTTTGCTTATCGCTAAAACATACCAAAACGAAAATTGAAAAGACGCTTTTTTTGCTAATTGATAGTGATTTGTGTTTATGATGTAAGAAGCCTTTTGAAATAGATATGCATCAACTAATAGGAAGCGATTCTTTTACCGGAAATTTTTTTCTACTTTTTCATTAACTAACATTCACTGACCCAAAATTAACCTAAGTTTAAAACCTTACTCAAAACCTAACACGAAATCTAATCCTAACTGAAAACCTAATCTTAACCCAAAACCTAATCTTAATCCTTAAAAAAGTAAATGAAAAATGCGTGGATGAATTTTCCGCATTGTCGTTTTATTATCTTTAACTTGAAAATTTTTCGTGAATTATTCATTCCCTAACCAATTAGAGTATAATTATATTTTTGAAGTTTGTTCATAATATTTTTATGCTTATCGTTGGTTATCATCTATTCGTTTTCATCTCATAGATTGCTATAAATTTTGCTCTTTGTTTTCAGAGACCAGATATATTACAAGGGATGCTAACAGCCGAAATTGACGAAGAGGAACTAAAAAACGGGGCGTCTAAAGGTAAAAACGAAAGTGTTATTTAAAAATGTCAAATTCAATGCTTATTCAAAACAATAATTCAAAGGCAAATCAAAAAAGTTGTCAAAAAGTTTGCTGTTGAATACTGCATTTTGGTATGAATTGGTGTGGTTTGTTGAAAAAAGGTAGCTTTGTCTGGCTTGCATATGAATGACTGAATTATAGCGAACACATTAACGCCATGATTACAGTAAGATGAAATTATCCGCTTTAGGTTTGTTAAATCGCCAGAAATATTGACGAAGGCCAAAACTATCACAAAAAGCTTTTTTTGAGTCAACAATTCTTTGCTTTTTCATTGTGCTTAGGTATTTGATTTCATAGCTCGAACAAAACGTTGTTGGGTCACAGCCGGTTTTAAGCAGAGGTGAACAACCGCTCCTTTTAAACAAGCGTCGCTCCCACTCCTCAAACTAAAAAAAAGCGTGCTACCGCTTCTTTTGTAGCTCCTTTTGGTACCTTTAATTAATTAAGTAATCTTATACGATTATATTATTGTCCCGAACAAAACTTGTTCTATCAGCTGTTCCTGTCCTGAACAAAAATGAATGGAATACGATCATTGATTTGACTACAAGCCTAATACTCCAGCTTGCCGCACTGACCAGGGACTACTGAATAAATTGGGAAATCATTTGTTTCCAATTATTTCGCTATTATTCGAAAACAATCGCGAATTTATCTGTCGCGATTTATCCGAAACTTTTCTGAAAATTTCGATTAAAACAAGGCGGTGTAACGCCTGACCATTACAGACCAATTTTGGGTACAAGAAACTTGAATTTTGGTTGTTGATAAATCTGGGAATAATCACTCGTATTTTGATTTAGTTAAATAAGGCTACCGCCAAAAGTGCGATAGCATGTGAAGATTTGGAGAATTGGCTATTTTGATCCTTTCAAAATGTGCTGCGAATACAAATCGAACAAAAAACGTGCCATTCATACCCATATAAAAGCCATCTGGTGCATTCTTGTTACATCATTTTATCGCTTAAGTTATTCATACAGCAAGAGTATGCAGTAGCGTAGCCAGGGGGGGGGGCTACAGCCCCCCCTCCATTGGCATGTCAATCAAAATGCAGAAAAGGAAAAAAACACTACGTTTTTAGCACTTTTGAGACCTTTAAATGTACTAGAGCGGACTAAATAGTGATTTAAAACATCTTTTAAAACATATATTTAGGGGGGGGACTAATTTGTTGAAAATAAAACTAACGAATAAATGAAACTTTGAAAAATGGTCAAAAATACGCAATCAAATTTGATCGCAAGGGTAAAAATGCTCAACATAGGTGTCATCAACAAATATACTATAAACTAAGGAATGGGAGGGAGCTATTCAGCATTATTTAGTTAACAATTTCTCTCAAACTTCTTTTCATTAGCCCCCCCCCCGAATTATTTTTCTCTACAAACTGTATGCGAAATAGATTACTCCGTGTGAGCTTTATTGAACTATTCGATTTTATAATTTACCAGCATCTAAATAAGAGAACTAAAATTCTACCATCAGCCACCTCCCAAATAGCATATTTATGCAACCAGTTTAATCATGTTTGCACTGCCAATATCTAAGCCACGTTTTAAAAGCATTATTTTTTTACCAAAATAGCCCTAAAATGAAGTTATTTTTGCAAAAAAAATGCAAAAGTTTCGAGCGCGGGTGGACTCCGTCCCCAAACTCCCAGCCTCCGGCGGCTGGGGGCTTCGCCCTCAGACCCCCAAAACAGCCCCTCATTGCGAATTTCTGGCTACGCGCCTGAGAATATGGATGTTTGGTTTCAGGTATCACTCGAACCGAAATCGTGGGAAATGCCATGCTTATGATGATGGCTGGATACGAAACCACCGCCAACACAATAATACTTTTGGCTTACTGTGCTGCCACCGAACCTGAAGTCCAAGAGAAACTTTATCAAGAAATTCTTGAAACGAAAGAAAAATATGTAAGCAAACTAAGCAAGTTATCTCACCCTTTGCTACACAATACTGGAGCAGGTGTTTGGTAGAGGTTGTGTTGCTGACTTGCTACCCAATCGACCATTTTAAGGGATGGGGATGCGGAGGGACTTCGCTTAAACCCAACATTTGGACAACACCCCTAAGATCTTGACTAGAGATCATAGATAGATAGAGAGGATCTAAAATAAATCTACCGTACATTGAGGCTCCGAGGCAGGCTCAGAGGCAGGACGCATAAAAGCAAGCTTAGTCAAATCAGTTTGCGACTCACCGCCTATATACACACGCTAACACTATACTGTAAATACAGGTACTTTGGCTATTGACACTGCTGAGACGTTGTAAAAGAAACCAAAGTTTTTGAAATTTTCATTTTAGCGCAAATTGTAAAATTGGAATAAAAATTTTAAATTCCTTCCAGGGTGGACTAACGTACGAAGCTGTGAACACCATGAAGTATTTGGATATGTGTCTGAAAGAATCTCTGAGGCTGTATGGAGCTGCACCAAGGTAATTCTTATAACTTTAGTAAAAAGTTAGTTTCTGTGTTAATGGATGCCGCTAAAAAAAAAGTAACCGAAAAGTAACTGATTTCTGTCAGTCAGTTTCTTGGGCTCTAGAAGAACTAAATCGGTCGTTCAAATTTAGTTTTTCATTTATTGTTCCAAAGTTTTGTATTTGACAAGCTTTTGGTAAATTTCAATAATTTCGCAACCGTGCGTTATAAAAAGTCAATGTGTTTTTGTGAGATAATGTATTTGCTGTATTTTCGAGTGCATAGTATTTGCATTTTTGCAATCAATGGCTGAATTTTGCTATTAATAAAAATCATGTATTCGGTGTACTTTAGCATAAATGGAGCTGTCACATAAATTCCACATACAGTAATATGTTAACTGTTTTGTATGCTATAGAACTATTCCTCTTGGTATCATTCTACAATATTTTGAATTATGCGCGTAATTAGAATTTTGCTCGGGAAGGAGGAGGAAGGAGAGGTTTAACCTAAAGTTATCAATTTTTTGTTCAAAAAAATGTCGCATGTTGGTTGCATGCTAAGCAAACCTGTGCAACTCAAGCGCATCACAGTTTGGGATCCAGGGAGTTCATGATGGGGCAGGGCGATTGGAAGGTTCGGCGCAAATATCTATTTTAATGCCATTTGGATCATGTTTAGCTTGTTTTTTTCACATTTGAAAAAGTCAGTGGTTGAGATTCGGAAGCCAGTTATAGATTAATTATTGCCCAGCCGCTTTAGCCCCCACTTTATTTCCAGTTCGAGTCGAAAACATGCTTCGACTCTTGTGTTTTTGTCTTAAATTTTTTAAGCGACTTGCTATGGGGAGACTAAAGCTCCTTTAGCCCCGGATGTGCCACTGCTTTGAATATTATTGTATTTGAGTTTCTGATTCAGTTTTTCGTGCTAAGGTTTGCTTTTGTTTTCTAACTGTTGGGTAAAGCACTTTAAACTGTAAGCTTCTACAACACACTTTTTCTGCAATAGTTTTTAGCTCAGAACTACTACATAAAAATTGTTTGATTGAATAAATAGTTGGCCTCATCTGCTTGTTTTTACCTGGCAGAAACTCGCGGTACACAGACGTTGAAATCACCGTGAAAGGAATCACAATCCCTGCCAATACTCACGTTGATATTCCCGTGCATGCTTTTCACCATGATGAAGAATACTGGCATGAACCGTGGAAGTTTATTCCTGAAAGGTATAGTTTTGTGGAGCTCATTTTTTAAAAACCTTACTAAATTTACAATTGTTGATGCTTGTTCTGTAGGCCCGTTTTACCGATCACGCGATTTTACGCGCGAAAGTACGCGTGTTATTGAAGACAAGCATTTTCCCTTTTAAATTCACTTCAAATTTTTTTCGATGAGCATTTAGCCTCAGCGATTTTGGGTTTAGCAATGATTACATCACGAAATCTTCGAAATTGTTCCGTTTTCAAGGCGCTGGTGATTTCCTTAATTGCTGACTTATTCATTGACTTTTCAGTAAGGCCAAAGGAATGACCAGAGACTCGTTGAATAGTGACTATTTTAAGTGGATAATAAATAAACACTCTGTTGCTTTTGAGTAATTATTAACAAATGTTTTTTTTTTCTGCAGGTTCGAAGACATGAGTAAAATCGATCCAATTGTCTACCAGCCGTTCGGGGCCGGTCCTCGCATCTGCATCGGACAAAGATTTGCTATTCTTGAGGTGAAGATGGCAATTTGCAAACTTCTAATGAATTTCAAACTAAGCACCTGCGAAGACACCCCGGTGAGTATTTAATAACACTTTCTGTTTTGTTTCTGCTGCTTTTTTTCTCATTACCACAATAACTGCAGAAAAACAAAATAACCAAAACTTTAAATCACGAAAAGTTCTAAAAAGATTTTGATGTGTTGTTAGTTGTGCATACATTTTTAGCCCCACTGCGAATCATCAATGTAAATTATGAAAGACAATTTTTTGTTTAACATGCTTTGCGATGTCCCCGATGCTATACTTACTCTGCTTGATACCATTTGTTGGCGGGCTAAAACGGCCACCGCTACATCCAAGATTTCCCTTTTAATTTTAGTGGAGCTCTTAATTTTCGATTTCTATTTATTTTTTGTAGAAACCACCTCTACCAATGACATTCCGAAGTACCATGCAGCCGAAAGATGACGTATTCCTCCAAGTCAAACCTCGACAAGAAGTTGTAGCATCATAAGCACTCAGTGGGCAACCATTTCCTACTGGTGGTATTGAGTTTTGAGTCACTGACTGTTAGTTGATCTTGGTTTTCATGAAAATGTAGAAAGGCGTAATTTTCTTCTGTGATATGGTTAAATTTTTAAAATATTGTTGTTTTGAAGCATTGAATACCGCTATCGTCCATGTAGACTTGTGGCCTTTTGGATATACCGTAATATTAGGAAATCGAATTCAAATGGCTATTTCACCATCAATTTTAGTTTAAAAAATGAAGAATGACCGAATGAGGAATATTTATAATAAAACAAAAATGAGAAATATTGATTCTCACATTTTTTTTATTGACTTTTTTAAGGGTCAAGATTAAAATTTGAGTTAAGGTTTGGGTTAGGGTTGTCGGTGAAATAGTAAGTTTGGGTTAGAAAATAGGAAGGACTGGCGCACAACTGGGATTTTGCTAAAAGAGGGGTTTGAGCCCAAATCTTTTTTTATTTGAAAAGTATCCAGCGGCTGGCACGTAGAGTGAACAGATGAATCTCAAAGGCACCCAGAAAGGAAGCATGGAAACTCTGCAGTAGTTGTAGGAGTCCATGGAGGCTGCTGAGGCTGATCGTTGAGGAAGTTTCGTGGATTTTCATAAAATAGCCATTTTTAAGACATTTAGGCGATATTTCGTACATTTTTAAAGCAGTGTAAAAAAACTAACTTGTTGTGATTTGGAAACTAAACCTAAATAAAATGCTGCATCTGGATCCGCTCTGGCTCCGGTCCTATCAAAGAATTTGCGTAAACTTTGTGCTTTTGCAAAATAGTGTGCTGCTGGGATGCGAACGCGATTAGTTTTTTATGCCAGTTCAAATTCTAGTTCAGCTTCACTTTATCTGATTATATCACTGCTTTCTTTCTTGTTGTGCCTTTTTTGTTCGTCACCGCTGCTAAGAGTTTTTAATGCGCTTAATAAAAATTTAAATTATGTTGTTCTGTTTGCATATATTTGGCTACATTTCGCTATCTCGTGCTGTCTGTTTTTCTTACTTTGCAATTTGGTTCAAACTGCACTGTAATTGTTATTACATTTTATACACCAAGTTGCCTTGGCCAGGAGACAGCGAAGAGATCTTTCGGTCTTCGAGTCAAGCTGTCACCTGCCCACCTGTCTACCATACACTGCCGACGCTTCTTACTCGGAGACCGTTCACCTCTTTGGGCTTGGGCCTCATGGTCTTTTCGTCGCATCTCACTGGGAACAACGATAATTTATTTTAAGTTTTTGTTTATGCTGGTTATTTGCGAGCTTTTTTCTAAGTAATAATAAATGAAATGAGACGATTTTTTTCCGAGTGTAGGTTTGAGTTCAAGCTTTATTTACAGCAAGTTGTGAAAAGCAGCTTTCGGGAAGAAAATATTAGTTTAAATGCAGTGCCGGATGTACATTGCGCAGGGCCCTGGCTCTTAGGAATTTTTGCTGCACTTTCTTTCGAAGTGTAAGTGAAGACCAAAAAAAGGTTTTTCATGGAAGCGCGTGGCCCCCAGCGCTGTGTCGTTTTGCCATGGTAAATCCGGCCCTGTTTAAAAAAAGCGAATGAAAATTTGTAAAAAGTTAAGAACTGGGCCAATCTCAATCCTACATATTGGTTCTTGTAAAAAAAACAACAACAACAGAGTAATTTGAAAAAGAATGGTTCGAAACCTACAGCCATCCAGCTGCAAACGCAGTAAGCAGCCTTTTAGTTCCGTTTTTGGTTATAGGTTTTTACATGCAACGTGACGTCGTAGGAATGATGTGGGCCAACGACATTCACAACAACTTTATCGCAACGTGTGAAAAAATTGCATAAACATAACATACAACAATGTAGTAATCACTATTAATTGAGAACAATGTACTAAAAAAATTAAAAATAAGCTATAGACAGTAGCCTATACAGTGTCTTATAGGCACAATCAAACGTATAGGTAAAAATCTTACAGGTAAAGATTTTTCAGTTAAGATTTACTTATTTTGACTAAAGTTGACTGTCGCGATCGTTGATACTTGGCTAGAGTACAACCTTTAATCTCTAGAATTGCCCACGTCGGCTGAAACTAGAGAACGACTGAGATATTAATTGACAATACGAAAGTGGCAGTTGATAATTCCTTTAGCTTCTAGAATCTCAGAAAGCAGCACACCAATCTTAATTTAAAACTTTTATTTAAGATTGAAACACAAACCAACTCACTGAGCAAAATAGCTCCACTCACACCCCTTACTAAACGGCTATGCTAGCCAACCCCAGATACACAAACTCGGCTTAACTGCCTATGAAACTAATACCTAAAATCACCCACCCTTAGAATATTAGAATAATGAATGAAAAACAACCTGCCTATTTATACTACGACAAAAGCTATGGAAGATCCCAGAAAAATCCTTGACACGTCACAATAGAAAAAATACACGAGCTTATGATAAACAATTATTGACATAATTATGACATCACAAACTTCAAGCCTAAGTATAGCGATTAAGAGTAGTAAACAACCCAAACATCGATAACTGCAGAAAATAGCAGAATGTACTAAAAAGGAATTATCCCAAATATCTCGAATATTCTAAATCAAAAAAGGGCCAAAAGTAGTAAATTGGTCACATACACCTTAAAATAAAGCAAATAATCTCATATCAGGCATTCAAAATCATTGTTCGTGACATTGACTAAATGATGGGTAAAGATTTTCACGTATTTAAACGTAATCGGTAAAGATTTATTCATTGATTGATGTGATGAATTGGTAAAAATGCATGTTTTGAATATTTTTATCACTGGTGATATTGGTCCTTTTGGCGTAGCTAGCCTTACTGATGAGCTTTGAGATTGGGCGAAAAGGTTGTCTTAAGCTTGCTATCGGAAATTATTTTGAATTGAACTGTCATCATAGTCGTTACATTAGAACTAACTATCATATGTAACGACTATGCTATCATAATTATCTATCGTAATATTGTGATTGCTTAATACTTCTGGAAAAAAAATTGTGTTATGATCTGGAACTAATTTGCGATTCCTTGCCTTTTTACGCTCATCTTCATACCTGTAGCTCTAGCTATATTGACAAGGTACAAAAGACGAATGTCGATTGCGAAACGGTATGTCTTAGGCTGTTAATTAAAGGTTTGATTGTGCCTATAAGACTCTGTATGCTGTCTATAAATCACTATTAAATTTTTCCAAGCAAAATTTTGTCTCCTCTGAAAACATAAACAGCTTTGAGATTTGGCGAAAGGTTTTTTTCTTATAGGAGATTCCAACGCTTGCAGTTTGTGCTTGGATTGAGGTTGTCGGTGTCAGGCAAAGAATGACTTAGTATGTTTTCAGGAAATTGAAGTTTACTTTTCGAAATCATCGCAAAAGATTTTTTCGTTGCTTTATTTGTTTTATTTCGACCTGCTGGAAATATGCCAATTGCCAGCGATATCTAGTTTCTAAAAATCCCTAAATGTAGACTTACCATACGTCCCGGTTTTGCCGGGACAGTCCCGGTTTTAAGGCTATGTCCCGGGGTCCCGGCCGGTTGGTGGAAATGTCTCGGTTTTTTGTTTGTTTGTAAAAATCACTCAAAAATTCGCAAAAACCGTGGGTCGCTGGAGTGAAGACTTTTTTTTTGGAGGCCACTTAAAAATTCACGCAAAAACTACGACTGTCCCGCGTGTCCCGGTTCTCTGTCTGAAAAATATGGTAGCCCTACCTAAATGTGCTTTGTATTTTCAGATGTGATGGAAATAAAATTCACAAAGTAATGCATAAGCTTTTTATTTGTCAGAAATAGGAACATGATTTTAAATTACTGTTTCTTTTTTCATTTCCAAAATAATTTTTACTTTTTTTATAAAACCAATAAATTTCGGGTTGAGGCTTGCTGTTCTTAAAATTTCACGAATTTTCCGCCTCCTTTGTTCTTAAACTTTCCGTAAGGACAAAGTGAAACATTAAAATTGGCAGAAATATTAAAATGGTTTTCAGGTTATTAACAATGGCAATATATAGAAAAGGTCAAGAAAACTCTGCTGCTTACTTACAATTGCGTCGTTCCAGTCCGAGCTTTTATATATTTTTTCATGACGAGACTGGCATTGCTCTTAATTTTTTTCTAAACTTTGAGCAAAAGCGAAACTCGTGTTCTTAAAAAATTAGTTATGTAATCAAACATAATTTAATACCTAAAAGAAAACGGAAATATGAAACAACTATGGGATTTTAAAGTAAAAAACATGATGGATTTCAGTACAAGTCTAATGCAAATTAGTACATTGTTGGTCAGGGAAAACGGTGTAGCCGCTTTGGCCATTGTTGGTGCAACTGCTGCGGGGATAAAATAATGGTTATTTATTTACTAAAAAACAACACTTTTGCACCTTTTTTTAAACGACTTAAAAAGTTAGCATAAAAATCACGTACCATATATGATTGGGCATAGCAAAATTCGAATGCTGTGATTGGTCAGTCTGAAGCATGATTTGGTTTGAATAGTGACGTCTTGTAGCAGACTATGACGATGCAAAACCCATATAAAGGAAAAAAGCAACGCGTCGCTCTGATTGGCTTTGGACGCGAGCAACCACAAACGCTGGCTACAACGTGATACAATCTTTGCTGTTTGCTTTGATCATTGCAAACTTTGGCCGAAATGACGTCTAAACCAGATCTAAGTCGTTTGCTATTACACCGGCTGAGCTACAGTTAAAAGTTGATCAGACGGTAAAGAATTTTTGAAAACAGACAGAAAAGAGACAACAGTGTACAAATATTGCTTCTTGTTTTTGTTTGCATTGCCATTAAGTCTTGAGTAATTCAGAGTAGCAATGGTCAGACATAGAAGTCAGAGGTGGAGTCGAGGACACAAGGCTCGAGGCCAAGGCCAAGGCCAAGGACACAAAAAAAATCCGAGGCCAAGGCCAAGGCCAAGGACAGCCTTTCCGAGGACAGAACCTCTCGAGGCCAAGGACAGGAATGCTCGAGGCCAAGGCCAAGGACCAAGGACACAGCCGCAAGTGTTCTCCAAAAAAAAAGGTCTTCAAAAAAGTTTTCCAGACAATCTCCAATTTAAAGCCGTAGCCAGAATTTTTGATTGGGGAGGCCTAAACCACAAATCACATCCAATGACGTCATCAAAAATTTGCCTGCTTTTCTCTTAACCAGGATTTTGCAAAGGGAGAGAGCCTCAACTAATATAGTTGAAAAGTGCAAATACGTAACTTTGGAGACGTTTTGAGAAAGCCAGTGTAACTCAAACGTATCACAGACGGAGGTCTGGGGGCGAAGCCCCTAGCTGTTTGGCGATTTTTGGTAATTTTTTGGTAAAAAAAGCTATTTTAATGCCATTGAATCACATTTTGCACATGTTTAGAATCATTTTAAAGCACTAAATTTTTGACATTTGAAAGCCAATTAGAAAAATTAAATTGTTTAATCCTCCTTCTAGTTGCAATTTAAGTTCAAAACACGTTTAACATCTTGCATTTTGGAGTTAAAGTTTAATTGTACGTGATTTGCTCCAGGTAGGGGGAAGTAAGGCGCATTGACTCGTGCAACATTTTAGCAGTAAATGAAAACCCACTCGAAGATTTTCCTTAGAGATTTTTGTTTTGACATGAAAATAGCCTGTTATAGAAGTGCATGTTTGGCCAGGCGGCCCAGGCTCCCTTTACTGAAGTTCAATGATTTGTTCAATCAGCATTTTCCATGGCTAATTTTTTAAAAAAGTATTTTGTGCGTAAAAACTGGCGAGGTGGAAGTGAATTTATGAATTGTTATTGAAAAATAGTGCAATAGATGGGTAGTTTCGCTTACTAACCATGTGTCAGGCGCGCCGCCAGAAATTCGCAATGGGGGGGCTGTTTTGGGGTCTGGGAGCAAAGCCCCCAGCCGCCGGAGGCACGGGAGGTTGGGGGCGGAACCCCCAGCGCTCGCAAATTTTGCATTTTTTTGCAAATATAACTTAATTTTAGAGCTATTTTAATAAAAAATAATGCTGCTAAAACGTAGCATAGAAATTGCCAGCGCAACATGATTCAACTGGTTGCATTATCGGGCTATGAGGGAAGTGGCTAATGATAACATTGCAGTTCTCTTGTTTACATGCAGGTAAATCATAAAATCCTATTATTAAACAAAACTCACACGAAGTAATCTATTTCGTCTGTATTTTACAAAGAAAAATAATCGGGGGGGGCTAGTGGAAAGATATTTGAGAGAAGTGATTGGCAATTAAATAACACTGAGTAGCCACACCCCATCTTTATTTCTGTTATAATATATATAACATATAAGAGTTTATAATATATTTGTTGATAAAACCTGTGTTTGGCGTTTTTACTCTAGCGATCAAATTTGATTGCTTATTTTTGGGTATTTTCTAAAGTTTTCATTGATTGGTGACTTTAATTTTTGACAAATTAGACCCCTCTGAATGTATGTTTCAAAAAATGCCTTAAATCACTTTTTAGTCAATTCCAGCGCAAAAGACAGTCTCAGAAGAGCTATAAACGTGGTGTTTTTCTTATTCTGCTTTTTGGTTAACAGGCCAATGGGGAGGATATAGCTTCCCCCCCGCCCCCAGCTACGCTACTGGCCATGTTATTGCCGATCCGGATTTCCATCGCGCTGGGCCCTTGGCACTTTGGAGATTTTCGCAATATCTTTCTGCCAAATGTAGTTGAAGACCATAAAAAGTCTTAAGATTTGAGCGCAGAGCCCTTAGCTGGTACTGCGCCGTAATGTGGTAAATCCGGCCTTGGTTAATGCATTACGTTCATAAAAAGGCTAGATGTGATCCTGAGATAGCAACTTTTAGGATGAAAACTATCCATTTCTTCCAGATTTACGTTTAAAATGGCTGGCAAAAATTGATTTTAAGGGGTCTCGGGGCCCTTGGTCTTCAGTATTGTTGTTTGCTACTGGTGTAAACGAAAAACGCTAAAAAGAAACTGAAACTGAAGAAACAATAGGCTTTTTTGTCACATTTTTGTCATTGATGAAATTTCAATTGGGGGGGGGGGAGGCCCGCTTGGCTAAGCCTACGCTCCAATTGCGCAAAATAAAAAAGGTATTTACAAATTTTCTGCGAGGTTTCTGGCGTTTTCAACAAAATTTCAACTGTTCAAAAATAGTGCTGTCCTCGAGCCGAGGACAGGTCAATTTTCGAGGACCTAAGGCTTCGAGGCCAAGGCCAAGGCCAAGGACTTGAGGCTTCGAGGCCAAGGCCAAGGCCAAGGACTTCAAAATGTGTCCTCGAGGACGTCCTCGAGGCCAAGGACGTCCTCGAGGACTCCACCTCTGATAGAAGTTTTTTAACTTTTTAAATTTATGCTGTATTGTATACACTATGTTTTGCGGTTGCTTGTTCAATGATTTTTTTTGATACCTGCATTGGCAGTAAGTGGCCAAGTATCGTTTCCGAGCAACGCAATTGCATAAAATGGGACTTGGAGATCGGCAGCGGTGGAAGTGTGACTCTGAATGGACTGTCGAGATTAAGATTATTTTCTCTGCCGTAGTCGTTTCTGCCGGTTCAAAAACGCAGTCAAAAACAACAAATTTTTGAAAAACTTAAATGAATGCTTTTTCCACAGAGATTTTTTACCTACAGTAATTTATTTGGTAAAGATTGCTATGCGACATAATTTTATCTGCAAACAGTAAATCATTTTCTTGGTGACGTTTTTTTTTTTCGGAAGTTTTATCACTATAATATTTGTCATTTTAGCCCCGTTAAGCCGAACTGATGAGCTTTAGAATTAGGCGAAACAGCTGTCTTAGTCATGCAGCTGGCAATTTTTTTTGTCTGCTTTTAGTAATGTCTGAATTTTGATGCTTGTTCGATTGCTTTCGTAATGCACCTTTTAATGGTGTTCCCTTTTCAATTTTTGTTTTAATGCGTGATTACTGCACCCCACTCAGCGTGGATGGATTTCCTTAGGCTACAACTTTGTTGTCTCTTTCTTTTGTATCCTGACAATATAAATCAGAAATAGCCAGTCAAGCTTATAGGTTCGGAATAATATCTCTTCATTTTAATCAATTTAATGGTCCTCCAATGGATTTCTGTCAGTGTCAGCTGGAATGATTTTGCAGATTTTTTGGGTGAAGCAGATTCGGCAAAATGATGTTAATTCAATTTAAAAATAATAATTCATCGATGACATTGGGGTCAAATCTTTTTTGTTTGGTAGATTTCACTGATTTGCTGACGGCCCAACTGATATATTTTGTTTGAATTGTTCAAGTTTAAATCAGTTTATTATCTTTTGACTAGACAGCAGATTGTTTTCGATTACTGCACGTATATTTACTGTTTTACGAACGACAAACGTGCCTACCACTGTATTTCAACAAACTTTAAATAGCAAAGTGCAATAATTTGAAGCGATGATCACTCCACTTGATATTTTTTCGTGGGAAACATGGGCACTCATCGGTTCTATTCTCTTTTTAACCAGGTGAGCGTTTTCATTCAAAACAAAGAAGTACAATACAACGCAGACCAAAAAAGGTCTTTGCCTCTGAGGCAAGCGGCAACAACGGGGGGCCAAAGTAGGCGGCGCCCCCCACCCCAAACACAAATTTCTCCCCCCCCAAACCCAAAGCGAGAATAGTAAAAAATAGTGGTAAGTAGTGTACGCGCTCCCCTAAAAGAAATCCCCCTACAACAATGCTCTAGTAGTGGCACTACTCTGAGGAGTCGCAATTTTCAGCAATTTAGCTTTTCGGTCAAGTTCGCATATCTTCTTTGTCCGTCTGCTTCCAATGGGGTAAGGGAGGGGGCGTCACTGATTTTTAGTGACAAAATACACACAATATAAGGTTTCACGTGCCAAAGGAGAGGCCATGGCACAATGCCTCTCCTCCTGTGTTAGCTACTGCATTCCACAGTAGTGTGTCGTAATGTAAGTGTATCAACAATGATGTCAACGATGTACTGTATTACACTCTTTCAGATGGTATATTAACAAGCAATGGAGGGTCTTGAAAGATCTCCAAATTCCTCATGACCCCCCTTCGATTCTCCAAATCGGAAACTTGAGAAGTATGTTGTTGGATCCAAGCTTTGTATGTCAACTAAAGTACAGGTCTTTTTGCATGTAGAGCACGGTTAAAATATTGTTGCAGAAATTTTGTGTGTCTGTCTTGTTTACTTTGGTATAATTTAGTATTAATGATTTAAAAATTTTATACAAATATTGAACCAACTAGCGTAAGTTGAGATCGAAACTCTTTGGGTCGTTTGCAATGGTTAAGGTGGATTAAGTTGAATCTGAGGATTAAGTTTGATCGGCAGATTATCAATTTTTTATCTTCTTCCTCGATGAACTTGTTAGATGAAAATAACTTGCATTTGCAGGTTCGGAGACGCTATTCTTTAATTATACGTATATTTATAACAATTTGCCTGGCCATTAGCGTATACTTTCGCCTAAAGTTTTGCTAATTCTTGAATTAAACTTGATCTACGTAGGTGCATACGTTCTTTTATCAACTTTAGGGGAGTTTTTGATTTCACAATTTATCCAAAAACGAAAAAACTGTGAAATAGCTGAGCGCTCCCGCACTTTTAGAGGGGCATTGAAGTTAACTTTATTACCAAACAAAATTGTATTTTTTCGTTAATTTTTTAGGTTAATTTTAGAATTCTTCGACTACAGCATTGAAAGATATTTGCATTTCTTTTTTCCGCTATTTGTAGCAATCCTGCCATTTTTTAAATGATTTTTGAATTAACCATTAGGTGTCACTCAAGTTGAGGCAGCGACAATGTTCGAACGCATAATTACCATGGTTACAAGAACGCATAAACTATTCCAAACCAAAGCCTAATTGAAACCCTATAAAAAAGTAAATAATGAAAAATGCGCGAATGAATATTTTTTATTTTCGTTTTATTTTCTTACACTGTTGTTGGCTTATGTCTTATAGGCTTACCTAGTTCAAAGCAAATCTTTCTTTCTACTCGCTGTAATACGCCGAAGCATGTGACGAGTTGGAGAGGGCCCATCTCTGCGTCATTGCACCCGGGAAACACTGCTCCTTTCAAAGAAATGTCTCAGCGGCAGCGAGTCATTGGCAACACTGTGTCCGATTTGACCGGCCCGTGGTTTAATCTTCAGACTTCCAGCCCCAGAGACGAAGGCGTTGCCGCTTGACCAGTTTTTTGTAATAATTAGAGTAAATTAAGCTCGGTATGAAAACGCAGTAACGTAGATTAGACTTTACAGCTTTCAAAAATCTACTAGTAGGCTACTTAGGTAATGGTAGGTCTAGGAGCTAGGCCTTAAGGCAGGCTCTTTTGCAAGTAGAAGCTAGTCTTGCAAAAGTCACATAGGCAGCCGCATTTAAGCGTAACCCTCTATTGCCTTTTTCTCATACATTTGGTTTAAATACGACATTTTGCTACGGCACTGCTGCGATCTGCGTAGTGTAGTGGATAATGCGTTCGCCTTCCAACTATCGCACTCGGGTTCGATTTCGCGCTTGGGTTGCGAACGCGTGGAATGGAAGTATACAGATCGAGTATAAACGCAGTACATAGGAGCGGGAAAGGAAGTGCAAGAAACAATCTTTTTTTTTGCTTTAAAACCTTGCATTACAGATAGGGTTGGGGCAGCGATGCCAGCCTGATCGATAGCAATTATGTGGCAGCAGCTTTTGCGCATTCGAAAGCGACGTACCGTTACGCTTGAGTGCGGCTCCCTGCGTAAGTTTTGAATGACTAGCTTCTCGTCCTTTTTGCAGATTGGTGGTGACCAACCTATTTCATCAAAAATTTCTTAAGTTGAAGAGGATAAAATGAAAATAAAAAATATTCATTTGCGCATTTTTCATTATTTGCTTTTTTTAGAGTGAAGATTCGAGTTAGGTTTGGGATAATTTATGCGTTCTTGTAACCATGGTAATTAGGCGTTCTAACGTGGTCGCTGCGTCCACACGAGCGATACCTAATGGTTAATTCAAAAATCATTAAAAAAATAGCGGGATTGCAACAAATAGTGGATAAAAGAAATGCAAATATCTCTCAAAGTAGAAGTCAAAGAATTCTGAAATTAGCCTCAAAATTTTTTTAAAAATTCGATTTTGTTTGGCAATGAATTAGACCTGAGTGCCCCTTCAAAAACGGACCTTTTTTCGCCAAACCCACAGCAGAAGCCTGGCAAAAATACTTCCTATCCCCGGGACCTACCAGATAGCTACGTCGGTTTGAAACCACGTATGCCAGTTTGATGCTGCTATGTTGCCACTGCCAAATGTTTTTCCGTAAAATCGGAAGCTTTTTCTTTAAAGATATTTAACGTCAAACAATGAAAAAATTGGACAAAAACGTTGGTAATCAATTATTTTTTACATATTTAGTGTTAATAATCAAAAATTAGGGTGCAATGTCCCTTTAATATTCAGATTTCTCAGATGAAGAAAATTATTCGTTTCATTGCTACATTCAACAACATATTCTTTGACATAATATTGTCTTCGTTGTTTGGCCTTTGCAATGCGATGAGATGCTGGCTGAGAGTCAGTGCCGTCGTTACGGGAGCAGGGGGGCCCCAGCCATCCCTAGTGGCTGCTTTTGCCCCCCAGTGCGGTTTACTCAGAATACTTTTTTGGAACATCAAGTAACGACAAAACAACCGACAATAACGGAAAAAGAAATCATAACGTTCAAATATAATTCTCGTTTGACGTTTTCTTGATTTTTTGCGAAATAATGCTGGTCACCAACTGTGCCTTACGTAAATGTGATGCAATAGTCTGTCTTAATAACACGCTTTTAGGGATGTATCGCGGAATAGGGATGTAAGCCTACAGAATCTTTTCCGGTTTTTCGTTACTGATTATGACCTGAAACAATATGTGGAAACATTTTTTTTTCCAAATACCAACAACTGTTTGTTTTTTTTACAGCACTCTCTTAAGATTTTTTTGGTCGCAGTCAGTTGCGCAACCAGGGGGAATGGGTTACGGGGACTTCAGCTCCCCTTAGCCAAGTCATTTGGAAAATTTAACCCAAAATTACAAGCGTTTAAACGTGTTTTGGACTTGGCTCGGTAATTTAATTCTTTCAATCACTTTTGAATTTTAGCTATTTAGTTATTCGTATGGGTTCAAAACGTGCGAAATGCAAATGAAATAACGTTAAATTTGGTATTTTTGCCGCAAAATCACAAAAATCGCCCTGCGGCTGGGGCTCTGCCCCCAGGCACCCGATTGTGACACGTTTGTGTTGCATCAGTTTGTTCAGCACCAGGACTAAACTTAAATAAGACAATTTTCGTGCAAAAAAATTTAATTTTTGGTTCAAGCCTCCTCCCTCTAAGCAAAATCCTTGTTACGAGCTTCTGGTCGCATTCACTGCTGCATATAGATTTTTAAAGCGATTATATCGGCTGCAGACGAAACGAGCTAAGAAACGCTGCCGCCCTTGTCTCTTTTTTTCAGACATGAATACAAAATTTTCGAAATGGCGCATAATTTGTAGCAGTACACAATATCAGTTTTTATGTGCAAAAGTTCAGTTTATTTTAGCACCCCCTCACTTCGTTTGCTCTGGCGACGCCACTGCTGAGAGTGAACAAACACAAAGCCTATTTGTTGGTTTCAACGAAAGTATACGACTTTTCATATGCCAGTATACTGGTTTAGGCGACACCACTTTAGGCAGGTCGTATGGGGTCTAAAAGTTAATGCATGCTTGACGTAGTTATGTGATTATTAGACTCCAAATGATCAAAAAATTTGAAAAAGTTTCAAACAAAAAATATACAATTTTTTAGTCGGCTTAAAGTTTAGGTAATTTTTTCGTTTTTTACGCTGTGATAGGTTTGGACGACTTTAGACATAATCCCAACAACCATTTTAGGGCGATGCTATATCTAAAAACAATCTTATCGCTTAAACCTAATTCAAAGCAAAGAAAAAAGAAGCTCACTACCTTAAAAGGGCATTCAACCCGAATTTTGAAAAACTGAGAAAAAATCTTAAAAAATATCTTTACCAACATGACCACATTGCGATACTTGCAACTCATCAGGTTAAGAAAGTTTAAGAGAAAAAATTTCGTGCTTTCCCCTTAGCATCCAAATTTCGGCCATCTTGTTTCAAGTTGATTGTGCAATAAATCAGTGTGGAACTTCTATTTCGAGTCTTGCTAAGTACCGGGCTTTTGGGAAGTAGGTGAGTGCTGAAGGTACAGGTAAATAAATTAGTGGAACAACTGCTGTTTGAATTCAGAGAGGTTAGATGCTTTCCTAGTGTGTTTTGTCCGCCAAGTGCTAGCAAAGTATTCGGAATCAAGATAAGGTTTTGGTGCTTTAGGCGTAGTAGCCTATAGTCTTTTGTGACTATTGCTTAGTATAGATAGCCTATCCAAAGAAATGATTGCATGTTGAAGGCTGAAGCATCGTAGCTGACTAGATCTTATCTAAGATTCCAGTTTTTAGTGAGCCAGTAAGTTTTATGCGATTATTGCGCAATTGGTTTTGGCCTAAAGTTCAGAAGGCCAATTAATTTTTCACTTAAATATGCAATTGCAAGCTTCAATGCAAAGCATTTTGGTTAGCATTTTTCGTTTAGGTTTGCTACGGTTATCAGCAGGTACCTATGAAGCCACTTCCTTGACAGCTGCTAATCTAGTCAGTCATTAGAAACGATTTTGACCCACGTCCGTTCAGTTTGGTAATGTTCGGAAAGCGTTTCTCCTTACTCTAAGGGGAAAAATAATTGCGAATATCTTACGATTTCTTGACCAAAGAGAATCAAAATTGGTGCGAAAAAATTCTAAAAAATTGCCAAAGTTGTTTCGCCAAGGTTTCACGGTATAACTTTTTAAACAAAAACGTCCTGAATGCCCTTTTAAACGGTCATGACAAACTCGTTTCCATTATGGTCAAGGCAACGTACCTTATTACAATGGTAAGAAACCAATTAGTGGATAGGTCTAAAAATTCATCAAGAAAAGCTGGGATCAGCCACAAAATGAGGGATCACAAACATCAATTCCGTCGAAAAGACCAGGGTGGCAGTAATCTGCTCAGTCGCATTACTGCTAACCGAGGATCACTATTAAGCCATCATAATTACAAGATTCGCATAGGCTAGGAAAAACTTTTGGTGGATAATCGGTACCGGCAAAGTCCAAAGCGTAACAATTTTGTTAAGTCATAGAGCTCAGTCAATTTCTTGACCGAACTACCACCAAGCAAAACAGTCGTGCGAAAAAAAAAAAAAATCTTCTCTGTAGCAAAATGAAATTTGAGAGTAAAATAACCCTCCATGCAATGCTCAGGATAGCGCTATTTCGGTCAATACCAAACCTCGTCAGCTGAGCTGGCATGAATCGAAATGAATAAAAAACAAAAAATTTTCTCACTATTTATAGAATTTCCAGTCGCCGAAAACAGGCCAAGCCAAAAAAAAATGTTAAGGAACAGAATAACTATTTCAAACTGTTATGTTATCTCGGATAGGTAAAATCAGAAAACAAAGTCTTCATTCTGCCGAAATGGTTGCATTTCTGGAACTTTATAATTGTGATACATACGCAAGGCGACAGTATTGATTGTATTTCATTATTACACGATTTAATTCTGTGGTTTTGGCGACAATAGTAATTGAACAAAATTACTCTACGATTCCATTCATAATTTGCTGCTTTAGGCGACAATATTGATTGTTTAATCGTTTTGCGTGCGTCTGGCCTTAGGGCTACCAGCGCGGAAGCCTAGGGAAGAGCTACCAGAACGGCGATTACTTAACATTAATAAAATGGCCTGCAAACGTCAAAACATCACAATTAATTATTATCAACATCATAGTATCGGGTTTAAATAGCAAAGGTGGAGTCGAGGACACAACGCTCGAGGCCAAGGACTCAAAAAAAAGGACAAGAACCGACTTTTCGTGGACAGACCCTCTCGAGGCCAAGGACAGGAATGGTCAAGGCCAAGGACACAATTTTTTAAAACTATGGTCGGCAAATTTTGTATAATTTTTAAACGCAAAAGTGTTTAAGATCAATATTGCATTTCGTTAGGTTTTTGATGATTATTCGGAAATAGCAGTTTTTAAAATGATAATGAATGCCATTTTGAAGTTTTTGTAGTTGGTATAGTGGTAATGAAACAGGCCATAACCCGTGAATGGGAATATAGCTAAATTATAAGTTCGTAAAAATGGTCAATTTTAATGTCTTAATTTCATCAGCTAGGGCCCTGGTGCAACGTCCACAGATTGTCGATCCCCTCTTTTTTATAATTTCGTAAACGCAATCCATATTGTTTGGTTGAATGACTTCTTATCACGGAAGTTTTTCAATAGTGTTGTCTAAAAGCATTGCAACATACTGTAGATTTATGTTTCTAAAATCAATTGAGGTACCGTATCGGGTATATATGAAAGCTCAAGTTTTTGGCATTGAAAAAAACGGGGTTCTGGGGAGGGGCAAAGTCCCCATGCCCCATGTGAAGTAATTTTAGGAATATTTTTTTTCGGAAAAAATAGCAATTTCTGTGACTTTAAAGAAGATTACACACATAGATTTTTAAAGCAATTTGAAAAGAAAATACCGTAAATACTAAGTTAGAAAAATTTTAGTTTTTCCACAATTTTCCAACTCTAATTTTAAGCCGATCGTTTTTTCACATTTCATTGGATTTGATGTCTTTCTCACATCTAATGCCTATCAACGAATGACCGCGAACGTTTGGCTGCCAAACGACACTTTGATAAATCAAAAATAAGATATTTAATCACAAAAAATAACCTGATGATCCCAGCAGGGTCGTGTTAAAAAGGAAGGCATTTGAGACATTTGCCCTGGCATCCCCTTTAAAGGGTCCACAATCGTAAAAACGGAAAAGTAATAAATCATTAATTTTTCCTAAAAATGTCCGATTTTTCGCAGGAGCTTGGCCTCTATATCTTATAATGACGTGGTGTAAATAATAAACTGAGTCCAGCTCTCATCTCTCCAGGCATTTTGAACAATTATTATACTGTAGTTGCATTAACTTCACTAATAATTTCTTAGTAATTCTTCATACAGCGTTTTTGTGATCCAGCGTTTTTTGTGATCCAATACAGTAGGCGCCGCTTATTATGACCACGGATAGTATGACCAGCCGCTTATTATGACCTATTTGATACGGTCCGGAATTTCTCCCTTTAAAATCCTCCGTTTAATATGACCAAATCTCGGATAATATGACCAGCACTTTTTCCGTCTCTCTCATTATACAGTGCAATATTTTTTCCCCCCTTATACTTATATTTTCCGTCAATAGAAGAGTTCGATAGTTTCGCTGAATAAATTCGTGATTTGTTTCGAAAAGATCTTGTTCGGCCGAACATAACCGATTTTTTTGCACCAAACACTAACGTACGTGCGTAAGATTTTGAATTTGTTTTGCCGTGCTTTAATATGTTACTTTGATTAAACGTTACTTGAACGGTTATTTACTTTGCTTCAGGTGCGGTTATGGCGGCTTCGGTTTTTATGACCATTCGGGTATTTATGACCGAAATAGTCTGGTCTCAAGGTGGTCATATTAAGCAGGGCTTACTGTAGTTTGTTATTTGGGATTCCGAGCGGCGATTTCCAACACACAAATTGTTCAGTGGATGTGGTTTTGCCCCCCAGACCGCTTGCCAGTGATTAAAGTTGCTCTTTCTTTTCTCAAATCAAATTCTTCGCGCTCGCGTATTTTCAGAACACGTTGTCGTTCTCAAGATAGGTTTTGTTAGTTATATCGAGATATACTAACATATTTACTGCAGTATAACATCAATATGCCATTCCTGGTAATACTGTATTGCATTTTATTATCACACACGCACTTTATTCTAAATTCACACGCAGAATAGGTTCGGTCATATTTTTGCGTTAGCATCTCAAAATTGTTTGTGTCCGGACCCCTGGATTCCTTGTAATGGCGTTATGGCTATGGATGGCTTTAGTGCTTTGCAGTTTGTACCGCCTGCACCGAAAGTATTAGCAGATATATAAACAACAATTTTCTATAATGCTTTTCGCCCCCCTCATTCTACGATTAGACCTTTCACACAATGCCATTGAAAATAAGTTTCAGTATGACTTGGCTTAGTTGGCTATCACATTGTATTATTTTTCAAATAAGAAAAGGAAACGAATTGACAGAATAGAAGTTTATGCTGACTTTTGTTTGGTTATTTTCCTTTTTACCCAATGAAAAAATAATGCTGTCCTCGAGCCGAGGACAGGACATTCCCGAGGACTTGCAGACTTCGAGGCCAAGACCAAGTACTTGAGCTTCGAGGCCAACGCGAATGACTTCAAAATGTGTTCTTGAGGACGTCCTTGGCCAAGAACGTCCTCAAGAACTCCACCTCTGCTAAATATCCAAAATTAAGCATGATGGGAGACATCCTTTTTAGCTCAAGTGGTAGAGCAGTGAACCAGTAATCCAAAAGCTGCAGGTTCGAATCCTGTGGGAGGATAACTTTTTCGCAGTGCTTGTTTTAAGTAGTCACCGTTCTGGTGGCTCTTCTCTAGGCTTCCACGCTGGTAGCCTTTAGGCCAGAAGCGCGCAGAACGATTAAGCATTAAAACTCTGGCCTTCAAACGTCAAAATGTTGTTTGTATTAATTATGGCAGGATTATATTCATTATTACTTACAGGTTTAGGCGACAGTATGAATTGTTTGAATTTGAACGTATGGCACGATTCTCTTCATCATTTCCTGCTTTAGGCGACAGTATTAATTGTTTTGAGTTATGGCACGATTGGATTCATAAGTGGCTGGTTTAGGCAAGAGCATTAATTGTTTCAAACTATAGCACGATTAAATTTGTAATGTATTGGTTTAGGCGACAGTATTAATTGTTTTAAATTATGATATGATTGTATTCATAGTATTTTACTGGTTTAGGCAACTGTATTAATTGTTATAAATTGCGGCACGATTACTTTCATAATTGGGTGCTTTATGGTGCGTTTATAGTGGACGAGTGGACGTGAAGCGAAGGTTGCACTGGACGTGAAGCGAAGGTTGGCAACCTTCGCGAGCGGTCGCTCACGTCATTAGCTCAAAATAGGCCAACCATTGAAAAAAAATTTCGTCCAAGTGAAGTTAAGCAAGTTGTCAATGACGTAAAATTTTGGCTGCTTCGCGTCCAGTTTAAACGGCCTTTAGGCGTAAATATTGATTGTTTTGAATTACGGCATGATTAGTTTTGGCTTTGAATAGTTCTCATTTTCGTTTAATTTCTTTTAACCTAAAAAGTAACGGTGAAATAGTCACTTGCTTTATGTTTTTACAAGTTAACCAAAATCCAAGCAAAAAGTGACTGAGCGCTCCCGCTCTTTTAACCTTGAGATTTGTCAGATGGGGAATAGTATTCGTTTTATTGCTGCAATCAACATTATATTCTTAGCCACCTTTGGCATTATTGGATCTTCGTTGTGTGGCCTTTGTAATGCAGCGAGGTGCTGGATGAAAGTAGATGGACTCAAACTATATTTGTTAGTGTACTGAAAAAAAAATCTTGTTTTGACAGTTTTTGACGTTCGACATTGCTCAAAGGAAAAAGCACGGTCCAATTTATGGGTGAGTCGAAATTATGATGTTTTTGACGGGGGTTCATGTGAAGAGCGGTAACGGGCGTTCTTTTTGGAGCGAGAGGTCTACTGTTCGAATCTGTAGCCGATCAAAACGGACGCAGTGTTGACAAAGAATCGCCATCGCTGCGATATTTCTTTGAAAGAAGCTGTGTTGCCCAGGCACAATGACTCGGAGATGGGCACCACCAACTCTTTACACTTTTCGGCGAAACCCAGCGAGAATAATGAAGATGTGATTTTTTTTGGAGTTACATAGCAGATTTGACATAAACTTTTTCACAACTGTGAGGTAGCACTTTCCTTACATATCTGCTTTTCCATTAGGCTGGTGTTTCATCAGCATCTAAATTTACACATAGACTATCCTGGCAGCCCACCCAAACCTTCAAACCACACACGAGGGCAATTTCTGCACTTGCCATCGTACCCTCTTCTCAGATTACTCTGATGAAAGTTTGTGGGGTAATAAGATTTTTTTATTGGAAATGTCAGAAATAATGTAATCCTAAAAGTTTACATTTAAAAGTTTGGCTTTAAAGTTATGCTTTAATGGTTTTGGCTTTAATGCTCCATTTGATTGCCTTTCTTAAACCGATTGTATTTTCTACTTCAGTTCTTACAACTGGCTGACGCCAAGGATAACCATCGGAGACCCAGATATTGTGAAACTAATCATGATCAAAGAGGCCTCGACTTTTCAAGATCGACAGGTACGCCTGCTACGTTTTATTTATGTAGTACATTGCAAAATTAAAGAATCATAAGATTTGTCAAAAGTTGGAAAAATTTACCGAAATTGAAGTACAAATATTCTGTTTTTTTTTAAGTTTGATTTTGCAACGCTTAATGAATTAATTTTCACAACCGCATCGCAACTGGGTTTAATTTTCCACACAGAAGCTTAAGCACATTCGCATGAACCTGCCACTGGGTATGCTTAATCATCAGCATACCAGCCCAGAGAACCTAATTTGGGTTCTATAGCAAATCTCTTGTCGCGCTGAATCAATCTTTTGTCAGGCTGGGCCACCATAACTGGTAGACTGCTTGGCCTCAATTAGAAATATACGTAAAGTGTCTTTTCCAAGGAAACAACGACGCACAAAAGTGTTCTGCGTTGGTGTGGTTAGACAGGAGCGGAGTGTCTTGTTCATACGAAGTGTTTGTGAATTGGAACATGGTTGTACACAGGCGCGTAGCCAGAAATTCGCAATGGGGGGGGGGCTGTTTGGGGGTCTGGGGGCGGAGCCCCCAGCGCTCGAAAATTTTGCATTTTTGTGCAAAAATTACTTCATTTTAGGGCTATTTTGATTACAAAATAATGCTTTTGAAACGTGGCTTAGAAATTGGCAGTGCAAACAAGATTAAACTGGTAGCATAAATGGGCTATTTGGGAGGTGGCTATTGGTAAAATGTTAGTTCTCTAGTTTAGATGCTGTTAAATTATAAAATCGAATAGTGCAATAAAACTCACACGGAGTAATCTATTTTGTATACAGTTTATAGAGAAAAATAATTGGGGGGGGGGCCAATGAAAAGAAATTTGAGAGAAATGATTGGTAATTAACAAATACTGAATAGCCCCCCCCCCAATTCCTTAGTTTATAGTATGTTTGTTGATGACACCTATGATCAGCATTTTTACACTTGCGATCAAATTTGATTGCTTATTTCTTACCATTTATCAAAGGTTTCATTTATTTGTTGGTTTTATTTTTGACAAATTAGCCCCCCCCCGAACATATGTTTCAAAAGATGTTTTAAATCAGTATTTAGTTCACTCCACTGCATAAAACAGTCTCAAAGTACTACAAATGTAGTGTTTTTTCCATTCTGCATTTTGGTCGACATGTCAATGGGGGAGGGGCTATAGCCCCCCCGGCCCCCCCTGGCTACGCTACTGGCTAAAAACGTGGTATTTTCCTAATTCTGCATTTTGGTCGGCAGTTCATTAGCCCCCCCCCGAAATAAACGTTTCAAAATAGTCTAATCCAGTGCAAAAGACAGTCTTAGAAATGCTAAAACGTGGTATTTTCCTTATTCTGTATTTTGGTCGGCAGTCCATTAGCCCCCCCAAAATAAACGTATCAAAATAGTCTAATCCAGTGCAAAAGACAGTCTTAGAAATGCTAAAACGTGGTATTTTCCTTATTCTGTATTTTGGTCGGCAGTCCATTAGCCCCCCCCAAAATAAACGTTTCAAACTATGCTATAAAGCATTTGTTAGTCTGATCCAGTGCAAAAGAGAGTCTTACAAGTGCTAAAAACGTGGTATTTTCCTTATTCTGCATTTTGGTCGGCAGTTCATTAGCCCCCCCTAAATAAACGTATCAAAATAGTCTAATCCAGTGCAAAAGACAGTCTTAGAAATGCTAAAACGTGGTATTTTCCTTATTCTGTATTTTGGTCGGCAGTCCATTAGCCCCCCCCCCCAAATAAACGTTTCAAACTATGCTTTAAAGCATTTTTTAGTCTAATCCAGTGCAAAAGAGAGTCTTACAAGTGCTAAAAACGTGGTATTTTCCTTATTCTGCATTTTGGTTGGCAGGCCAATGGGGGGGGGCTATAGCCCCCCCGCCCCCTCCCCTGGCTACGCTACTGGTTGTACAATATTGCATTACTGTAATGTCAATTTGCTTTTCAGTCCCAAGATGATTAATCACATGATCTTGACAAATATATTTCCTTATCTTAGTGCATTGCGCAGCTACCAACATTAAAACATTATCATTGGCGTTTTTGGTAGATGTCGATTGAACAGCGATGGCACCCTGCTGGCTTGTTGGTCTTAGTGGAATTGAATTTGTGATATTTGATAATAACATTAGATTTAAAGAATCGTGTTTACTGTTTGTATACGTATAATTGTGAATGTTGCAGGAAAAAAATTAATGCTATTGAAATAACTTTTCATGGATGCCTTGCTTAAATAATTAATAGATACAACTCAACTCAATAGCCAATACTTTTCTTACACTTTTTCTAAATTTTTTAGAGAACGTTTTCCAAGATGAATGGCAAAGAGATGAACACTGCGTTAACAGCCGCGAGCGGGGAGCAATGGAAAAGAATCAGGTGAAAAATCTTACAGTAAATGATCGGGATCGGCAATAACGGATAAGCAGCATGCTCAAATTTAAGGTCATTGAGCATCTTATTCATTTATCGATTGGTATCATTTTTTATTTTGTCCAAAATCAATTCAATATATCTGCCATGTCGCGTAATTTCATTTACAAACGTACCACATCTGACAAAAAAAGCAAAGAATGTCTCAATATACAATAGCTTACTGCTATGTTTTTTCGGTTGGGAAAATGCTTCAAAAAATGCAATAGTCAAAAAATATTCTGCGCCTACAACGTCCAATAGCTCACCCAAAACCTCCAACAAAGTCCAATATAGCTTTTTACTACTTCGGAAAATCTAATTTTCCTGCAAAAAATTCTACAACGATCGGCCTTGTGAGAGGAAGACAATTATTTGAAGGGATACAGAAGTCGTTCCTCTCTGTTGCTGTAGTATTGACACCAATTTTGTTGCTATTTTAGAAGCTCTCTAAGCCCTACTTTCTCTACATCAAAGATGAAGGACATGTTCAGTCTAATTGAGCAGTGCACGGACAAAACTGTAAATATTCTCAATAAAAAAATTGAAGAAGAAGGAGGAAGATTTGATGCGAAAGAGTAAGTGGAAGAATCGGATGATATTGTCAGTGATCATAGAAAAATGTAAATAATAATGTGGTATGCCACGGCTTACTCAAGATACCAATGCTGAAGTTTGATAATTATAATGAAAATTGAGCAACACTTCACTCAAACATTTGTTGTAACATTTTTGTTGTTTGTGCGGGTATTAACGCAAAGTTTGTCGTCTTAAGTATAAGCTAAAATGCCGCATTACCCTGACACCGTATATGGCATCTTAAATAATTTGCACATTTCAGAAAAGAACAAAATGTACAATATTTTGATTATGTTTATGTGTGCTTAGTAAATTATACCTCATCAGTTTGATATAATTACATACCTCACTAATCAGGGAGATATTTTTTTTATTTTTTGTGTTTAGTGTGTTTGGAATATTATCAATGGACGTTATTTGCTCCTCCGCATTTGGAGTCAGTATTAACACAGAAGTAAGCCGCTGTTGTTGCGTGCAGTGCTGAATAATTACTGTCTCTAAAAATAGAAATTGTCTTTAAAAACCTATATTGTTTGTTCATAAAAGTTTCAGGAGTCATTTCCTCGTCATTTCAGCTGGACCTTTTTTCTAAAAAATGTTCCAGCGCAGAAGTCATGTATGCGACTTGCTGGAAACACTTTTATTATGCTTCATATGATCGACCGGGGAATTGGACAATGGACTTCTCGATCCAAAACAGAGTGCAATAGCCAATCACTTATATACCAGATGTCATCTAACCTATAATATGAATATACGATTCTATTTGGATAAATTTACCCCTGATGATCCCATTTACGGGTGAAATAGACTTTTGGTTTTTATAGGTTTAATTTTTTATGTTTTTATTCTGTGGTAATCTACTATAATATTTTTACTCTAATGGCCGAAATTAACGATCAAGTTTTTTCTGCAAGAACGCTTGCAGAAGCGTTGATGCAACTTTTTTCTGTGTGTAAATGGCCTAGCAAGAATATTGTGCAACCATTGCAGAAACGTAGCAGAAGCGTTTTCGTGCGACGTAAAAATGGCTTCCTGCAAGATTTCGGAAAGCTTTCCGCAATATTGAGATAACTTCGACCGTGTTTCAACTTGCTGCAAGTTTTATGACTTCTCGTGCCTACGTCACAGTGCTCTTAACACTGTTATGCCTACCTACTTGTACGCTTATAGACTTTATCGCATAGTCCTGTTACAAGACAGTGTACGTATACTGCACAATTACTGTACATTACCAGCATTCCTATTTTTGCACAACATTATTAAATACTGTCAAAGCGTTGATAAGTGAATTTGAAGTTTGCCCTGCAGTTTAGAACGTAGTGACACCTAAATATAGATACCGAGTACGATATTACATTGTCGATATTACACCTAAAAAAAGATGTAAGTACGGTATTACACTGTCCATGTAGATGAATTACTGGATGTTAAATAATATTTTAACGATTTTGTTTCTGGCAGGTCTTTTGCAATGCAATAAATTCTACTTGTCTACTTGTTTATAATACCTCGGTTCGCACTTTAGTATCAACTTTTTTTGTGACGCTGTTAGTGCTGGGTTTATTGAGGTGACAATACTTGCATATACGTGACTCTTCGTCAGTGGTGGGCAAGTTACTTTAAGTTTCAGTTACATGGCAAACAGTTACCATTTTGAAAAAGTAACTAGTTAGAGTTACAGTTACTTTTAATAAACCTAATTACCGGTATGAATTAAGTATCGAAAATGTTGATTTTGTAGTTTGACATTGGTATTAACTGATTTCTTTCTCTATTTATTTTCTAATTTTCATGTAGTGCCTCTGCACAAGCTGCTTATGGCTATTGTTGCTGTTGTTATAACAAAAATACACAACGTAACACATTGATGCAGTTTATTTAATTGCCTTTCAAGAAAGTAACGTCTCAAAATGTTCATCGCTGAGACCAGAACGTTTGGGTTTCAAAATGTCTTTGCCCATGCTGAAAAGCCTTTCAACTATAGCGCTCGAGGGCAAAGAAGCATCGTACTGAACGAACAGTTTCTTTAGCGCTGCATCAGTAAAGGAATTATCATCTATCTTTTTCGCTGGTGCTGCTAGCTAATAGAAATCCTTCTATGCGTTTTGAAGCATCATCTTTTTTTGGTTCAGATTAGTTGAACAAACAACCAAAAAATTCATTGTTTTTAACGGACTCAACATCATTGTCACTTTCACCGCTAAGGGTCATTCTCAGATTTTTTTCATACTTAGATATATGAAAGCCATTAAAAAATAATGAAGGTTACAAAAAACGGCATCAAAATTCATCATCCGGTTTTCGAGTTATGATGGTTTCAATATTACCACTTGAGGGCACTGTTCGGCAGTCCCAAATTTTTTAATTTACGTAAAAATCTTTATCCTTATGCTATCGAAACAAGAAAAATATCAATTCTGATAGATTTTGAGGTGAGGAATTCAAAAATGAAGTTAGTTTTTGGAAAATTGCAAAGGTAAGTGGTCAAAATGTAGATTGAAAATTTTTTGAGTGCCCGATTTCATTTCCGATTATCTCAGAAGGGCAAAAAAATTTTTTAATCCAATCATTGCCAAAATCTCAAGAATAGATCACTGTTTGACATATTTAAGTTTGGTTAATGTTATTTGTTGCATATTTCTGTAATTGGTTTTGAAACATAACTAAAAACTAACGTTGATTTTTTTGTGATTTTCTGAATTTTTTGGAACACATGTATTGAATAGTATCTTATAAAATAATAATAGTTGCAAAAAATGAAGTAATCACTTTGTATACACTTAGTAAATCTGGTGATCAGCAAAAATTTTGATTTTAACCCTTAAATTGTTGGTGGTTAGTATAGGTCTAGCTAGGCTAATACAGTTTTGCTTCAAGTTATTTCCCAAGTGAAAATTAGTCAAGTGACAGACATTGACTATTACGGGTATGGAGAGAGCTAGATTTCTGCCATCCTTTTTCAATTGCTTACCTCTGGGAGCACCCTTGTAAAGTTTTAACCTCTAAAATGGGTGGATTACCATAAATTGGAGTGTTTGGCACAAATTCTCAAATGATTGGGTATATTCTCAAGTAAATGGGTATGACACAAGATTTTCTCCCTTTACGTAATGGCACTTTCTGCAGGGGTGATAATTAAATGGGATTCTTTATCAATTAGTTGCAAATAGTCAACTTGCCCTTTTGATACATACTTTACAGTTCAGATTTCATTTGAACAGTTAGCATGAAACAAGGTAAACCCATCAGTAGCTGTTGAGTGGCAGGAAACCTGGAATGACTGACTACCTTATATGTGACAAGTTAAACAGATAAATGATATAAAAATAGTGTAATGTGCATGTTAAGTACTGCAGACTACAGTAAAACCTTGATATTTATCTAACAGAAACTACAATTGGTTTGCTAGCAAATAAGCAACTTTGAACAAGATTGTTTAAAAACGCAAATTACCGGTACCGCTTTTGCTACAGTACAATAAAATAAATGCAAGTAACGTAAGCTCTTGCTTGGGTTATTTTAGTGAAATCGTTGCACTTAACACGTTAATCGCACACACATTATTAATTGCAATTAACGTTTCGTAATCGAACGCAAGTTCGTTCGAACCTCAAACACGGTTTGCGATTCTTTTAGAGCAAAATGTTTCGTTCTCTTTTAGCAAAAATTTTTACCACGCTTGTCGCGCTAATCGCTCTTTCGGGTATCACATTTCACAAGTATTACCCTGAGCTGTAAGAATGCAAGGTCAAAAATTTTGTTTTAGTTTTTTTATAGATCTTTAGTTCTTTTATGTTTCACACAAAAAAGTCCATAGTTTTAGCCGGTGCAGTTTGCGAGATATTCGCGATTGAAAAATGCATTTGTAGCAAACGGCAACGTGAATTATTGTTAACGTAACGATTGAAATAATTACAATCCTTAAATCAATTTTTGTAAATTGAATGATTGAAAAAAAACATGGATTGCAATTGAATTGATGACCTCTGCGATATTTGTTATGTAAGAAAACTGAGATGCAATGCAGAATAGAACAATAGATGTGATTTTTTTATGATAAATTAAAAGTTTTTCAATGCGATAAACTCGTCACTAGCTTCCGATGATAGATTTTTTTGGTTAAGTAGGTTTGTTATCTCAAACAACATAAAGTGAAGCTCAGCCAGCGCAAGACTTTAGTTTAAATACGCGTTGTGATTGTGACGTAACCAATACTAAAACATTCTCAAACTTTTACCTAAAATGTGATTTTTGACAAAACAGAAAACAAACAACAGAACTAATGACAAAAATCGGAAGATGATTTTGTTTAATTTTTATAATGGATAATGGATGTTGATTTTTTGTTTGTTTTGATGAGATATTTCTGGAAAGAAAAGCATGCAATGCGATTGCCATCCCACAATAAAAGGTATCTATTATCTCAACCTGATTTAAAAATCGCACACAAGAACTGGATTTTTTCGAAATACGATATTATGCAAATTTGGTAGTGCGCACTTTTTCGAAACTAAACAACATAAAAATGCACTCTGCCATTTTGGTTCGGGTAAGTTGAGATCTCCTTGGGCAAGTAAATATTTATTATAACTTGCCCGACAGGCAAGTTGCCAAAAAAGTCAATTTTGACCACTGCTGTATATATACCGCAAAGTGTATTTAGTGCTAAGTACCAAATGAAATTAGATAAGTAGAATTCAAAAGACTTACTTAGCAGTAAATACACTTTGGAGTATATCCAGTATATGCAACATATTACTAGCAAACCAATTGTAGTTTCTGTTAGATAAATATCAAGGTTTTACTGTAGTCTGCAGTACTTAACATGCACATTACACTATTTTTATATCATTTATCTGTTTAACTTGTCACATATAAGGTAGTCAGTCATTCCAGGTTTCCTGCCACTCAACAGCTACTGATGGGTTTACCTTGTTTCATGCTAACTGTTCAAATGAAATCTGAACTGTAAAGTATGTATCAAAAGGGCAAGTTGACTATTTGCAACTAATTGATAAAGAATCCCATTTAATTATCACCCCTGCAGAAAGTGCCATTACGTAAAGGGAGAAAATCTTGTGTCATACCCATTTACTTGAGAATATACCCAATCATTTGAGAATTTGTGCCAAACACTCCAATTTATGGTAATCCACCCATTTTAGAGGTTAAAACTTTACAAGGGTGCTCCCAGAGGTAAGCAATTGAAAAAGGATGGCAGAAATCTAGCTCTCTCCATACCCGTAATAGTCAATGTCTGTCACTTGACTAATTTTCACTTGGGAAATAACTTGAAGCAAAACTGTATTAGCCTAGCTAGACCTATACTAACCACCAACAATTTAAGGGTTAAAATCAAAATTTTTGCTGATCACCAGATTTACTAAGTGTATACAAAGTGATTACTTCATTTTTTGCAACTATTATTATTTTATAAGATACTATTCAATACATGTGTTCCAAAAAATTCAGAAAATCACAAAAAAATCAACGTTAGTTTTTAGTTATGTTTCAAAACCAATTACAGAAATATGCAACAAATAACATTAACCAAACTTAAATATGTCAAACAGTGATCTATTCTTGAGATTTTGGCAATGATTGGATTAAAAAATTTTTTTGCCCTTCTGAGATAATCGGAAATGAAATCGGGCACTCAAAAAATTTTCAATCTACATTTTGACCACTTACCTTTGCAATTTTCCAAAAACTAACTTCATTTTTGAATTCCTCACCTCAAAATCTATCAGAATTGATATTTTTCTTGTTTCGATAGCATAAGGATAAAGATTTTTACGTAAATTAAAAAATTTGGGACTGCCGAACAGTGCCCTCAAGTGGTAATATTGAAACCATCATAACTCGAAAACCGGATGATGAATTTTGATGCCGTTTTTTGTAACCTTCATTATTTTTTAATGGCTTTCATATATCTAAGTATGAAAAAAATCTGAGAGGGTGGGTTACAAAATTTGAAAATTTTGACTGTCTTATAATGGAATGGCCCCTAAGCCTGTTAGCCCCGTTAGTGCACTATAGCACCTGTTAGCAAGTTCCACAATAGCTTCTGTTAGCACGTTAGTGCACAATAAAAAATCCGTAATCCGTAGCGCCATCAGGGATTACATAGAAGTGTTTCATTTAACCAAAATGTAACGATTAAAGAATCTTTTTTAACAGGACCAAGACCAAAAGTAACTGCAACTAGTAACTTTTTAATGTCTCCAAATAGTAACTAGTTCTCACTTTCGTTACTTTTTTGAAATAGTAACTAAGTCACAGTTACTAAAAAAGTAACTAGTTAAGAGTAGCTAGTTACTATTGTAACAAGTAGTAGCCAGTGAGAGGCCAGGCGGGGCTGCTTCCCGCCAGAAAATTTTCCCGTTGCATTACTGTAAATGCATATGGGAAATGTGGATAATTATGTTAAGTCCCGCCTGAATTTTATTATCAACAGTAAATCTATAAACGTTTTTTTTTTTAAATAAACATACTCTACATAAAAAAATAGGATTTTCCAAAGGCGAACACAAATAACATTTTGCAAAAAGCGCAGCGCAACAAAACACAGCGACATGTCAAACCATTAAAAGCGCGAAACAAGAGGAGCAATTTGAATTTTATATTTTCGGAAGCGCTGCGCAACTTCCACAACAAACTGTTTGATTCAGTAAAAGCGTAACGCAATTCCGTGATTGCGGAACGAGATTTTCATACCAAGTCCAAGCGCAATCTAACTACTGCAATTAAGGATAAAAAAGATTGTACAAATTTCGCATTTTTATGATTTTAGCCGGAATAGGAGTAAGTAATTTGCGATAGAAAGTCGATATTTGACAATATTACGATCAAAATGAACCAAATTAAGTCAAAAGTATAAAATTGCGGTATCAAAAAAAAAAATTGAAAGCGCAGCGCAATTAATCCACTAGAAGTTTTACATCAGTCCGCAGGCAACTTCTGCAATGTCTTAAAATAAAAATTCAAAGCGCAATGCAACTTTCACAAATGCGCAAGTTACGCTTGGTATTTTCTAACCTGTGGCAAGAAAGCAAGGGGTGACTGCTGAACACTTCTTGCTAAAAATCGCCGGTCTCATGACGGTGCCAATTCAAGCAAGCTAAGACCGCATTCACAATCCACGTTTTTTTTCCTTTTTGAAAGCATTCCAAATTACTATTGCTGCTGCCGCTTTCCTTTTTCGAAACATGTCTACTGATAGTTCAGATTACTATAACTGAGTGGTCCGACTCTGTCTGCAAGCTGGGGTGCTGATTTATGTTGAGCATTGGGGGGGATAATTTGCAATTTTACCCCAAATTTGCCCTAATTTAAACATTGGGGGGATGAAGCTCGACCACATTTTTTTCACGTGAATCAAATATGACAAACGTTCAACGTGGTTTCGAGCAAATCAAGTGAAGATTAAAAAAAGGTCTTCCCCGAGACTTGAAGAGGTTTTGTCCCCGAAATCTAGTAACGACCAAAAAAAAAACAATAAAAAGACCGAAGCTCATCCAGCGCTAAATTGCAAACCATAGTCAAATTATTGGAGGGGATATATCCCCCCATCCCCTCCGGGTTTCGGCACCACTGTCGGCAAGAGTGTTAAAATTGCCACGTGTAAATGGATTTTTAAGGTATTGCAGAACAAAACCACAACCTAATTGCTGCAAACATTTAAAAAAAACAAAAAAAATGTTGCACGCACGTGTAAATGGAATTTTAAGTTTCTTGCAGAAGATCACTTCCGGCGCCAAAAGTTTTTATTACTGCAAGTAAATTTGCGGAAAAGCAGTTTCACGTGTAAATGGAGTGATAACTGTTGGAGCAGTAAAGTTGCAGAAGAAACTTTATGGTCTATTTCGGTCCTAAGTCTTCGTTATCGAGTACTTTTTGAAACCCTGATATCAACCGCAGACTATAAAATGTACGACTATGATTAATTGTATATAGTTAATCACAGTAAATTGTGAAACGAGGTTCCCTCTTTAAAACACGATTTGCTGATTTCCTTAATTCAATCGCATCATTTTTAGGATGAAGAAAGCGAATTAGTCGAGAAATCAAAAAAGTTTTTTTCTAAAAATTTCTTTGGGGTGTTTGCTCTAATTTTCAGTAAGTTTTGGTTCCGTTTAATTTTTCGTATGTAAATCGTGCGACTGTTTTGATATATTGCTATGATTTTATAGTAACTGAATGCGTAGAAGGATACAGTCTCGACCAAACAAGGATTGACAATAAAGGAATAAATGAAAACTTTACATTGAAGAACCCAGCAACTACAATTACATCACCAAATACCGCCTCAAAATGCAAAAAGTGTATTTCGAAATGTCACTTGCAAAATTATTTCGACAATGGTCGCAAAAGAACCTCTGATCTCCAGCTTATTCTGTGACCTGAAACGTATTGCACCTCTGAGAATATGTCCACACGGTTTGTCTTTCAGAAAAACAAAAAGACTTACAGATACAAGAAAACATCTAAATTTTTATACTAGCAATTATATTGTTAACCATATATTATGAAGTATTGTGTTCCGAAGTTCATGGAATAAACTTCTGTATTGTTTATCGTTAGTACTTTTTCCATGGACGGAATGGGTGGCTGAAAAACTCAACTGGTCCTTCTTTGACAGCAAACTTCTGAGTTACTACAAGTGCTTGGTTGATTCCGTCATTAAAAGCAAAAAAGCGGCGAAAGGAAAAGCTGTAAGTCGAGTTATATAATCTTTCGAGATTTTCAAGCTCGTCCAACATGAAATACTTCAGGCAATATCACAATCGGTTATTATGAAACCCTAACATAGACATAAATTGTCGAGTTTTGTGACAAAGTTTTGATATTTTTATGCCGTGTTGTTTTTGAGTTTGATAATGTTTTATCTTATATTTTATTTTCTTTTAATAGTCAGATATCTACTGTAGTAATTCTGGCATTTTCATATTACAGTACCTTTGCTTATCGCTAGATCAAATGAAAGCGAAAATTAAAAAGACGCTTATGCTTTTGTTAGTAAATTATGATTTGTGTATATGACGTACCAAATCTTTCGAAATTCTAGATATGCATTTCACTAATGGAAGCGACTCTTTCATTGGAAGTTTTTATTTATTTTTTCATTAATTCTAACCTAAAGTTAACCTAAATTGAAAACCTTACTATAAATATAACACGAAGTCTAATCCTAACCCAAAACTGATCTTAATCCTTATAAAAGTAAATAAAAATTACGCGGATGAATATTCTGCATTGTCGTTTTATTATCTTTAACTTAAAATTTTTCTGTCAATTAGTGACTCGCTAACCAATTAGCGTATGATTATGTACTGTATTTAACGTTTGTTCATAATATTTTTATGCTTATCCTTGACTGTCATCTATTTATTTTCGTCTTACATTTTCTATTTATTTCCTTTTATTTTATTCTCATAGATTGTTATAAATTCTGCTCTTTGTTTTCAGAGATCAGATATATTACAAGGGATGCTAACCGCCGAAATTGACGAAGAGGAACTAAAAAATGGGGCGTCTAAAGGTAAAAACGAAAGTGATATTTAAAAACGTCAAATTCAATGCATATTCAGAACAATAATTCTTGGGCAAATCAAGAAAAGTAGTCAAAAAATTTGCTGTTGAATATTGGATTTTGGCATGAATTGGTGTGGTTAATCGAAAAATGCCAGGTGCATCTGGCTTTGGATATGAATGAATAAATTATAACGAACACATGAAAGCCATTATTGCGATGAAATTACCCGCTTTCGGTTTGCTAAATCGCCAGAAATATTGACGAAGATCAAAACTATCGCAAAAAGCTTTTTTGGAGTCAACTATTTTTTGCTTTTTCATCGTGCTTCAGTATTTGATTTTATTGCTCGAACAAAACGTTGTTGATTCACAGCCGGTTTTAAGCAGAGGTGAACAACCGCTCCTTTTAAAGAGAAGTCGCTCCCGCTCCTCAAAATAAAAAAGAGCACGCTCCCGCTTCTTTTGTTGCTCCTTCTGGTACCTTTTATTAATTACGTAATCTTGTACGATTATATTACTGTCCTGAACAAAAATTGTTCAGTCAGCTGTTCCTATCCTGAACAAAAACGAATGGAATACGATCATTGATTTGACTACAAGCCTAATTCTACAGCTTGTTGCACTAACCAGTAAGGCGAAGTGAAACTTAAATTTGGAAATTCGAATTACAGATCAAGGATGGTACTGGCATCAAACATTAGTATGCAAAGTTTCACGTCGTAAAACATAGTGCCTTTAAACATAGAAGGCTTTAAAGACAAGACATCTCAGAACTCATAAAAATTATCTTTTAGCTATTCGGCTTGTACAATGCGCTAACCACGTGACCACTAAAACGCACTGTGGTTGGACCATTCGATGAAATCGTGGTGTGTGTGCATTTAAGCACGCGTGTGTGCAGGATTTGCATAGCCTATCTCTGGTAGAAAAAGGAGGGACAGATTTTGCGGCAGCGTAGAGAGTGATAAGAGAATAAAAGGAAGTATGGTTAAAAGCCTCGATTTTTTCTACTTTTGTTCTGCGCTTGCACTGCCAAAGTTGTAGGCTAGTACTTTTGCTAGGAATCCGTGTCAGCGCAAGTCTAGCCTAGTTGCATCAAATGACTGTCGAGCAGAGATCTAGCCTAGTGCTTTTGATAAGGCTCCGTGCAAGCCAAAACCTAATTTAGTTGCTTCAAAAGACTGCCATGCAAAGATCTAGGATTGTACTTTTGATAGGGCTTCGTGCAAGCCAAAACTTAGCCTTAGTGCATCAAAGACTGTCAGGCTAAAACAAGGCTGATTCTAGTTGATAATCTTTGTTTCATGTTTTATAAATTGATACTTAAGAAGTAGCAGAGAGTTAAGATGGCAAGCTATTTTTTGTGATAAGGCTGCAATGAAAATTGATGCTATTTGTGAAGTAGGCCTATTAATTTTGTATCCTTTCTTGAAATAGTTAACTTTTTATTTTGCTGCAAAATTTAGATACAGGATCTTAAATGCTATTACTCCTAAATTTTGTTGTAAAATGCCCAAAATCAAGAGGAGCGTTCGGAGTTCTGGAAGTTCCGTTGTTGGTCCCTCCAAAGAGCTTCCTACCGCAGATTTACCAACATTACGTGATATCCTCGCCTATTGCGCATTACTGAAGGTAATACAATTTATTTTTTGATAGAAGAATGAGTTTTTACTCGGCAAATTTCTGAGCCAAGCATAGAGCATGAAAACAGTAAAACTAAAATAACTTGTTTACTTTTTATTATGACAGAATTATTGATTAATCAATTTTATTTCAATTTGCTTTGCAGGAGTCGGGGAAAAAAACGGATTATTCCCTCTTTACCCGAGTCGCTAATGAAGTGATCGTTATCTATCGGCGTGTCAATTCATCGCTAGTTGTTGCATCAGCTTCTTCGATTGCCAGCAGGATAAAATCTGCCCACAACCAGCTACTATACTTCCAACGGAGTAGATCTCGTGGTCAAAAGCGTAAAACTTTTGATGATAAGCTGGATAAAGTTTTTGAAATTTTAAAGTGCCGTTGCGTGATAACTTCATGCGACAAATCTGAATGCGGAGATTCATGTGAATGGGAAGCACATGTCAATTGCACCTGTCCCAAACAAGAACGTATTCCTAAGGCTGAACTGAAGTTCTTCCTCTCCCAGCGTCAGCGTGCAACAGCAGCACCCAAATACCAAATTGGTCCTCTTGACACGAAGACAACTAAAACTCTTCAAAAGATTGCGCACAAAAAGGTAAATTATGACAGATTTTCACTCTGTTGAGGCATAGTTTACTGGGACTTTTCTTCTAAACCTTCAATTGTGTAAATACTAAGCATTAATTATAACAAATAATATCACCATATATTGTACTGGTTGTCAGAGGTGGAGTCGAGGACACAAGGCTCGAGGCCAAGAACACACAAAAAAATTCGAGGCCAAGGGCAGCCCTTCCGAGGACAGATCCTCTCGAGGCCAAGGACAGGAATACTCGAGGCTAAGGACCAAGGACACGGGCGCAAGTGTTCTCCAAAAAAAAAGGCCTTCAAAATTTTTTTTCAGGCGATCTCCAAAAAAGGTCTACAAAAATTTATTTCAAGCGATCTACAAATTTCAACAATTCAAAAAATAGAGCTGTCCTCGAGTCGAGGACAGGGCAAATTTCGAGGACTTGAGGCTTCGAGGCCAAGGACTTGACCCTCGAGGCCTAGGACTTCAAACTGTGTCCTTGAGAACTCCACCTCTGCTGGATGTATTAAACTATATGTTGCATGTATTGACTCCCATACAGGCAGTCGAACAAGAGCGTCGAGATGTTTTTGAATCTTCAAAGAAGACGCAGATGATTGAAGAAGCTGCCTGGCGAAAAGAGCAGTTTGAAAGAGCAGTTGGTGAAGTAGATGAAGATTCAGTGGTGGAAGAAGTACCTGGTACTTCTGCAGATGATGGCATAACATTAAAAGCTGGATCAGGTGGGATAAACTGTTTTTAATCATCTATTTTTAAGTATAGTGGTCTTTACTATAGATCGGAAATAAATATCCAACTTACAGCACAGCTTTCAATCACACTGACGTCAAGTGGCTTTTAAAAAACAAATGTACTGTATCTGTTGGTTGTTTGTTGCAAAAGTTTGTCGAATGCAACGTGAAGTCAAGGATTTGTTTGTGATAGATCTTAAGAAAAAAAATAAAATAATTGTTAGCCACAACTTAATGTGTTTTTCAAGGTTATGACATGCGCTTGCCGCTTCCGACAGTTGCAAGAGAAGTTATGCGATGGGGCATCAGCCAGAGAGAAGCAGCAGCATTGGTTACGGCGACGCTCATTGATGTCGGTCTTATATCTCGCGACGACCCGACGATGATCGTTGATCAGCATAAAATAAGGCGGGAAGTAGAAAAGGTTCGAAGAAAGGCAACAGAGGCTGACCGTAAGAGGTTGATTGAAGACAAACTGCAGGCAGTATTTTTCGATGGAGAAGAAATTGAAACACTGATTGTAGAAAAAGAAGATGGCGTTTTTAGACAGAAAAGAGTGAAACAAGAGCACATAGTTCTTGTTGGTGAGCCTGGGGGAAAATACATCGGTCACGTCACACCATCTGGAAAAGCTGCCGAACCAACTGCTGCTGAAATGTTAAATTTTTTAGAAGAAGAGGTTCTTATCAATAATTGGATGCTAGTTGGTGCTGATTCTACCGCTGTCAACACTGGAAAAGCTAACGGCATTATTGCGAGATGTGAACGCTACATTGGGCATCGGTTGCATTGGAACATATGCTTGCTGCACACCAATGAGCTGCCACTCCGCCATCTACTTCAAAAGCTTGATGGTCCAACTTCAGGAAATGCTTCATTCAAAGGCCCAGTGGGAAAGATGCTACCGCATGTGGAAGATCTTGAGTGGAATGAGAACTTTATCCCAATTAGCATTGGACCTGAGTTGCATCCATTACTACAAGTTCTTACTGATCTATCCACAGATCAAAGATATCTCCTTCTTGCCGTGACATCTATTCATCGTGGGGTAATTCACAACCACTTAAGGCATTTGAAACCTGGTCCTTTGTCTCACGCTCGATGGCTGACCCTGGCTTGCCGACTTTGTAAGCTCTACCTGTCTAAGCACCAAGTTGTTGGAAATCCCCTTGATGTTCTGAATACATTAGTATTTTTTGTTGTTACCAATTATGCCCCAATGTGGTTTGGCATCAAAGAAAAACCTGATATTCAGCACGCTCCATTCCATGTTCTTCGTCAAGTTCAACTGCTGCGTCTTCTCCCTACAGCTTCACAAGAAATTGTTGCCCCCTATGTGAAGTCATGGCATGCCCATAGTGAGAGTCTCCTCATTGCCATGCTTTGTAGTGATGATCCCGGATTGCGAAAGTTTGCTGTTGAAAAACTGTTGAAAGTTCGAAATGGCAGCAACTGTGGCGACGTCTATGTTCGTGTTTTCGTTCCACCACCATTAAATTTTAATGCCAACTCTCTGTGTTTCTTGGTTGATTGGGAAAAAATTACTATCACTGAGTCGATCCTTACATCGCACCTGTCTTTGGATGAGATCAGCAATTTGGTGGAAAAAAAGTTGGAATGCCCTCGCTTTCCTGCGCATACTCAGGCTGTGGAGCGGCTTATTCGAGAAGTCACTGAAGCGTGCCATAGTGTCGCTGGTTACCGACGTCGTGATGGTTTCATTCGCGCTAGAATTGCTTCTCGTCGAGCTGTGCCCAATGCAGATACAAAATCTGACTTTGTCGCAATGGCGGATGCATAATAAACTTTTGGGTTTATCCGTGGTTTTGCGTAGTTTTTCTGTGTTTTTCCCATTTCTTACCGTATTTTTTTTTTCTAAAAAACGAGTAAAAGTTGCATTCCTTGTGTAATAAAGTGTGAATTATTTTATTTTATGAAACCATTTTGTGTTATATTGCATTGTTTTTGTAGAAGACAGTTACTAGTAATGACGAGCTGTGTCACGTGATCGGTTTCAGCCAATTACAGTCCTTGTAGCAACAGCAGTCTGTGATATACGACGCATGGTTTAAAAATGGCTGTATGTTTAAATTGGTTCATAAATATGAAAAAATAATTATATCCTGATGATGAGGAAGGGTAAAGGTTGCTCGATTCATAATTCGAATTTTTATAACGTTTACTTTTCAAAATTTCACATCGCCTTACTAACCAGCGACTGCTGAAAAAATCGTGAAATCATTATTTTGTTTCCAATTATTTCGCTATTATTCGAAAACAACTGCAAATTTATCTGTCGCGATTTATTCGAAAATTTCTGAAAATTTTGGTTAAAACAGGGCGGTGTAACGTCTGACCATTATAGACCAATTTTGGGTACAAGAAACTTGAGTTTTGGTTGTTGGTAAACCTGGGAATAATCACTCCTGTTTTGATTCAGTTCAACAAGGCTAACGTCAAAAGTGCGGTAGCATGTGAAGATTTGGAGAATTGGCTATTTTGATCCTCTCAAAATGTGCTGCGAATACAAATCGAACAAAAAACGTGCCATTCATGCCCATAAAACAACCATCTGGTGCATTCTTGCTACACAATTTTACAGCTTAAGTTATTCATACAACAAGAATATGGATGTTTGGTTTCAGGTATCACTCGAACCGAAATCGTAGGAAATGCCATGCTTATGTTGATGGCTGGATACGAAAACACCGCCAACACAATGATATTTTTGGCTTACTGTGCTGTCACCGAACCGGAAGTCCAAGAGAAACTTTATCAAGAAATTCTTGAAACGAAAGAAAAATATGTAAGCAAGTTTTCTCGCCCTTTGCAATACAACACTGGCGCAATTGTTTGGTTGTGGTTATATTGCTGACGTGCTACCCAATCGATCATTTCGAAGGTTGGGAGCGCTGAGGGACTCCGCTTAAACTCAACATTAGGACAACACCCTAAAGATCTTGACCAGAGATCATAGAAAAATATACAGGATCTACGATAAATCTACAGTACATTGAGGCTCAGAGGCAGGACGCATAAAAGCAAGCTTAGTCAAATTAGTTTGAGACTCACAGCCTACATACACAGACTAACACCATACAGTAAATACGCGTACTTTGGCTATTGACACTGCAGAGAAGTTGCAAAAGAAACCAAAGTTTTTGAAATTTTCATTTCAGCGCAAATTGTAAAAATGGAATAAAAATTTGAAAATTTCTTTCAGGGTGGACTAACGTACGAAGCTGTGAACACCATGAAGTATTTGGATATGTGCCTGAAAGAATCTCTGAGGCTGTATGGAGCTGTACCAAGGTAAATCCTATTGGAAGTTACATAGCAGATTTGGAACTTAAACTTTTTTCGCACTTGTGAGGTAGCACTTCCTCAATAAATAAATAAATAAAAATAAATTCTGTTACTTTAGTAAATCGTTAGTTTCTGTGTTACTGGACATTGGACACTGCTGAAAAAAAGTAACCAAAAAACAACTGATTTCTATAAGTCGGTTTTCTGAGCTCTAAAAGTGCTGAACCGGTTGTTCAAATTTAGTTTTCTCTCATTTATTGTTCCATAGTCATCATCTTGTATTTGACAAGTTTTTGATAAATTTCAATATTTTCGCAACTGCTTATTATAAAAAGTTATTGTATTTTGAGATTATGTACTTGCAGTATTTTCGAGTGCGTAGTATTTGCATTTTTGCAATCAATAACTGTATTTTGGTATTAATAAAAATAATATGTTCTGTGTACGTTACCATAACTGGAACTGCCACATAAATTCCACATACAGTAATTTTTAAACATTTGAACATTAGAATATGCTAACTCTTTCGTATGCTATAGAATTATTCCTGTTCTTATCATGCTACAACACTTTAAATCATACGCGCAACCAGGATTTCGCTAGGGAGGGAGGGAGGTAGGAGGAAGGAGAGGTTTGACCTAAACTTTTTAATTTTCGTTCAAAAAAAAGGTCTCATTTTGGCGTCATGCTAAGCAAACTGGCGCAGCTCAAGCGCATCACCGTTTGGAATTTAGAGTTCATTAGGGGGCTGTTCGATTGCAATTTTTGGTAAAAATATCTATTTTAACGCCATTTGGATCATATTTTGCTTGTTTTGATCACATTTTAAAATCTCATTTTTTAAGATGCGGAAGCCAGTTATTGATGAATTATTGCCCAGCCGCTTTAGCTTCTTATCTTTACAACCAGGTCGAGTGGAAAACATATTAAAACGCTTGTATTTTTGTCTTAAATTTCCTAAGTGACGTGGCTGAGGGGAGACTGAAGCCGTGAAGCTCCCTTAGTTCCCCTGGTTGTTTCACTGCTTTGAATATTATTTTATTTGAGTTTGTCCTTCAGTTTTTCGTGCTAAGTTTTTCTTTTATTTTCTAACTGTTGGGTAAAGCACTTTAAACTATATGCTTTTGCAACACGTTTTTTAGCTCAGAACTCCGACATAATTGTTTTGTTGGACCAATAGTCGGTCTCATCAGCTTCTTTTTACGTGGCAGAAACTCGCGGTACACAGACGTTGAAGTCACCGTGAAAGGAATCAGGATCCCTGCCAATACTCACGTTGATATTCCCGTGCATGCTTTTCACCATGATGAAGAATACTGGCATGAACCATGGAAGTTTATTCCTGAAAGGTATAGTTTTGTGTAGCTCATTTTTTGTAAACTTGGTAAAGTTTATGTATTTTTTTGTAAATTTAGTAAACTTGAAAACGTTACTAAGTTTACAATTTTCGATGCTTCTTCGTTCGGCCCGTTTTACCGATCACGCGACTTTACGCGCAAAAATACGTGTGTTATTTGAAGGCAAGCATTTTTCACTTGAAATTCTTTTCGATGAGCATTTAGCCTCAACGATTTTGGATTTAGCAAAGATTACATTACAAAATCGTCAAAACTGTTCTTTTTTCAACGCGCTGGTGATTTCCTTAATTGCTTACTTATTGACTTTTCAGTAAGGCCAAAGGAACAACCGGAGACTTGTTGAATAATGACTATTTTAAGCAAATAATAAATAAACACACTATTGCTTATGAGTAATTATTAACAAATGTATTTTTATTTTCTGCAGGTTCGAAGACATGAGTAAAATTAATCCAATTGTCTACCAGCCATTCGGGGCCGGTCCTCGCATCTGCATCGGACAAAGATTTGCTATTCTTGAGATCAAGATGGCAATTTGCAAACTTCTAATGAATTTCGAACTAAGCACCTGCGAAGACACCCCGGTGAGTATTTAACGCTTTCTTTTTTGTTTCTGTTGCTTTTTTTTTCATTACGACAGTAACTGTGGAAAAACAAAACAACAAAAACTTTAAATCACGAAAAGTTCTAATAAGATTTTGATGTGTTGCTGGTTGCGAATACAATTTTAACCCCACTGCGAGTGATCAATACAACTTATGAAAAAAATTTTTCGTTTAACATGCTTAACGGTGGTCCCCGATGCTATACCTACTTTGTTTCGTAACATTTGTTGGCGGGCTAAAACGGCCACCGCTACATCCAAGATTTTCCTTTCAATTTTAGAGAAATTTTGCATTGTGCAGTTCTTAATTTTCGATTTCTATTTATTTTTTGTAGAAACCACCTTTACCAATGACATTCCGAGCTAGCATGCAGCCGAAAGATGACGTTTTCCTCCGAGTTAAACCTCGACAAGAAGTTGTAGCATCATAAACACTCCGTGGGCAACCATTTCCTACTGGTGGTATTGAGTTTTGAGTTACTAAGTGTTACTTGATCTTGGTTTTCATGAAAATTGTAGAAAGGCGTAATTTTGTTCTGTAACGTGATTAAATTTTTAATGTAAGTTATTGCTGTTTTGAAACATTGACGTTTTTTGAAACACCGTTTATGTAGGCTTGTGGTCTTTTAGATGTACCGTAATATTACGCAATTGAATTCAAGTAAACAGATAAATTGAATTAAATTAAATTAAGGTAGTGACTATATCATCGTCAATTTTAGTTTAAAGATCAATCAATTTATTCTCAAACGGCAATTGCGCTGATGGAAGCACGCGAAAGACCATGTCGGTCGCCTAGTTTACAGCTCCCAACATAGAGCACACGAGAGAAAAAAAGGAAAAAAAAACACTCATACACACAAACACAAATAGTACCAACAAAGTTGGGTTCATCTGTATACATCAGTTTCAGAAGTATTAAAGCAGAGATCCCAGTAGGCTATAGCAGCCTAAATTAGGCAATCATGGCTTGGTCTTTATCCCAATACCAACACAGATCTTAAGATTTGCCCGGCTCTGCATCAAATTTTATTATCAGAAGTGTATGGTGCTCAAGATAACGGCGATTTTTATTTTAGAACACCTTGGGTTGCAAAAATTGACGGTAATGCACATAAGCAAACGAGTTTACCTGTAAAAGTAATATCCAAATCAAAAGCAAATTATTAAGGAAGGCTACAGTTCTCCACTTAACTATCCTTTGCAACAGAAAAGTGGTTTGGTAATTTGTTGGTAAAAGCTTTGATAGTTTTTAAATTTGATATTTTCGAAGAAATTTCATTTCATTTCTTAACTCCGACAAATTTAATGCTACGCTTAATGGCTAAGGATTCCCTTCTTGGTAGGAACACATTTTGATCTTTTGATGATTTTGTGTTATAAGAATGGATTTTGTAGACATTATCATACATAGAGGCAAATTGACTCGGCAGAACATTATTGTGAAAGCGAAACACGAATTTAGCCACCTTAAGCTTTTAAAGTTTATCTAGCTGTAACATTTCACACTTTTTGTAAAGCTTGGTTAAGTTTGATCTTAGAGGACTACAAGTAATTAAATGCAAAGTTTTGTTTTGCGGATAATTGGCTGAGGTTCTCCTTTGTTGTTCCTTCCCATGTTGATGTGCCATAGATAAGTTTAGATTGTATAAAGCTACTATACAAGATTTTCAAGCAATGCATACTGTCTTACTTATTTTCTGATTTTAAATGGCACACCAACTATTTTTGATAAAGTCCAGCTTAATTTGGCTATATGAGCTTTCCAAGCCTTCATCTATTCACACTCCCAAGTACTTGTATATCTTGGTCATTTTTAGCTCCTCATCGTCTACATAAAGCCTAATAAAATCTGAATTTTTTGCTGTTACAGAAACTACCATAAATTGAGTTTTTACTGTATTTATGGAAAACTTGTTTGCAATTTAAGCAATTTAACTCTCTGTTGATGACTGTTTGAAGCTTAATCATACATTTATCGGCTCTATATATCACCGTGTCATCAGCGAACAATTTTGTGCTAATGATGATGTTTTTTTGGCAGATTGTTGACATATAACAAGAACAGTAAAGGGCCAACACTGACACTTGGGGCACACCACAACTTATTGTTAACTTTTCAGACTGCAAATCACCTATTTCTACATATCGCTCTCTATCTGCTAAATATAAACTTAAAAGCTGTAATGCTTGCCCCCTAATTCCACTATGTTTCAGTTTTTTAATAAGAATTAAATGATTAACTGAATCAAAGGCCTTTTTGCGGTCTAGAAACACGAGAACAGTGCTTCGTCCAGTTTCTTTATTTTGGAGTAATTGTTCATTCAGATCTAGCAGTGATAAATTTGTTGAAAACTTTTTCCTGAAACCAAATTGATTCTCATTGAGGATTTTATACTTATCAAAAAAATCAATTAATCGTTTTTGAATCACTTGCTCGACAATTTTGTTCAAATGACTGAGAACAGATTTTGGCCTATAATTAGAGAAATCTGTCTTTTTACCCGATTTCTATATGGGAATTACTTTGCTACTTTGAGAACCTCAGGGTGCACTCCACATCTTAGAACTTGATTACATATATCAATCAAGAATAGTGTAATAATTTTCTTGCTGATGTTTAGAACTTTGGCAGATATCCCGTTTGGACCTGCTGATTTCTTTATATCGATTCTGTTTAGAAGATGTAAAATTTCATACATGTCAGTTTCTTTTAAAAGAATTGAATTTGGTATTAGGCTATTCATGAAGTGCATTACATTACGAGGAGCTTGTTTGAAGTTTTGTACCAACAAGCTTACAATTTCCACAAAATGTTGATTTGAAGCATTGCTAATTTCCTTAGGGCTTCCGTAGATTTTTGATTTCCATTCTATTTTTTGTGGTACAATATTTGGCTGTGACTTCTGCATTAACCTATTCAAATTTCGCCAAGTTGCAGATATATCGGCTTTACAGTCATTAAATTTATTTTGGTAGAAGAGCATTCTTTTGGCCATTTCTTTTACATGTGTTGATTTATTGCAATACTTTTTATACTTAGTTGATGATTCATTAGTTAGCGTTGTAAGGTTATCCTTAAACAATTTCTTGAGTTTGTGTTGATTTTCTTATGCCAAGTATTATCTACGGTTTTCTGATATATGCTTTTCTGCTAGTCTTTTTTAAGTGGAAAACAATAATCGGTCAACTTAGAAATAGTAAGTTATTAATTGAATCCTCTAAATTTTCGTTTACACTTTCACACAAATTGCACATATCCAATTTGCTAGCTAATAATGTAGGGAATTTACTAGTAGATTCTTTTGCGAAGTTCCTTACCATTGGAATTGCAAAATTTTTCGCAGCAAAAGAATCTGATATCTTGGCAATAATTACAAAGTGGTCAGAAATATCACTTATCAATACTTTGGCATCAATTTCCACTGCATTATTTGTGTAGCTATAATCTTTAATTGTCTGAGAAGTTATGGTGACTTTTGTGGGAGTTTGTATATAGTTAATACATCCAAGGCAGTTTTAGTAAATATAATATCGCGCAATGTTAGTTTCAGTTGTGATTTTGCTTTGTTCAATATTTATATCTCCAAGAATAGCATAAGTAGCATTTTATTTTTGCAGTTTTTCAATTGTACAACCAAGTTTTATCCCTAAAGGTATCGTATTTCGGAGAAGAAAATTTCAATCCTTAAATTTTTACAGCCTTCTAAATACAGTTGTAAATCAGGTCTTTCCAAAAAAGTTAATGGTTTTTTTTAATGTAAACTCCTACTCTTCCAAAATGTCTAGTTAAGGATTCATGCTGTAGAAATTGATATCCATCAATGTTTGTCGTATTCTCTATTCCTCTAAGCTTAGTTTCACAGACACCTATCACATCAAATAAATTAGAAAGCTTAGTTTCACAGACACCTATCACATCAAATAAATTAGAAATCTGTTCTAAAAGCTCTTCTATTTTTACTTTTTTTGCCATTAAACTAACTGTGTAGCAGTGCATTATATTCAAGCCATTTTCTTTAACCTTTTGTTTTGTAAGGTCTTCAGGTTCGATGTACTGTCGATTTTGCATTACTGTCATCATATTTTGTTCAAAGTTCTTAGTTTAAAATGGTTAGTAACAGCAAAGAATAAAATTGTTACATACCAAAGTACCAACTTTGTACTCATAAAAGTTAAAATAGCTTTTTAAGATCAGCAAAGCTGTTGATTCTTATTCTGCAAACAGCTCTCTTCTGTAGGGAGTCAGATTTTCACATAATGCCATGAATTGCATGTGTGGATTCCAAAATTTTGCACATCTTTGAATTTCCTTCTCAGTTCAAAAATTGAATTTCTGGTTTTTCTGTTATTAAATCTGACTATGATTGGTGGGTGGCCATATGGTGCAGGTAGCCTATGTGCAATTGAAATGTGTTCTGGATTTGAATTAAGGTTGACTTTTTTTCAGCAGGTCTTTTATCAATATTTCAATGTTTTCTCCCCTCTCACGTGGAATGACATGGAATTTCACATTGTTTCTTCTCATGTATTGGTCTAAACTATTCCTGCTTTGTCTTTCTTCATTTTATTGGCTTTGAAGCTCTTTCGTACTTTCCATTATTGCAGCATGTTGCTTTGCAATATTTTTGTTCTGTTTTTTCATTTGCAGGAATTTTTCAGTCAATTTTTCATTGTCATTATGTATATAACTCAAGCTGCCAGTCAACTCATCATTTTTTCAAATTATGCCTACTCAATTTTCCAAATTAGGCCTAGTTAGTTTACTTTCAACAATAAAAATGTAAGATCATTGCGTAGCCTGTATCGCGCTGTAGTGGAATAAAAATAAAACAAATAAAATAGGGGTGAGGAATACTTATTGATAATGAATCAAAAACGACGAATATTGATTCTCATATTTTTTATTTGCTTTTTTAAGGGTCAAGATTTGGATTTGGGTTAAGGTTTGGGTTAGGTTTGTCGGTAAAATAATAAATTCGTGTCAGAAAATAAGAAGGGCTGGCGCACAAATGGGATTTCGCTGAAAGAGAGGTGCCGCGATTGTTGAATACTTGGCTCGAGTTCAACCTTTAATCTCTAGAATAGTCCACGTCGACGTAAACCAGAAAGCGACTAAGATGTTCATTGACGAATCGAAAATGGCAGTTAATAGTTTCTTTAGCTTCATGAATTGCTGCAGCAGAAAGCAGCTCACCAATCTTTAAATTAAGAACTTCTATTTAAGATCGAAAACACAAACCAACTCTCATTGAGCAAAACCGCTCCACTAAACCTTGTCGCGATCGATCAATTCAGATCGCACACTACAACTACACAAGCCAAACACAGATACACAATCTTGGCTAACTGCCAACGAAACTAATAGTCAGAATACTTGTCTTAGAATCCCCAAATTATTAGAATCCTTTAATTATTAGAATGCTAGAATATAAGATACCCGCTTATTTACTCTGACTGCGAAAGCGCTCGAATATCCCAGAAAAATCGTTATACGTCACAATATAAAAACTACACCAGCTTACATAACAAATTGCAACATACTTATTTACGACGTCACAAACTTCAAGTCCAAATACAGCGGTTGAAAGTCATAAACAACTGGTGACTGTAGAAGATCGTAGAACGCACTAGCAAAGAATTATCTCGAACATTCCAAATCAAAAAGGCGGCAAAACTACTAAAACAGTCACGATTACGTTAAAGCACCGCAAAATTACTAAATAATCATAACTCAGGCATTCAAAATTATTATATGTAACAAGGGGTTTGAGCCAAAATCTTTTTTTTATTCGAAAAGTATGCAGCGGCTGGCATGTGAAATGAACAGATGCACCTCAAGTGCACCTCGAAGGGAAGCATGGAAAATCTGCTGCAGCTATAGGAGTCCATGGAGGCTGCTGGGGCTTTTCGTTGAGGAAGTTTTGTGGATTTTCAAAAAATGACCACTTTTAAAGCGGTGAATCATCCTGCCAATTACGGTGGTTTATAATAGCTAAAATTGAACTATAATTTTTGATATGTTTTGTTTTAATTTTGAGGTTGCGGTTGCAAAGATATTCAACAAATACAAAAAGATATTCCCGAAAAAAGTTTTTGGAAACTCTGAGTTTTGTTCTTTCCGCCAAAACCGCAGTAGGCCTAATAGCTTCGAGAACTGTGGTTTTGGCGGAAAGAACAAAATTTAGAGTTTACAAAAACTTTTTTCGGGGGATATCTTTTTGTGTTCATTGAATGTCTTAGCAACCGCAGCAACAAACTTAAAACAAAAAATATCAAAAATTATAGTTCAATTTTAACTATTGTAAACCACCAGAATTGGCTGGATGATTCATCGCCTTTAAGACATTGAGACGATATTTTGAACATTTTTAAAGCAGTTAAAAAACTAAATTGTTGTCAATTGGAAACTGTAAAACTAAGTAAAATACTTCATCTGGATCCACTTTGGCTACGGTCCTGTTGAAGATTCTGCGGAAACTTTGCGGTTTTGAAAATAGTGTGCTGCAGGGATGCGAACGCGTTTAATTTTTAATGCCGGTTCAAATTCGAGTTCAGCTTCACTTTATCTGGTTATATCACGGTTTTGTTTGTTGCTGTGCATGTTTTGTTTGTGGCCACTGCTAAGAGTTTTTTAATGCACGTAATAAAAGTTCATATTATATTGCTCTGCTTGCTTATGTTTGGCTATATTTCTTGAGCTCGTGCTGTCTGTTTTTCGCCAACTTACGTTGCAATTTGGTTTAAACTGCATTGTGGGGTGAGAGGCGACAGACTCGGCGACCGTTCAGCTCTTTGGGTCTCATGGTCTTTTCGTAACACGTCACTGAGAACAACGATAATGATTTATTGTAAGTGTTTGTTTTTGTTTATACTTGTTATTTGCCAGCTTGTTTTCTTCTTTCTAAATAATAATAAATAAAATGAGGTGATTTTTTTCCGAGTAGAGGTTTAAGTTCAAGTTTTATTCACAGCAAGATGTAAAAAACAGCTTTCGCGAAAAAATTAATTATTTTAAATGCAGTGTTGGATGTACAAGTGCACATTGCACTGTGCCCTGGCACTTTTGGAATTTTCGCTGCACTTTGCGAAATGTAGGTGAAGACCAAAAAAAGTTTTCCATGCAAATGCGGAGACCCTGGAACTGTCTCATTTTGCCACGTGGTAAATTCGGCCCTGTTTAAAGAACAATGCTAATAAAAATTTGTGAAAAATTAAGAACTGGGCCAACTTCAGTATATTGGTTCTTGTAAAAAAACAACAGAGTAATGTGAAAAAGAATGCAAGTAGCCTCTTAGTTCAGATTTTTGTTACATGCAACGTGACGTCGTAAGAGTAATATGGTCCAACGTATTCACAACTTACAGCTTTGTCGCAAATTGTGAAGATATTATGATATTACATAAGCATAACATGCAACAATGTAATAATCACTAAGTAATTAAATTTTTCCAAACAAAATTTTGTCTTCCTTGATAACATAAACAAAATATTTTTTCGTTGCTTTATTGGAACGACGGACGCTCGCTTCGCGTGTTTCTTTGTTTTTGCTTGGTCATTTTCGAACTAAGGAGTTAGAAGTTTCAGACGTTTGCTTATACCTTGAGAACAGTAAAGTCTACATGAAATTTTGACAGAAGTTTGAGATTAATGAGTTGTATCTTTGTACCAAATTTCGAGGTTTTAGAACCCGAAAGCCGCCCCAAAAAATTTGGTTACAAAGGGCTTAAGTACGGCAAAAAATATTTTATTTTCTTATATGTTTTACAATGCCCTTCAACCCTATTAATCCACTTTTGGCCGCGCTATGTTTTTTTTTTTCTTCCTATATCTTGTACGCTCTTCCTCTCCTAAACCACAAAACATCGAAATCTAATTTTTGTGTAAAGTTGGTGAGCAGCAAACGCAGTTTTGTCTCCCGAATTTTTTGGGGGCCACTCCCCCCGTAACTTCCCCTAAATTGGGCACCGAAAAATTAAATTTTTGAAAGGCTCAAGCTAAAAAGCCAGTTTTTTTCATTTTAGAGGGGCATTTTAGAGGGGCAGAGTTTTTGTTTAGGGGGGTGCCGCCTCCTTTTGCTCCCCCTTGTTGCGGCCCTGGAAGTGTAATATAAATAAGTAGGCCTACTGTACGATTGTGCTTAGGGTAGTTATTATAACCGTTTTGGCCATTGTTTGTACCGCTGCTGCGGTAATAAGTGGTCATTTATTTGCAAAAAACTAACACTTTTGTACCTTTTTTGGAAAGATTAAAAAAGTTAGCATAAAAATCGCGTACCGTGTATGATCGGACATTGCGGAATTCGAATGCTTGTGATTGGTCAGTCTGAAGCATGATTTAGTTTGATTAGAACGTCACATTGTAAACACTACGACGATGGAAAACCCATATAAAGGAACAAACCAACGCGTCGCTCTGATTGCCTTTGGACTTGAGTAAACACAAACGCTTACTGCGACGTGATGTAATCTTTGCTGTTTGCGCTGATCATTGCAAACTTTGGCCGAAATGACGTCAAAACCAGAGCGAAAGTCGTTTTTTATATAAACCGGCTGAGCTAGAAGTTGATCAGACCACACAATTTTTGAAAACAGACAGAAACAACAGTGTACGCATGGTGTACGAATATTGCTTCTTGTTTGCATTTTAGAGTAGCAATGGTCAGACAGAGAAAATTTTTTAACTTTTATATGCTGTATTTTATACAATGTATTTTGCGGTTTCTCATTCAATGATTTTTTGATACCGGTATTTACAGTAAGTGGCCATGTATCGTTTACGAAGCAGAGAGGGAACCGGTCAGGATTTTCTCGAGCCGACCCGACCGGTAAATTTCAAAATCTACGGCGGTTGACCGGCCGATTGACCGGTTTCTGACCGGCCCGGTCGACCGTTTTTTTTCAGAAAGTTTTTATTCGCTGTTCAATGCATCTAACGAAAAAATTTTAAAAGGGGGGCATGGGCGAGGTGTTAAAATTTGTGACTCCGGACGAGGGTCTCAGAAAAAACGCAAAAAAATTTTTGCATTTTTTTGCAAAAATAACTCAACTTTATAACCTTTTTAGGTCAAATTTCGGTTTGAAAGACCTGTTTTGAGCACCGCAAAATATGCACCAAAATAAGCATAAAAAAAACTGGAGGGCACAAGCTAAATTATTAGACGTTCTTTCTAATGATAGTATGCGTAGGACCAAAAAAAGAAATAAAAATTTTTTAGCCATTGGTTACTGATTATTTGCAATTTGCCGAGCAGCAAACACTAAACTGTTATGACATTGGCTAGAAAATATTCGAAATATAAAGTGACCCAGCAGTTTATAGAAATGCTACTTCAAAACAAGCCATGGCTAGTTAGATATAAAAAAATAAGAGCTATGTCTTTCTTGCCCGGTGTAGAGTGTGGTAAATTTACGTCGAAAAAATCTTTTTAAAGCGGCAAGTTTTTTGCATGTACTAAAAGATCTGAAAAATGCGCTACTTCTACTCTCAAGCTGATTAAAATGATGCTAAAAATCCAGGCAGCATAAGCCTCTTCCTCACGCATGCTGTATTATAATCTGATCAAAAAGTCTATGATCTGATTACGCAATTTTAACCAATATTTTGCACTTTTTTGCTTTGTGCCGTATCCTAAAGGAGAAGGGTATGACACAATGCCCCCCCCTAAATACGCCCTTGGATGTGCATGTCTCAATGGTCATGGTATATTCGTCACAGCTTGAAACCATTCAACAAATGTTTTCAAAAGGTGTGGTTTGTTAGTACTGTTTTTTTTTTTATAAAAAATATATATTTATAATGAAAGATATATGTATGTTTCGGTTGGTGCTTAGATGTCTTTTATTTGCAAGAAAGGAGAATTTGACCGGTGTTTCAACCCGTTTGACCGATCGGTCGAAGAATCTCTGACCGACCGGTAACCCGACTGGCCGGTCGACCCAACCGGTGCCGGTCGACCCGACCGGTTGCCATTTCTGTTCCGAACAACGCAATTGCATAAATTGAGAGTTGGAGATCGGCAGCGGTGGAAGTCTGACTCTGAATTGACTGTCGAGATTAAGATTTTCTCTGCCGTTGTCGTTTCAGCCACTTCAAAGACGCAGTTAAAAAACAACAAATTTTCGAAAAACTTAAAGAGTACTTTTTCCGAAAAGATTTTTTCTTATACTGATAAATCAGAAGTAGCCAGTTAAGCTTATAGATTCGAAATAATATCGCTTCATTTTGATTAATTTAAAGTGTTCTTCAATGTATTTTTGTGAGTGTCAGCTGGAATGGTTTTGCAAATTTTTGGTAAAAAGAATTCGTTAAAATGATGTTAATTCAATTTAAAAATAGGCAGAGGCTGCTGTTACGTTACGTAAGAATAAGAAAATTGCTATCTTAGCCCTAACCCCAACCTTAAACCTAACCCAAACTCTAACCCTAGCTCTAACCGTAACGTTAATCCTAACCCAAACTCAAAATTTAACCCAAACCCTAACAATAATTTAAAAAATTAAAGAGTAAATGAGCAAATGAGCGCTCACGCTCTGCTCTTTTATTCTCTTTATAAGCGTTGCGTGACGAATCACTAGCTACTAGAGGTAGAGTCGAGGACACAAGGCTTGACGCCAAGGACACAAAAAATCTGATCCCAAGGCCAAGGACAGCCCTATCGAGGACAGACCCTCTCGAGGCCAAGGACAGAAATGCTCGAGGCCAAGGAACAAGGACACAGGCGCAAGTGTTTAAAAAAAAATTTTTTTTCGGCGATCTCAAAAAAAGGTCATCAAAAAAATTTTTGCCAGTGCATGAGTTACGTAGCTAGGGCTTTTATGTAAAGTCTATGCAGATGATCTAGCAGTGTTAGTCACAGGTGCTGATATGCTTTGGATCAGAGGTATGGCCCAGAAAGCAATAAATATTGCTGCAAACTGGGCTTCGGAACAAAAGCTACAGTTGGTAGCAAGAAAACCGATATCGTACTGTTCATCACAAACGGAATCCAGATTTGGGTTCCTTGGCAATAAATGGTCCAAAACTTGAACTTTCCAAGGAAGCAAGGCTGTTAGGCGTTACTCTGGACAGCAAACTAACTTGGAAACCAAATATTGCCCCAATTACCCGCAAAGCAACTACAGCATTAATGCAATGTAGAAAAATTGTGGGTAAAACGTGCGGAATAAAACCTTCTATGATGAAATGGATATACTCAGCTATGATACGTCCAATCATGTCGTATCCATGTGTGTCCTGGGCTGGCGGTCTCAACAAAAAGTATCTAGTGAGGAAACTCACAAAGGTGCAGAGACTTGCTTACCTGATGATTTCATCAGCTTTTCCTGGCACCCCTACTGGTGCTCTGGAAATATTGCTCGACATAACTCGCATCGAGAAATTCTTGTTGGCTGAAGCAGAAGAGGTGTAGTCCTCGAGGACGTCCTTGGCCTCGAGGACACATTTTGAAGTCTTTGGCCTTGGCCTTGAGGCCTCAAGTCCTCGAAAATTGGCCTGTCCTCGGCTCATGGACAGCACTATTTTTTGAATTGTTAAAATTTTGTGAAGCGCTTGAAAAACTTTTTGGAAAACGTTTTTTTGTGTAGATCGCCTGAAAAATTTTTGTGAAGACCTTTTTTTTATTTATTTATTTTTTTTGGAGATCGCCTGAAAAATTTTTGTGAAGACCTTTTTTTTGTTTCTTTTTTTGTTTTGGAGATCACCTGAAAAATTTTTGTGAAGACCTTTTGTGTCCTTGGTCCTAGGCCTCGAGCATTCCTATCCTTGGCATCGAGAGTATCTGTCCTCGGAAAGGCTGTCCTTGACCTTGGCCTCGGATTTTTATTGTGTCCTTGGCCTTGGCCTCGAGCCTTGTGTTCTCGACTCCACCTCTGTGAGGCAGTGCAAGGGTCATACAGAATCACTGTTACTGGGCTCTGGCATGTCAACCGAGTTGGTTCCTTCGGGAAAACGAAAAGCCTTGTTGAGGTTTGCAATGAGGCTAGAAGATTCTTATCTCTGCTGCAAATGCCAGCTGACCGAATAAAGAAAACAAAGGTATTAAAGAGAATTTCGAATGTCAAATTATAAATAAAAAGAACGCTATCTGATCTAAAAGCATTAGAACACTGTCAAAGTTTACACCGATGGCTCGAAACTAGATGGGAGGGTAGGTGGTGGTTTTTATGAAGAATTCCCAAACAACTTCCCAAAACAAGAATTTTTCCACCTTGGAATACACAGCACTGTGTTCCAGGCAGAAGTTTTAGCTATTTCAGAAGTGGCAAAGAACCTACTGTTGGAAAAAATGCACAACGTATTGTTGTGCTGGTTGATAGTCAAGCAGCTATCAAAGCACTCACAAAGTGCACTGTAACATCAATTACAGCGTTTAACTGCATTAGAAGCCTAAATCAGTTAGCTAAGCAAAACCACGTCAGTATTGCCTGGATTCCTGGACATGCTGGGTACAAGGTAACGAAGTGGTAGACCATGCAGCCAAATCAGGATCTAATTCAAAAATACATGGTCTTAAACCCATTGGTGGGCAAGTTAATTCAAAACGTTAGCTTCGTTAACCACTAGTCCGTTAACAAACTTCACACCTACGTTATCGCTAATCCGTTATTTTCAGCTTCAATTAACGGAAATTAATAAAGTCCGTTAATTCGTTAACATTTTGCGTGTAATTTACATTTCTGTTTATTCACTCACTTCTACAACACGTATTGACGTTGTTGAGCTGATTGTAAAGAAATATTTATTGCTGTGGTGGTCCTTTTGTGTTTTGGAAGTTACATTGTACGATCTAATCTAATTTCAAGATAAAAATAAGCTCAAATGCACAAACGAAGCTGCGATCGGAAAATGTTTGGAAATTGTGAACAGCGATAATTGATAGACCTACGAGGCTGCAGCTTGTTATTTTCCACAAAAAAGAGATGCTTTCTTCGCTCACTTCCGTAAAACTCATGCTAATACGCAACAAGTGTTACCACTGCAAACTGGTTTGTACCGGTACGATCAGGGCCGTGTCAAGGCAGCCCCAAATCCCCCAGTCGGGGGGGCCCCAGCCAACATGGGGGCCCCACTTTTTACTTTACTACTACTACTTTAAAAGTTGGTATTGTTGATCAGTGCTTGTATGTTTTGCAATATTTAAAACAAAATTAAAGCGTATTGTCAATTTGAAATTGCATAAGATACTGAAAATACGCTCGCTGTACCTGTATGTCTCTGCTGCTGCGTTACAATTTCATCTATGGTGTGATAGAATGACAATCGCTTTGTCTTAGTGTTCAGCTTACTAGTCGATTGCACTACAGCCAGTCCAGAGTCAGTCTAGTTATGGTTACAGTCAGATTGCCTTCAGATGTCAGCAGTAGCGTAGCCAGGAGGGGGGGGCGGGGAGGGGGGCTATATCCTTTCCATTGGCCTGTCAACCAAAATGCAGACTAATGAAAATGCCACGTTTTTAGCTCTTCTGACACTGTTTTTTTGCACTGGAATGGACTAAAAAGTGATTTAAAACGTCTTTTGAAACATACATTCAGGGGGGATAATTTAAAAAAAATTAAAGTCACAAATTAATGAAAACTTTGAAAAATGCCCAATAATAAACAATCAAATTTCATCGCTAGTGTAAAAACGCCAAACATAGGCTTTATCAAAAAATATACAGGGTGGGCCGTAAATAACGCACCAAAGCATATAAAACAATTCTGATAATTATAACAAAAGGGTGGGCCGTAAGTTACGCACCCAAGAATTAAAAGTAAATTGTGATGTGAAATATTATTATTATTATCAATATTGTTTAATATGCTTTGGTGTTATTATTATCAATATTGTTTAATATGCTTTGGTGCGTTATTTACGGCCCACCCTGTATTATAAACTCAGAAATAAGTAGAGGAGGGGCTATTCAGTGTTAATTGATTACCAATCACTTCTTTCAAATATCTTTCCATTAGCCCTCCCTCCAATCATTTTTTTTTATAAAATATAGACGAAATAGATTACTCCATGTGAGTTTTATTGAATAATAGGATTTTATTGTTAACCAGCATGTAAACAAGAGAACTACAATGTTATCATAAGCCACCTCCCACATAGCTCATTAATGCAATCAGTTAAATCATGTTGCGCTACCAATTTTTTATGCCACGTTTTAAAAGCATTATTTTTTATTAAAATAGTCCTAAAATTAAGTTATTTTTGCAAAAAAATGCAAAATTTTCGAGCGCTGGGGGCTCCGCCCCCAGACCCCCAGAATAGCTTCCCTCATTGCGAATTTCTGGCTACGCGCTTGGATGTCAGCTAACAAGTTAAAATTTATTTCATTAAATCCTAAGTTCCAAGAGTTCAGTACAGATCGTTTTAGGATCATTGATGTCACTGCAGCCGCTTACAAGGATCACATCTTTAACTCATAATTACAGCTCCAGTACCCAAATTATTTTTCACGTAGCTTTGTAACAATACAGTATTAATGGTCTTTGGAATTCAATAAAACTCACTCTCAAACGATAATTTTATTGATTGTACTGGTTTATTTTATATTTTGGATATCATTAATGTAAATTTAACTGTAAATTTTCGTGCTGTTCTACAATCCTGGTTTTGGAAAAGTAGTGCGTCTTAGATATGCAAAGGTTAAGTGATTATTTTGGCCGATTACAAAAATGTGCAAATTACGCGTTTCGGAGGGGGCCCCTTTTTGAGTTTTCGGGGGGGGAGTCCCGAACCACCTAGGCACGGCCCTGGGTACGATGAATGAATGGTGCAAGATATTAACGATAAAAACCTTTACGGAAGTTAAATGAACTTAACGGAAGTTAGTTTAGTCCGTTAACAGAACTTAACGGAACTTAATTTAGTCCGTTAACATGAAAAAACTTTTTAACGGATTAACAAGTTAATGAAAAAGTTAGATTCGTTATTAACGAATTAACGATTAACGGACTTGTGCCCACCTATGCCTCAACCTTTTATTATAGTATCGTATGCCAGCTATGTTACCACCAGGGGTGCCGATCTTTGTTGAGCATTGGGGGGGATAATTTGCAATTTTACCCTAATTTTGCCCTATTTTCAACATCGGGGGGATGAACCTCGTCCACGATTTTTTTCAGGTGAGCAAATCAAGTGAAGACCAAAAAAAAAGGTCTTCACCAAAACTGGAGCACTTCTTTCCCCGAATTCTAGAGGATACCTGCGCTCGAATGCACACCCAGGCGCGTAGCCAGACATTCGCAATGGGGGGGCTGCTTTGGGGGTCTGGGGGCGGAGCCCCAAGCACTCGAAAATTTTGTATTATTTTGCTAAAATAAATTAATTTTAGAGCTATTTTAATAAAAAATAATGCTTTTAAAACGTGGCATAGAAATTGTCAGCGCAACATGATTCAACTGGTTGCATTAATGGTCTATATGGGAAGTGGCTAGGGATAACATTGCAGTTCTCTTGTTTACATGCTGGTAAACCATAAAATCCTTTTACCGTATTCAATAAAACTCACACGGAGTAATCTATTTCGTCTATATTTTATAAAGAAAAATAATGGGGGGGCTAATGGAAAGATATTTGAGAGAAGTGATTGGTAATTAACTAACACTGAATAGCCCCCCTCCCTCTCCTTATTCCTGAGTTTATAATATATTTTTTGATACAGCCTATGTTTGGCGTTTTTACACTACCGATCAAATTTGATTGTCTGTTTTTGGGCATTTTTAAAAGTTTTTATTAATTTTTGACTTTAATTTTTGAGAATTAGCTCCCCCCCTTCTGAATATATGCTTCAAAAGATGCTTAAAATCACTTTTTAGTCAATTCCAGCTCAAAAAATAGTCTCAAAAGAGCTAAAAACGTGGTATTTTTCTTATTCTGCCTTTTGGTTGACAAGCCAATGGGGGGGAGCTATAGCCCCCCCCTTCCTGGCTACGCTACTGTGCACACCAGATTCAAAGTATTGGGTGGGATGCAGATGTAAACCGTACTCAAATTATTGGGGGGGATGCAGTCAAATTATTGGGGGGGGATATATCCCCTCCCCCCCCGGGTTTCGGCACCCCTGGTTACCACGGTTAAGGACTGGTCCACAGATAGATGAAAATCTATGTAAAATGAACGGAAGGACTGCTTGAGGATGACGGAGTCTGTAGGTTGGACGTCTTCTCGACGAACAGTATGTCTCTTTAACCTTAAGAGGCCTCAATTAAATAGAGCAGTGCAAGTTTTAACTGGGCACTGCAATCTACAGCGACACAAGAAAACTACAGGTCGTTCTGAGACTTCTTTGTGTCCAAAACGTAGCCTAGAGGATGAAACACCAAATCATCATTTAGGCAATTGCAAGTTTTACCGAGATATTCGTATTAAATATTTTGGAATCACGAAAACCGCTGTTCACAATGTGGTAACGAAATGTAACATTAATAAACTGGCCACGTACTTAAAGGAAGCTGGAAGGCTTTCTGAGTTCGACTAGTAACCAAACAAAACAACAGTAACATTGCAGCTACAGTTGCAATGAGCCCAAATGAGGCCTACGCAATGTGTAGGTGAACTTTACCTAACGGTAGCAGATTCGCTTGCGCCGCTGCCCATTAATAACAATAATAATAAAAGTTTTTCAGGCGATCTCGAATTGCGAAAAACAAAAAAATGTCTTCGCAAATTTTTCGCGAGGTTTCTGGCGTTTTCCAACAAGATTTTAACAATACAAAAAATGATGCTGTCCTCGAGCCCAGAACAGGGCAATTTTAGAGGACTTGACCTTCGAGGCCAGGCGCGTAGCCAGGAATTCGCAATGGGGGGGCTGTTTTTGGGGTCTGGGGGCGGAGCCTCCAGCACTCGAAAATTTTGCATTTTTTTACAAAAATAACTTACTTTTAGGGCTATTCTGATACAAAATTATGCTTTTAAAACGTGGCATAGAAATTGGCTGTGAAAACATGATTAAACTGGTTGCATAAATGGACTATTTGGGAGGTAGCTAATGGTAAATTTTAGTTTTCTTATTTAGATGCTGGTAAATTGTAAATTCGTATAGTTCAATAAAACTTGCTTGGAGTAATCTACAGTACTTCGTCTACAGTTTATACAAAAAAATGATTGGGTTGGGGGGCTAATTAACTAATACTGGATAGCCCCCCCCCCTGTTTCTAAGTTTATAGTATACTCGTATTTGCTAATTACACCTATGTTTGGCATTTTCACACTAGCGATCAAATTTGATTGCTTATTTTTGGTTATTTTTCAAAGTTTTCATTTATTTGTGAGTTGTATTTTTGACAAATTAGCCCCCCCCCTTCTTGAATATATGTTTAAAAAGATGTTTTAAATTACTATTTACTCCATTCCAGTGCATACAACAGTCTCAAAACTGCTAAAAACGTGTTGTTTTTCTTATTCTGCATTTTGGTCGACATGCCAATGAGGAGCTATAGCCCCCCCCTCCCGCCGCCCCCTGGCTACGCTACTGTTCGAGACTAAGACCAAGGACTTCAAAATGTGTCCTCGATGCCAAGGACATCCTCGAGGACTCCACCTCTGCTAGCTACTTCCTTAAAATAATTAATCGATGACTTGGTGTCAAATCTTTTTTTGTTTGGTAGTTTTCACTGATTTGTTGACGGCCCAACAGATGCATTTAGTTTGAATTGTTCAAGTTTAAATCAGTTTATTACCTTTTGACCATACAGTAGAATATTTTAGATTACTGTACGACGTGCATTTACTGTTTTGCAAACGACAAATTTTCCTACTACTGTACTGTATTTCAACAAACTTTAAGTAGTAAACTGCAACGATTTGAAGCGATGATCACTCCACTTGATATTTTTTCGTGGGAAACATGGGCACTCATTGGTTCAATTGTCTTTTTAACCAGGTGAGTATTTTTATTCAAAAAACAAGAATTACAATACAACGCAGACCAAAAATGGTCTTCGCCTCTGATAAACCGCAATTTTCAGCAGTTTAGGTTTTCAGTCAAGTCAGCATGTCTTTCTGTGCTCGTCTGCTTCCGGTGGGATGGGGGAGCGGGCATCACTGATTTTTTGTGACGAAATACATACAATATAGGGTTTCACATGCCAAAAAAGGAGCCATGGCACAATGCCTCCCCGCTGTCTACGCTACTGGAACAGGCCCAGCGCTACGGGGAGACATTCCGGGGCGTGCCCCCCAAATCACTGCTTGTGGCCCGCCAAACGAGAATTGTGCCCCCCCCCCCTTGCGAGGATTGTGCCCCAAAGAAAGTAAAAGACTTGGTGCCACTGGAGTGCAATTCGAGGCCTGAGACCACTAAAATACTGGTTATCACCCCAGAATTCGTGAGCCAGAACTGTTTTTTTGCAAATTTTGCAATGACCCTTTTTTTTGTGATTTCACCCCAGAGTTTGTAGAAATTTGCGCATATTTCGCAATGAAGACCTTTGTTTTTTTGCTTACACTCTCGATTTGGAAAGAATAAAGTTTTTGTGCCCCCCCAAAATTATTCATGCCCCCCCCCCCCAGTCACGCTACTCTAGCGCCGGGCTTGTACTGGAATCTATAGAACTGTGCCGTAAATATGTGTATGTCAGCAATATCTTATTCACTCTTTCAGATGGTATATTAACAAGCAATGGAGGGTCTTGAAAGATCTCCAAATTCCACACGACCCCCCTTCCATTTTCCAAATCGGAAACTTGAGAAGTATGATGTCGGATCCAAGCGTTGTAAGTCAGCTAAAGTACAGGTCTTTGTGCGTGTGGAGCACGGTTAAAATATTGTTGCACAAATTTTGTCTGTCTTGTTCACTTTGGTACAATTTTAACATAAATGATTTAAAATTTCTATGGTGAATATTGAACCAACTAGCGTAAGTCGAAACTCTTTGGATCGTATGCAATGGTTAAGGTGGATTAAGTTGGATCTGAGGATTAACTTTGATCGGCAGATTATCAATTTTCTATCTTCCGCGATGAACTTGTTAGACTAAATAACTTGCATTTGCAGGTTCAGAGATGTTATTCTTGAGTAACTTATGTTTATAACAATTTGCCTGGCCATTAGCGAATACATTCGCCAAAAATTTTAGTGATTCTTGGGTGAAGCTGATCTACGTTAGTGCATATTTTCTTTTGTCAACTTTAAGGGAGTTTTTGTTTTCACAATTTATCCAAAAACAAAAAAAACTTTGAAATAGCTGAGTGCTTCCGCACCTTTAGCATTCAGATTTGTTAGATGGGGAAGTCTATTAATTTCTTTGCGACGTTTTGTAATATATTCTTTACCACCTTTGAAATTATATGGTCTTCGTTGAAGTCTGAGCCGTGCGCTGAAGGTGCTGGTTGAATCTGGACGAAAAAAACAACTTTCTTTGTTAGTGTTAATAAAAAAATAATAAATTAAGTATATTTGTTTTGACAGTTCTTTACGTACGACTTCGCTCAAAGGAAAAAGCACGGGCCGATTTATGGGTGAGTCATCACAAGTAATTATTGAAAAGAGGTCAAAAAATATTCAACGGTGATGTAGGCATCGTAATCCAGTAGATATGCTGTCGTGTCGATTTCGTAGCCTACCAGTTAATTATCCCCAGAAAGGGACCTTCATGGGATCCATCTTCTTATTTTTTGACTGTTAGGAAGTTGCTAAAATGTGGAATAGTAGTCATTCGATGGTTGGTAAGCCTACAACTGTACTCAGCTTGCCTAGCTGACTAGAGGTGCTGTTCCAACAGCCGCTGCAATTGGCTGCTATATTTTGTGGGTAGGCTATTGTCGCGATCGCTGATACTTGGCTATGAGTACAATCTTTAATCCGTAGAATTGCCCACGTCGGCTGAAGCTAGAGAACGACTGAGATGTTAATTGACGAATCGAAAATGGCAGTTGATAGTTCCTTCAGCTTCTTGAATCTCAGAAAGCAGAACACCAATCTTAAATTAAAACTTCTATTTAAGATTGAAACGCAAACTAACTAACTGAGCAAAATCGCTCCTCTCACATTTCTTACTAAACGGCTAAACGAGCCTACCCCAGATACACACACTTGGCTTAATTGCCTACGAAACTAAGCTTAATACCTAAAAATCATCCACTTTCAGAATCTTAGAATAATTAGAAACAAAAACGACTCGCCTATTTATACTAAGGTAAAGCTATCGAATATTCCAGAACAATCCATGATATGATTGTTCTGATAGAAAAAATATACGCGATTACGAAAACACAATGGTAGCATAATTGCACGTCACAAACTTCAAGTCTAAATATAGCAATTAATACATGTAAACAACTAATAAATCCGGTAACTAATAGAAGACAGTAGAAAATACTAGAAAGGAATTATCCAGAATATCCCGAATATTCTAAATTAAAAAAAGTGGCAAAAGCAGTAAATCAGTCACGTACGCATTAAAATACAGCAAATAAACATATATCAGGCATTCAAAATTATTATTCGTGACAGCTATCATGACAGACATGAGGTGTATATAACTTATCAAGTGGTTCGTTTATTTTTTGATTTCTTTTCAAGATTTTCCCTTAGCAATTGACACCAAAGGACCTGTCATCTTCAAAAAAAAAAAAAAATTATTCATGTTGTTCTTCATGAGGGTACAATGTAAACGTTGCGAGCTGTAACGCGTCCGTTTCTGGAGCGAGGAGTCTGAGGTTCAAGTCTTAGGCCGGCCAAATCAGGCAAGATGTTGACAACGGATCGCCATCACTGTGAGATTTATTTGAAAAAGCTGTGCTGTCCACAGACGCAGTTACGCTGAGATCAATCCCGCCACCTCGTTACAAGCTTGGACGTAATACAGCGAGTTTAATGAAGAATTGACTTATTTACTTGCTTTTTAAATAGATTTGTGATATCGGAAATGTCAGAAATAGTCCAATTATCAAAGTTAAATTTAAATGTCCTGCTTTCGGTTGCCTTTCTTAAACCGATTGTATTTTCTACTTCAGTTCTTACAACTGGCTGACACCAAGGATAACCATCGGAGACCCAGATATTGTGAAACAAATCATGATTAAAGAAGCCTCGACTTTTCAAGATCGACAGGTATGCCGCAACAATTTATTTATATACAGCATACACAAAGGTTAAAGAAGTATGAAATTTCTCAAAAGTTGGAAAAATCCGCCAAAATTAAAGTAGGCTATAAATCTTCCACTAAAGTTCATAATTGTAGCTTTACAAGTATTTTTTATGTTTGATTTTGCAATGCTTAATAAATTAATTTTCAAACCTCGTTATGGTCTGCCTAACCACGTCAACCCAGAAAACCCACTTTGGGTTTCGAAAATCTTGTTGGGCTGAATCAGTTAGTAAATCAATCATTTTTGGGGTTCTGTTTTCAAGTTTTTCGTCAGGTTAGGCCACCACAGCGGGTAGACTGTTTGGCCCGAATGGAAAATAAGCGTAAAGTGTCTTTTTGAAAGGACACTATACGCATATTTCACCACTCCATTAGTTACACGCAAAAAGTACTTTGCGTTGGTGTGCTGGTTAGCCGGGCGTGGAAAATCTGGTTCATACACACAAAAGAATAACTTTGAAAAATATGCTTAATGCAAAAATCCTGATTCAGATTTAGTAAACGTATTGAGAATTGGAACATGTTTGTTCAATATTGAACAACTGAAGTGTCATTTTGCTTTTCCATCACAAGAACATTCATCACATGACCTGGGCAAATACATCCTTTATCTCAATGCTCTTCGCAGCAGCCAAAAACATTAAAACATTATCATTGGCGTTCTCGGCTGTTGCTAGTTATCATCAAAGTCACAACAAAATGGAAATTCCGCGTGTAATGCCGAAGTCGATTGTGCACTTAGTAGTCTACTCTATTACTTTTGGTCATTTGTTCCCTTAAATTTGAAATATTTCGTTTGACATTGGATTTTACAAGATTATATTTGTGTGCATATCATTGTAAATGTTGTTCGAAAAAATTGAAATGACTGTTATGGACTCATGCTTCTTATAAAAATTACCACTCCATCCAACCGCCAATGCTTCTAAGATTCAGTAGTGTTCCAAAGAACCAATCAATTCTTTTGTTTTTAGAGAACCTTTTCCAAGGTTAATGGCAAAGAAATGAACACGGCATTGACAGCTGCCAGTGGGGAGCAATGGAAAAGAATCAGGTAAAAGGCGTAAGATAAGTTTGATTTATAGAAAATATTGAAAAGTTCAAATCAATCAAATCTTTCATCATACGCACTTTATTACCCTGAAGCGTGTAGCAAGTTTGAGGGGCCCATCTCCGCATCATTGTGCCCGGGAAACACAGCTTCTTTCGAAATAATGTCGTTGCAAAGACGAGCCGTTGATAACACTGTGTCCAGTTTGACCGGACCAAAATTTGAATCTTAGACCTCCCGTTCCAGAGATAAATGCGTTATGCCGCTCTCACACTTCGGCAACTTTGACTACGACTCCATTGCGAATAATTCGCAGTGCAGTCTCAACGCAGTCCCCGTATGGTCTCCGAGGTGTCTCCGTGGAGTCGCAAAGCTTTGCCAATCTTCTTTGAATGGAGACTCTACGAAGACTGCGCTGAGACTGCACTGCGAGTTGATTGGCAGTGGAGTCGCCAAAGTCTGAGAGCGGCATTATTCCTCGGCCAACTGCCCGATAATTGTAGAGTTAGCCGGTGAAGTTTCAAGTAGTCGGTTAGTCAACCATATACTTTCGATTTGTAACTACTAAAAAACTGGCAAAGACGTAAAATCTTTGCTTTTTTGCAACTTCGAAACATTTAATTTTCTAGCAAAAGATTCAACAAAGATTATTTTGGTGCTACGAGGCAAAATCTTAACAAAGACATCACCTATGCATAATTGAAGTAGGCTACTAATACAAATTTCGTTGTTATTTTAGACACTCTCTTACTCCTACTTTCTCAACCTCAAAGATGAAGGACATGTTCAGTCTAATTGAGCAGTGCACGGACAAAACTGTAAATATTCTCAACAAGAAAATTAAAGAAGAAGGAGGAAGATTTGACTCGAAAGAGTAAGTGGAAAAATCGGTTAAGATTGTGAAAAGTAATAACAGGAAAAATAAATATAATAATGTGGTACGCCACTTTTTATAGGCCGTTATTGGCTTGAGCGATGTTAAAGTTCAATCCCTTTGATGAAAATGTAGTAAAAACGACCACAAACTTTTTGTATGACATTTTTGTTGTTATCTGCTGGTCTTTCCGTAAAGTTCGTCGACATAAGCTAACTGCTACACCTGCTACATTATACTGACACTAATACAACGTAGTACCAGCAGAAACTGCACGTTTGAGAGAAAAATGAAATCTGTAGTTTTTATTATATTTGTGAGTGACTTAGTAAATTATTTAATATTTGATATATAAAATGGTTTGGAATATATTTTTTATTTTTTGGTTTTAGTATATTTGGAAAATTATCAATGGACGCGATTTGCTCCTCTGCCTTTGGAGTTAGTATTAACACCGAAGTAAGTCGCTTTGTTTGCGTGCAGTGCTGAATAATAACTGTTTTTGAAAACATTCATTATATATTCCTTTGTGCCAGATTTGTAAGTCGGGCCGGGCTTTTCGGGTTGGGTTCGGGCCTAAAGTTGACAAAAATTTCTGGCTTAATTCGGGCCTGGACGTACTTTTTGTCTTAGGTGACCAAAAATATAATCAAAATAACTTGGCAACATTGCTAAATTTTTCAGACCTAACTTAACTTTCGGGTTTTTTCGGGCATGATTTTGGCTTCAAATTAGTTTTCGGGTTCGGGCTTATATTTTCGGGTTCGGGGCTGAACTAGTCGGCCCGTTTACAACTCAGCTTTGTGCTATGCCGAAGCTTGTAGAGAGTTCAAGAGTTCATATCCTCGTCATTTCATCAAGACCTTTTTCCAAAAAATGTTAGAAACACTGTACTTGATTTGATTGGTCAGAGATTTGAACCATCAACCTATCGATCCGAAACAAAGCGCGTCGGCCAATCACCTCTTTTGTTATTTCTTTTTTGCAACATAATTTAACAACTTTGTGCAGTATTTCTTTTCACTTAATTGCTAATTACGTTAATTTATTCTGATTATTTTTAGGATGGAGAAAGCGAATTAGTGGAGAAATCAAAAAAAGTTTTCTCTCAAAATTTCTTTGGAATTTTTGCTATAATTTTTAGTAAGTTCCTTTCCGTCTTTTTGTATAGAAATTTTACGACTATTTTGATGTATTGATATGATTTTGCAAAAACTGAACGCGGAAAATTAGTTAGTCCCAGACTAACAAGCATAAACAGCAATGAAGGAATAGATGAAAATTTAAGTGGAAAAACCTAGCAACTGAAACACGTCACCAAACACTGCCTCAAAATGAAATTGGTGCAGTTTCGCAAATGTCGTTGTGAAGAATTATTCGGACGATTGCCCGCCCCGGAGCCTTCACCCTCCCCATTGCTGTGACCTGTGAAACGTGTTCTGCCTCTTACGAAATGCCTCTCATACGTTGAATTATTGATAGTTTTGCTAAAGCAAACACGGTCTATCCATCGAAAAATAAACCAACAAATGTTGTTTTCCAAAGTTCATGGAATAACTTCTGTATTGTTTATCGTAAGTGCTTTTTCCTTGGGCGGAACGAGTGGCGGAAAAACTCAACTGGTCTTTCTTCGACAGCAAGCTTCTGGGTTACTACAAACGTTTGATTGATTCCGTCATTAAGAGCAAAAAAGCAGCGAAAGAAAAAGCTGTAAGTCGAGATATAACTTATAATCTCTGGAGATTCTTAAACTCGTCCAGCTATACATACTGCAGGCCAGAGATGGAACCGGTCAGGATTTTCTCGACCCGACCGGTAAATTTCAAAATCATCGCCGGTTGACCGGCCCGGTCGACCGGTTTTTTCACAGAAGGTTTTTCTTCACTATTCAATGTATTTAATGAAAACTTTTCAAAAGGGGGGGGCATGGGTGAGGTGCTAAAATTTATGACTTTGAATGGTGGTCTTAGAAAAAAAACGCAAAAAATTTTTGCGTTTTTGCAAAAATGACTCAATTTTAAGACCTTTTTTGGTTAAGTTTCGGTTTGAAAGACCCGTTTTGAGCAGCGCAAAACGTGCACAAAAATAAGCATAAAAAACACTGGAGGGCACAAGCTAAATTATTAGACGTTCTTTCTAGTGATATTTTGCGAAAGGCCAAAAAATGAAGTTACAATTTTTTAGCTATTGGCGACAGATTATTTGCAATCTGCCGAGCAGCAAACACTAAACTTTTTTTCGGCAGTGCTGCCTTTACAATTACAAAAAGATAAATGAGAAAAAAATAACTGCAAAAGATAGGTAACAGTAAAAACATACGAACATCACAATACTTGCGCTATTATACCCAAAAACATTAAAATGATGGAGCAATAACATTATATAAAATTGAAAATTATGTCACTAACAGCGAGAAAAAAATTAATAATGTTCATAATAACTAGGCTGCTTCACTAACAGTTTGAGAAAGTATGAGAAGGATCTATTGCAACACAATATGTACTGGAAGAGGTTTTTAGCTCCATAGAGGTTTATATTAATTTTTCAGTCCGTATATAAATCTCTATGGAGCTAAACACCTTTTCCAGTACATAATGTTTTGCAATAGATCCTTTTCATACTTTCTCAAACTGCTAGTGAAGCAGCCTAGTTGTTATCAATATTATTAATTTTTTTCACGCTGTTAGTGACATAATTTTTCAGTATCCCTTTTTTCACGCTGTTAGTGACGTAATTTTTCAATATTCCTTTTTTTCACGCTGTTTGTGACATAATTTTCAATTTTATATAATGTTATTGCTCCATCATTTTAATGTTTTTGAGTATAATAGGACAAGTACTGTGATGTTCGTATGTTTTTACTGTTACCCATATTCTGCTGTTATTTTTTTCTCGTTTATATGTTTGTAACTGCAAAGGCAACACTGCCGAAAATTGTTCTGAAGAAGCTTCCCGGTTTGGGAAGCAAAACATCCAACCAATAAATAAACTTATTGGTAGTTCGAAGTGGTTATGAATAACTACATCCCGATGAACGCAACGCGTCCGTTATTTTCGTTGGAAACACTAAACTGTTATGACATTGGCTAGATAACTTTCGAAATATATTGTGCCCAAGCAGTTTGTAGAATAGCTACTACTTAAGAACAAACCATGGATAATTAGATATAAAAAATAAGAGCTATGTCTTTCTTGCCCAGTGTAGACTGTAGTAAATTTAAGTTAAAAAAAGCTTTTCAAAGCGGCAAGATTTTAGCATGTACTAAAAAATCTGAAATCTGCGTCACTTCCACTCTTAAGCTGATTAAAATGATGCTAAAATACCAGGTAGCGCAAGCCTCTTCCACATGCATGCTTTAGTAGAATCTGATTACGCGATTTTAACGTATATTTTGCACTTTTTTGCTTTGTGCCGTGGCCCAAAGTGGGGGCATGGCACAATTCTCCCCCCTAAATACGTCCCTGGATGTGCATGTTTTAATGGTCACAGCATATAAGTCACAGCTTGAAACCATTCAACAAGTGTTTTCGAAAAATGTGGTTTGTTAATACTGTTTGTTTATAAAAAGTTTTATTTATGATAAAATATTCAAGTATATTTCGGTTGGTGCTTAGATGTCTTTTAGTTGCCAGAAAGAAGAATTTGACCGATTTTTCAACCGACTTGACCGGCCGGTCGAGGAATCTCGACCCGACCGGTGCCGGTCGACCCGACCGGTGCCGGTCGACCCGACCGGTTTCCATCTCTGCTGCAGGCAGTGTCATAATGGGTGATTATAAAGCATTAGTCATGATTGTTAAATTTCATTTTGTGAGAAAGTTTTGATTTTTCTATGCTCCGTTGTTTACAAGATCGATCATATTTTATGTTAAATTTTATTTTCATATGATAGTCAGGTACCACCTAACTTTGACATTCTTGTCTATCATGCCTAAGCGAAATAAATAAAACACTATTTGCTGTTTTGTGATTCGTGAATGTACGTAAGACGCCATATGAAATTTTAGGTATGCATTAACTAATTGGAAGAGACTGTTTCACCGGAAATATTGATCCACTTTTTATTAATTCTGACCCGAATCTAACTCAAACTCAAATCCGTAAAACTCTTAAACTAACTCCAAGCCTAATCCTAACTAAAATCTTAATCCCAAAAACGTAAATAAAAAATGCGCGAATGAATATTCCCCATCTCTATTGCTGGTGATTTTTATCCAAACATGACCTCCAGCAATATTCCTTATACTTGGTTTATTCTCGTTCAAGAGATACTGCTCGAAATCGGTTTTATTGAAGAAATAACAACTATACTTGAGGTTATAAAAAGGTGCCCCAAACCTTGTTCCCTTATCTTCGAAAATATATTTAATCCGCTTGACTCCGTACTATTGGCAACATTGCGTTTCGAAATTTCGTGACATCGGAAAAGGATAACTTAGCAAAAGTTTTTGCAGAATAAAGAATGCCATGTTCAATAGCAAAATTTGCAGAATAAGCACCGTGATGTTCGACAACGGCAAGAAATATTTCAGAGTCATCTTTTTCTGATGTCACGAAATTTCGAAACGCAGGGTTGCCAATGGTACGAAGTAAAACGTAATAATTCCATAGATGGGCAAGCTAATGCAAAACGTTAGCTTCGTTAACCACTAGTCCGTTAACAAACTTCACACCTCCGTTAACGTTAATCCGTTATTTTCAGCTTTAATAAACGGAAGTTAATAAAGTCCGTTTATTTGGTAATATTTTGCGTGTAATTTACATTTCTTTTTGTTCACTCACTTCTAGAACACGAATTGACGCTGTTGAGCTGATAGTAAGGAAAAATTTATCGTTATGGTGGTTTTTTTGTGTTTTGGAATTTACATTGTACAGTCTAATCTAATTTCAAGATAAAAATAAGTTCAAATGCACTCACGAAGCTGCGATAGGAAAATCTTTGGAAATTGCGAACAGCGATAATTAATAGACCTATGAGGCTGCAGCTTATTATTTTCCACAAAAAAAGCTCTTCGCTTTTTCTTCTATAAAACTCATGCTAACACGCAACAAGTGTTACCAGTGCAAACTGGTTTGTATCGGTACGATGAATGAATGGTGTAAGATATTTACGATAAAAACCTTAACGGAAGTTAACAGAACTTAACGGAAGTTAATTTAGTCCGTTAACACAAAAAACTTTTTAACGGATTAACGAGTTAATGAAAAAGTTAGCTTCGTTATTAACGGATTAACGGATTTGTGCCCACCTATAAATAATTATATTTACACGGGTAAGGGGAATAGTGGAACAAGTTTGGGATTAATACCTTAAGTAGTTTTCATTTCTTTAACTATAAAATTTTCCAGTGAAATAGTTGCTCTCTAACTAATTAACGTTTAAGTTTGCTCATGCTTTTATGCTTATTCTTGATTATCATCTATTGATTCTTTTATTTTATTCTCATAAATCGCTATGACTTTCTGCTGTTTGTTTTCAGAGACCAGATATATTACAAGGTATGCTAACCGCAGAAATTAACGAAAAGGATGTAGAAAATGGGGCGTCTAAAGGTATGACAAAATTTTTGTTCAAGATTTTTAAACTCAGTGCGTACTGCTTAGTCAAAAAATAATTGTCACGCAAATCAATAAATGCAGAAAAAAAAAGTTAGCTGTTTAAAATTAGGTTTTGTCTTGAATTGGTGTGGTTAACGCCAATTCATGCGAATATACTGGTGTTAATGCCATTATTGCGATGCAATTATTAGCCGCTTTATGTTTGTTAAAGCGCCTGACATTATCTGCATTATTAGTACAAAGGTCATAAGTGCAAAAAGCTTTTCTGTATACTTTAGTTTTATAAAAAACGCGCACTTGCGCTCTTGAGACCAGAATAATTGATAACTTATTTAAGACTTTGGGTCAACAATTCTTTGCTTTTCCATGGTGCTTCAGTGTTTGATTTCACATAGCTCGAACAAAACGTAGTTGATTCACCGCCAGTTTAAAGCAATGTACAAAATCGACCAATGTGCTACATTTGAATCCTTTTCTTTCCATTATTTCTGGCATCGCGATAAGAAAATTTATGCCTTCGTTTTTTTTGTTGTTTTTATAATTGACAGTTACACGATTTTTGATACAAGAAACTTGAATTTTGGTTGTTAATAAATCTAATAGAATTAAGTTGTTAATAAATCTAATAGAATTAAGTTGTTTTGATGTAATCAAAGGCTATAGAGCCAAGAGAGCGGTAGCACGAGAAGCACTACAGTAGTGGCTTTTTTAACCCTTTCGAAAAAGTGCTGCAAATACACATGATACAAAAAAAGTGCTATATGTATCTATATAAAAGCTTTCTCGTTAATGCTTGATGTAAATTTAAAATTTGCGATCGTATTTGCAAAGTTTTTTTGTCGCTTAAATAATTTATTCGTTATTTACAGCTTAAGTCATTCACACAACAAGAAAACACGTCTTGAATGTTTGGTTTCAGGAATCACCCGAACGGAAATCGTAGGAAATGCCATGATCATGCTGATTGCAGGATACGAAACAACAGCCAACACCATCACACTTTTGGCTTACTGCGCTGCCACCGAACCAGAAGTCCAAGAGAAACTCTACAAAGAAATCCTTGAAACAAAAGAAAAATATGTAAGCAAGTTTCTCGTCTTTAGCAATTACCGGTGCAACACTGCAACAAGTTTTTATTGGTTTGCTGGAGTTGCCCCGCCTTTTTCCTGTTAATGTGAGCATGGTGCTACAGAAATACTAGTATACAACTCAGAACCCCAGTTTAGCTAGAGAACTCGGCACGGAAAAATGTGCATTTCCACGCCACACGCAGGCAGCGCTGATGGGTGCCCATTGGTAGCCTTTTCTTATCCTTTATTTTGCATCAAATGAAACATGGGCGCATTTTGGCTGTAAACTTAGGCGAAATTTGGTCAAGACCTTATAAAACATTCAAATACCGAACTTCGGAAACTGACAGTTTTGTCTTTGTTCTTCACTGTTCATTTGTTCTAAAATATGCCGATTCGTCCAATCAACGTACATTTTTTCTTCACGGTCACTCGTTCTACGAATAATATCCAATCAAAGCGATTACGCGTGATCGCAAAAAGCCTTCGCAGCAAGAGCAAACTTTTTTTCTTCAATGCTCTAGTCTTTTTTCCACGGGTCTGTATGTAGTCTACTAAACAAAGAGTCTATAGTAAAATTGAGTGGTTGTAAAACAAACCAAAGTTTTTGGAAATTGGATTTTGGTAGCTCAAATTGCAAAAAAAAAAATTGAAAATTTCTTTCAGGGAGGCATAACGTACGAAGCTGTGAACACTATGAAGTATTTGGATATGTGCATGAAAGAATCTCTGAGGCTGTATGGAGCTGTACCAAGGTACATCTTAAGATCTAGTAACTAGTTAGTTTCTCTATTAATGGTACTGCTAGAAAAGAAAAAAAAGTAACTGATTACTATAAGTCAGTCTCCTGAACTGTAGAAAAGCTAAACCGACGGTTTTAATTTATTTTTTATTTATTGTTCCATAGTCATCCTCTAGGATTTGGCAAACTTTTGATAAATTTCAATATTTTCGCAACCATGCATTACGAAAAGTCATTGTGTTTTTGTAGAATGATATGTATTTGCTGTATTTTCTATATTTGCTTTTTTGCAATCGATGACTGAATTTTACTATTTGTAAATCGTATTTCCTGTTTACATTAATATAACTGGAGCTGTCACATAAATTCCACATAACTCTCTAGCGTACGAACAATTGAACATAGAGTTGTTTTTTTAACTCTGTCGTATGCGGATTGTTCCATGCTACGAGTACACTTTGCATTGAAATTGTATTTGTTTGTGCTGGTTTTTTTTTTTGTGCCAAGTTTTTCTTTTGTCTCGTGCTGGCTAATTGAATGATATTTCGAATAACTAAGCTTTTACTGTACATGATATCTAAGCTCGTAACTTCTACATACTGCAAAATCGCTGTATTCAACTAATAGTTAGCCTCAGCAGCTGTCATATAAATTAAGTCTTTATACTTTACAGAAATTCGCGCTATACAGACGTTGAAATTACCGTGAAAGGGATCACGATCCCTGCCGGTACTCACGTTGATATTCCCGTGTATGCTTTTCACCATGATGAAGAATACTGGCATGAACCATGGCAGTTCATTCCTGAAAGGTATGTGGTGTTTTTTTGAAAACCTTACCAAGTTTGCAATATTTTAATGCTCCTTCTTATGCGCGTTTTCCCGACCACGCGAGTTTACCCGCGTGAATGTGGTACGCGTGTCATTTGAAGGCATGCATTTTTCCTTTAATTTTTTTGGGTTGAGTTCATAATGAAAAAGATATCATGCGTATTTCTGCGCGTAAATACACGTAATCGGGAAAAACCACCTTAAACGCTATTGTCATTACTTAGAATTAACTTAAAGCTCTTTTCGGTGCGCGATTAACCTCAGCGATTTTAGATTTATTGATGGTTACTTGCTTGTAGATTAGTGCCTTTTCAATAAGGCCTATGGTATGACCAAAGACTTGTTGACTCATGACCACTTTCGGTGAATAATGAATGAACACTCCGTTGCTGATGTGCAATAGTTCCTAAATCTTTTTTTCTACAGGTTCGAAGACATGAGTAAAATCGATCCAATTGTCTACCAGCCATTCGGGGCCGGTCCTCGCATCTGCATCGGACAAAGATTTGCTATTCTTGAGGTCAAGATGGCAATTTGCAAGCTGCTAATGAATTTTGAACTAAGCACCTGCGAAGACACTCCAGTGAGTATTTGTGCTTTTTTTTGATAACGACAATAACTGCAGAAAAACAAAGTCGCGAATCACCGAGAATGACAAAAGCTTTTCAGCGTGGTAAAACATGACGGCCCCGAGTTTTTCACTTTTTCATAACATTTATGAGCAGGTTAACAAGACCGCCGCTGCGCTGAAAGTATATTTTTTCTCTTTCAGACAAAATTTTGCTCGAGCAGCTCTTGATTCACAATTTTTGCTTATTTTTTTGTAGAAACCACCGCTGGAAATGACATTCCGAGCGAGCATGCAGCCAAAAGATGACGTTTTCCTCAAAGTCAAACCTCGGCAAGAAGTTGCAGCATCATAGACACTCCGTGGGCAACCATTTCCTACTGATGGTGTTGAGTTTTGTGTGACTAACTGTTACTTGGCCTTGGTTTTTACGAAAATTGTAGAAAGGGATAATTTTGCTCTGTGATGTGCTTAAATTTTAGTTGTTTCGAAACATCAAAGGCCTTAAAAATATCTTCAACTGCGTGATTGTAAATCTGGAAATTTCAAACTTGGGTCTATTGTATTTCACATTGGCAATCAAGTCATTAAAGACTTGTTCTGAATTAGCAGCTATTCTAGATAATGTTGTTTTTTTGTTAGCGTACTTTCATCATTTCATGCATTTTATATTCTTTAAGGAGCTTTTATTTACTGTAATCTCCAATTGCGTAGTGCAATCATTTGTCGATTTAAAGTTACTTTTATTAGCGTTTACTATAATAATAATAATTATTGTCATTAGTTTGTTTTTGGCTTTATACTTTATTACCGCAATTACTTTTGCTTTTATCTTTGCTTGAAAGATGTCTAATTGTCTAAATGGCAAAACTGTACTTTCTAAACTGAACGCTAGCTTTTTCAATGGTGGTTCGCATATCATTGCATTAGTATTTTACGTTTAATATCGATTTTGGGATTCTGCCTTTTTCTCTGCTTATGCACCACCTACAATGTTCCTTAATCAAAATGTTATTTTTTGAGATTGTTTTTGATTTGGAATTAAAAATTCGGCCATTCACGGGGACATCCAGGGGCGCCGAGAGCCGAACGTGGGCCTGGGGACAGCTCAAACATGGATGGGCACCCTCAAATTGGATGGGCCCCCTCTCTAGCTCAAGTATGATGTGATGGGCCCCCTCTCGAGCTCAAATATGATATGATGGGCCCCCGGTTTTGTAAAGTCCAAGACAGTTTCGACTGTTTTTCCGGCCGAAATCAAGTGATCTCCAAAAAAAAAGTCCACTCTTGCGATTTCGATGGGCCTTTTATTACTCAATGCAATTTCGATGGGCCCCCTAAACACCATGGGCCCCGGGGTCATTGTCCCCCCCCTCTCGGAGGCCCTGGGGACATCCCACACTTTGAGATTGTGCAGTTAATGCGTGCCATCAATACATTTGTTGCTTGGACTTTTGTGAAGTGTAATTATCGTTAAAAAGAAAAGTAAGTTTTTAATTCCAGCAAAAATGTAACAATCACACGCTTCAGGGATGAAGCCAAAGAAAGGACAACAAGACAAGAAATAACTATAGCCAGGATCCTACTCAAATAAGGCTCTCACGCATTTGTTGACGCCTGACGCAGTGTGTCTCATCAAATAGCTTATGCCAAGAATTTAATGACTACATGGCGATGCATCAGTTAATCACAGTTACAGACCCTAACTACAACCCTATTTAAGGCCTAAATTAGCTACGAAAACGTTACAAGAACTTACACGTAACTAACATACACAGCAAGATCAACATGCAGCATGCATTACGTAAATCAACCACCAAGATTGGCCAGGTATAAACATTAGCAAGTACTGGTCGGTAATTGTACACTGTACAGAGTCCGAGACCACGGGGAAGAATAGCACAAAACAGTTGGCAGTCATGAATACAGACAGTGCAGTAGTCAACATTAATCAGCCAGTGAAAACCGCAATGCGGGAAAAAAGGGGAGTACCGGTACGGTACGTTATCTAAACATCATCAGTCAATCAGCTTTAACTAGACCGCTGAGCAAATAAACAGGCATCAGTACGATACACAGGTGAGTACTTGCATGCAGGGCATGGTATGGAATGGAAGACGATTTTTCCATATTCCATACTGGCAATTTTCTTCCATTCCATTTCCATTCCATACTAAAAATCTTCCATTCCATACTAAAATTTTCTTCCATATTCCATTCCATACTAAAATTTTCTTCCATATTCCATTCCATACTTCCATACCAAAAAAATTGTAGACTGGAAGCAATGCGACGTATATTTTGTTGCTTTGCGTTTTTGCAATATTACAAGCAACCGCTCATGAAGATGCGTCAATAATACTTAGATGTAGCAACCGGTATCTGGTATGCATATTGCACATGGTTTAATGCATAGGAGTAGCCGAGATTTTGAATGGGGTGAGGGCTAAACCGTAAATTACATGCAATGACGTCATCAGAAGTTTTCGAAAACAGGTACTTTTTATGGGACTAAGAATGAAAGATCAAAAGCTGGGGGTCTGATTTGGCTTGTAACCAGGATTTGCTGAAAGGGAAAGACTAGAACCGCAAGTTAAAAATTTTTATGTTCTATCAAAATTGGGAGACGTGGTGAGCAAATTAGTGCAACTCAAGCATGTCACAGACGGGGCGTGGGAGCGGAGGCCTCAGTCGCCGGAGGCTATGGGAGTCTGCGGGCGAAGCACCCAGCCGCTGGGCGATTTTTTGGAAAAAAATGACTATTTTAATGCGATTTGGATCACATTTCGAACGTTTTCAGAGTCATTTAAAAGAACAAAATTTTTGAGATTTGAAAGCCTATTGAACAAATCACTCCCTTTACTTCAGGTCAAATTCAAAACACGTTTAAAATCTAGCATTTTGAGATTAAATTTTGTGATTTGGCCCAAGTCAGGGAAATCAAGGTATATTGCTTTCTGCAACATTTTTAGCATTAAATGATGCACTCAAAGATGTGCCTTTTGAAGATTTTTGTTTTGTCATGAAAATAACCAGTTTTAGGAATATATGTACGACTAGGGGCCCAGGCACCCTTGATTCAAATTCAATAATTTGTTCAATAAGCATTTTCCCTAGCTAGGTTTTTTCAAAAGCATTTTGTTGCGTGAAAACTGACGAGATGGAGGTGGATTGTTATTTAAAGTTGGTAATTTAAAGTTACTTGAAGTTGGAACATTGGATGCAATAAATGGTTACTAATCAAGTTATTGCAATATAAAAGTTAGCTGGGGGCCTCAAAACATATCATTGCATAAAAAAATTAGATGAGGGCCTGAGATTGCACCTTTTAGAACAAAAACACTGAATTTCTCCCGGCTTGTACATTTAAATTGGTCAGTAAAAATTTAAATTGAGAGGGCAGGGCCCCCTGGTTGTCAATATAACATTAAGTTATTGCTAATTGCCGTTCTAGGCATGTACTGTTGCACTCGAAAAATGCTAAAAGAAACTGAATAAATAGGCTTTGTGTCATCATTTTTGTCATTGGTAGCTTTTTAATTGGGGGGGGGGAGCCAGGGGGCCCAGGCCCCCTGGCTATGCCTATGGTTGAATGATTACCGTTCTAATTTGCTCTCACACCAAGTAGAACATTTATCCTAGTAGAAATACCAAGCTTTAACACCAAAAAGAATTACTGTAAGCTTACAAACTAAAAATATAAATAAAATCAAGCTGAAACGGGGATGAAATAGCAAATACGAGTTTTCGTGACAATGGAAGAAAACAAAATTTACGACTGGGCAAATTGTCAATCTCAAAATGAAAAAAAACAACAAGTCAAATCTATCAAGGTCGTCAACTGTAACATCAATGCTGCGCTTAAATTACAATGTACTTACAATGATGCAATACGTACACTGTTTGAGCAAACCACACAGCCAAAGTACCGCGCTTTGCCGACAAATAATCTGCGTAGATATTGAAGTTGAATACTTCTGTGGCAACACTATTTATTAGGAAGGCTTTATTTCACCAAAAATTTCTATCTACTTTTTCATTAATTCTGACTCCAATCTAACCCAAACTCAAATGCTTACTCTTAAAACTATTCCCAAATCGATCCCTAACCCAAACCCTAATCTTAACTCCTAAAAAAGCAATTGAAAAAAGCGCGCATGACTATTTCTCGTTTTCGTTTTATTCTCTTTAACTTGAAATTTTTCTGTGAAATAGTTAACTATTTTTTATTTACCACTATACCCGACATCGGTATCTATTTTTCTGTGAATAGGCTACAATGCCCAAAATCTAGAATGGAATTGGTTTGGAAGTATGGAAGATTGTCTTCCATTCTTGAAATCTTCCATTCCATTCCATTCTGGCATCTTCCATACCGAAATTTCCGTTCCATTCCATTTTCCATTCCATTCCATACCATGCCCTGCTTGCATGATACATCCAACATCTGAATATATAGGCTATGCTGGGCATTAATAATAGTTTGAATTAACTCAGAGAACCACCACCGAGCCAAAGAAATATGGCGACTAAAGAAAGTATAGAATCGAACCAAATTATCATATCTGTAACCACTGAGCAACCAGGATTCTCAGTACCAAACCAGCATGCAAAACGAAAAACAAAACAGCATAGGGCAATCCAACAGCCCATCAATTACCGTATAGGATACAACTGACTAGGCTATTACACAGAGGTGGAGTCGAGGACACAAGGCTCGAGGCCAAGGCCAAGGCCAAGGACACAAAAAAAATCCGAGGCCAAGGCCAAGGCCAAGGACAGCCTTTCCGAGGACAGACACTCTCGAGGCCAAGGACAGGAATGCTCGAGGCCAAGGCCAAGGACCAAGGACACAAAGCGCAAGTGCTCTCCAAAAAAAAAAAAAAAAAAAGGTCTTCACAAAAATTTTTCAAGCGGTCTTCACTAAAAAACGTTTTCCAAAAAATTTTTCAACCGCTCCACAAAATTTTAACATTCCAAAAAATCGTGCTGTCCTCGAGCCGAGGACAGGCCAATTTTCGAGGACTTGAGGCCTCGAGGCCAAGGCCAAGGCCAAGGACTTGACCTTCGAGGCCAAGGCCAAGGCCAAGGACTTCAAAATCTGTCCTCGAGGACGTCCTCGAGGCCAAGGACGTCCTCGAGGACTCCACCTCTGCTATTACATAAGCTGCATCTGAATAACAACTGCACACTATACTGTATAGTACAAACCCTTGAACAGACATTACTCTCCTAAAATCCCTAACACACATTACTTCTAAGAAATTAAGCACATACAACTACAACAGGGAGCCTTGTCTCAAGTTCTCAACGTAGTCCAACTGCAACTGACCGTATAAGCACTGGGATCGGCAAAAACAAAAGCAAAAACATGATGCAATGCTCGGTCGTGAACTCCGTTACTGTGGTAACAGCAATGCATATAAATACGTCACAATGGTGCAATCAGATAATTTGCCCCGTAAACAATCCCGCAGAGTTGCTGTCTCAATCGAGCGTAACAAAAAATTTTGTGGAATTAAAAACGTACTGCTTTTGTTTTTAACGGTATTTACAAAGTACAGTAGCGTACAAAGTTCCAATACCACAGTTTGATAGTGAGCTTAACATAATAGGTTATAATGTTCACTACTGATATACACTAGGCCAAGTGATATTATTCTTTCAATTAAGTTTTTAGCGCTTTTTAGTTGACAATTTATCTCGTGTAAGTCCACAATCAAAATACCATTGCAACCGCTTGCAATAAATCTGGTTACAGTATTATCAATGACATTGCATTTGAAGTGGTTTTGTTGCGCTCCAATATTATGCATATCATAGGCTATTTTAATTAATAAACTATAAAAAGCAATGAATAATCTGTTGTTACATTGGCGAGAATTTATTTGGACTGAGTGAAAGAAAAAAACAAAAAAAAGACGAAAAGTTTTTAACAATCTAATAAAACTAAAAGTGATGGAATAAAAGCAATATACCTTACAGTAAATGAGACTTCAAAACATGCCAATAAAGAAGCCAAGATGGAAATACAACTTTTAATAATTAAGTCCACTAGATGGCGTCTTCATGTGAAGTCTGTTTTTTTCGAGTGGCTTTGTGTTAATTGAATATTTTACTTCAAAAGTGAAGGAAATTTTCACCAACCGCACGTCAAAATTGGCATTTTCGCCATTAGATTCTTAATGAAACCAAAGCGAAGGCTAATTCGAAGCGAAAATTTTTTCGAGCTCAATGCGGGTTCAAGTTGAGCCTCGCGCTGTTGCGAAACGTAATTAATAAATTAAACGACTGCGCTTGGCCGAACTTTGCCAAACTTTAAATTACACAAAACAAACCAACAAGTGAGTGTGTGCGACCAAAATTAATGCACAATATAGACAAGGCATAATCCAGGATCTGATCAAAATGACGTCAAAATAAGAGTGAAAGTTGTTTGCTGTATAAACAGGCTACGCTAGCAGCAAGGATGGCAGTACGGTACGGTACGACTCAATTTTGGCCAAGAAGAACGGTACGCCTTTTTTGTAATGGTACAGGTACGATACGTTGGTACGGTACGTTTCAAAAATTGGACTGAAGTACGGTACGCTGGTATGGTACGGTTCAAGGTGCGAAGTACATAGTACGCAAATTCTGAACGTACCGTACCATACTCCATCCTTGGCTAGAAGTCGATCAGATAGTTGAAGCGTATCAGAAACTGCCAGTATCTACGGGCACTAATTTTGTTTCGTATCTGAATGAAGCATAGGCGTAGCCAGGGGGGGGCCCAGGGGTCCAGGCCCCCCCAATCAAAATACCACTAACGACAAAAAATTACGACAACATAGCCTAACGATGTTTAGTTGCAGTTTTTTTTTCAGTAATTACGCACATAACAGTAATTAACAATACTATTAATGACAACAAGGGAGTCCGGGGGCCCTAACTAACAACCAGGGGGCCCTTACTAACAACTAGGGGGCCCTGGGGCCCTTAACCGACAACCAGGGGGATCCGGGGCCCCTAACCGACAACGAGGGGGCCCCTAATCGACAACCAGAAGGCCCCAGGGCCCATAACTAACAGCCAGGGGGCCCTTGGGCCCCCTATCTGACAACGAGGGGGCCCCGGGGGCCTAACCGACAACCAGGGGGCCCCCGGGACCCCTAACCGAAAGCCACAGGGCCCCCCTAACTGACAACCAAGGGGCCCCGGGGCCCCTAACCAACAACCAGAAGGCCCTGGAGTTCCTAACTGATGACCAGGGGGCCCCGAGGCCCCTAATTCACGACCAGGGAGCCGCAGGGCCCGTAATTAACGACCAGGGGGCCTGGGGCTCCTAACCGACAACCATGGGGCCCCGGGACCTTTAACTAGCAACCAGGGAGCTCCAGGGCCCCTGACTGACGATTAAGGTTCCCGGGCCAGGGCCCTCTAATTCAAATTTTTGACAATTTATATGCAAAATCTGTGAGAAATCTTGATCTAAAGTTTTGATCTAAAGTTGCCACCCCGGGCCCTCATTTAAAGGCGGTGAATCATCCAGCCAATTCCAGTGGTTTACAATAGCTAAAATTGAACTATAATTTTTGATATTTTTTGTTTTGATTTTGGGACTGCGGTTGCAAAGATATTCAACAAATACAAAAAGATGTCCCCCCGAAAAAAGTTTTTGGAAACTCTGAGTTTTGATCTTCCCGCCAAAACCACAGTAGGCCTAATGGTTTAGTTAGAGAACTGTGGTAGGCCTAATAGTTTAGAGATAGTTTATTTCCAAATAGTTTTGGCCTAATTGGCCTAACTATCTCTAATCTATTAGGCCTAATAGTTTAGAGATAGTTAGGCCTAATAGTTTAATAAGATTACAGTAGGCCTAATAGTTTAGTGAACTGTGGTTTTGGCGGGAAGATCAAAACTCAGAGTTTCCAAAAACTTTTTTCGGGGGGACATCTTTTTGTATTTGTTGAATATCTTTGCAAACGCAGCCCCAAAATCAAAACAAAAAATATCAAAAATTATAGTTCAATTTTAGCTATTGTAAACCACCGGAATTGGCTGGATGATTCACCGCCTTTAACGTTATTATGAACTTAATGCAATAGCACAGGCGGTAATGCAAACCCCCCAATTGAAATACTACCAATGATAAATAAAAAGAGAGCATAGCCAGTACGTTGTCCTTGTCCGGAATTGCAGTTTCTTTAATTTAGGATTTAAGCGTACAAAAGTAAGCAATAATAATGAGGACCACATATCCACGTCATAATAATTTCATGCAATTCTTGGACTTTTCAAAAAACTGTCAAGTGACTTGATTTGAGTCCTCCACGTTTTGGAAAAAAATTTGTTTTAGTTTTGATTTAAATGTGTTTTCTTTTATGAAAGAACTTATTAGAAGAGCGATCTTGTCTTAAAATCATTGGTGTAGCCAGGGGGTGGCCGAGGGGACCCAGGCCCCCTTAATCAAAATGCCACCAATGACAAAAATTTGCCAAAAAATCCTTGTTTCTTCATTTTCAGTTTCTTTTAGCATCTTTGCATACATCAGTACACGCGTACAATAGTAATTAACAATAAATATTATTTCCGACCAGGAGGCCCGGCGCATCCCCTTAATTCAATTTTTTCCCACCAATTTACACGTATAACCAGGGTGAAATCAAGGGTTTTTGTCCAAAAAGTTGCTACCTCAGGCCCTCATCTAAACTTTTTATGAACTTAATGCAATAACCAGCGCCGTATTTGCCATATGGCTCAGTGCCAGGGCCCTGCCCTCAGATCAGAGGTGTTGCTAAAAATGGTGGCACCCGGGGCGGGATTTCGTGGTGGCACCCTTTTTCGTACCAAAAATAGGTGAAGACACTCCCCAAAAAAAGGTCTTCGCCTAAAAATCAGTGGGTTTTTAATCCACATATGAGGATGGGGACAACCAAACAAAGTGAAAAAAGTAAGGTATTTACCACAAATCATTGGAGTTATGGTTTCACATCATAATATGGTGTCACTCCAAAATGGTGACACCCGGGGAGGGCCGCCCCCCTCTAGCGACGCCACTGCCTCAGATAGTAGGACTTTTTTTGATCTTCATTTATAATTGGCAGGAAGATGTTGCAAAAATCCATTAAGTACCAGGGGCCCTGCGCAATGTAAATCCGGCCCGGGAATAACATGTTTAGTAAGCGTAACCATCTATTGTACCATTTTTCAATAACGATTCACCTCCACCTCGCTAGTTTTTACGCACAAAATACTTTTAAAAAATTAGCTAGGGAAAATGCTCATTGAACAAACTACTAAATTTCAATTGAAGGGACCTGGGCCCTTTGGCCGTTTATGTACTCCTATAACTGGTAAACTTCATGACTAAACAAAAATCTCTAAGGAAAATCTTCGAGAGGATTATTATTTACCGGTACTGCTAAAGTATTGCAGGAGGCAATGTGCCTTACTTCCCCCTACATAGACCAAATCACTTACAATTAAAATTTTACACCATAATGCAAGATTCGGTCTTCGTTTGCTGAATAGCGCAAACTAGAAGTTAAACCACCACCAATTGACCGCGAGCCAAGTGATAAATTTTTAATAAGTCTTTTTAATAAATTGAATTGAATAACCGCTAACATTAAAGCAGGGTCCGCCCTAGCAAAGCTATACTGGTAAAAAAATTTAGCAAAAATAATTCTAACACTTTTGTTATATTCATCTACCCTCCGGACGCTTTATTTTGAAGAAAATTCGAAAAAGTTGACGCTTTGATGACGTACCATTGCGAAGTACCGTGGTACTAATTTGTCTCGAGTGCTACTGATTTGGCGCGGATGCTATTAATTTGGCGCGAGTTCAAATAGCCTGTCAGATCTGTTGGCTACCAGTCAGCAGTAATTGAGGTCGCACTTCAGTAGGAAAGTGATGTATCAAAATTCTTCCAGGGTGTCGAACCGTTTCAAATAACGGTTCGGGTTCAGGTTTAGCTCCAGCTCAAAATATTTTAGCGGTTCAGGTTTGGTTCGGGTTCACTTGAGCACCATTTTCGAGGTTCAGGTTTGGTTCAGGTTCACTCAAGTAAAATATTACTGGTTCAGGTTCGGTTCGGGTTCATTGACTTAAAATTTAACTGTCGTTACTCGTTTCGTCCAGAAAAAAAAAGGAGAAATTGCTGACCCTGTTGAAAGTTCACCACTGCTCTTATTGTGCGTGTACCAGCGCCAGCGGCATCCGGATATGGAAAAATATATTCTTACTTTTGTTAGGGGTTCAGGTTCGGTTTGGGTTCACTTGAGCAGAATTTTGAGGGTTCAGGTTTGGTTCAGGTTCACTGAAGTAAAATTTTGCTGGTTCAGGTTCGGTTCGGGTGCACCAAAATGAAACGGTTCATTCGGGTTTACGGTTCGGGTTCAGGTTCGGTTCGACACCCTGATTCCTACTGTACAACATCAGGTGGAAAGTGATGAAAGAAAAAGTTAAGTTTGCTGTTACCAGCTAGTTCCGATGTTATCTTGTCCAAAAAGGCCTAACTCCAGTTTGACAGGAGCTTCGCATTCACAAGCTTGCTATTTGCTAAGTAGCCCACCCTCCTGACTCTGCAGCAGGCAGTGCACAGTGTGACCAGGGGGGTGTGACAAACCTTTGCAAGGAAACCACCAAAAAATTAAATAGTGCTATAAATCTACTACTGGTAATCTGGTACTGGTAATTGCCTATGGATGCTTCGTTATGGAAGTGACTTTTTACGATTATCAGTAGCCTATGGATGGTACAGGTAGGCCTACCAGTGGCAGTGTAGCCTCGCAGCTAGGTACTGTACTTCTAACACAGTGTATCTAGTGTATTTCATAGCTAATAATAATAATAATAAGGAAGGCTCTATTTCACCGGAAATTTTTATCTAGTTTTTTATTAATTCTGAGTCAAATCTAACGCAAACTCAAATGCTTACTCTAAAACTATTCCCAAATCGAACCCTAACCCAAACCCTAACCTAAACCCTAATCTTAACCCCTAAAAAAGCAAATGAAAAAAGCGCGGATAAATATTTCTCATTCTCGTTTTAGTCTCTTTAACTTGAAAATTTTCGGTGAAATAGTCACTACCTAATAATAAATAATAAATCTAATAATCAAAAACATGGGCCAAATTTAAAAACTAGCTTAGGCATTGGCCATTTTTTTTTCTCTAAAGGCAAAATAGCCCCATGTTATTTTGCCATTTGGAGGCAAAATAGTCCTAACGGCTATTTGCTGCAAGTGCCAAAATAGCCATAATCCTAATCCAAACTCTAACCCTAATCCTAACCCTAAACCTGCCGGCGCAGCCAGAAATAAAAAAAGGGGGGACTAAATTTTTTTTGTTATGATTAAAGCACATGCAAAGTGGAAACTTTTCATTTAGGCAAATTGCAACAAATTACAAAGGTTTAGTGATAACAGGCAGGAGTCCTGCCGTCGTTTACCGAATAAAATTACGGTATGCAACAGACGAATAAAAAAAAAACGATAAATGAAAGAGAATAAAAGTGGTTTCACCTGGTTTTACAATATTTGGTGATGCAACAGTGCACGCAGAAAACGTATTTTCTTAACGTAAGCCATACGAGAAAGTCGCAGATTGCCGTTATTATTCAGGCAAGCTGGCATAATAATATTTCAACTTTCAAATAGAATATATTATAACAAATTATGCAAAGTTTTGTTAATTGATTACTGTAGGCTACTGTTATTATTATTGTTGGTAGAAAATAGAGATCTAAGCATTAAGCAAGAATAATGCGATAGCGATCGACATTCGTTACATGCAGTTAACTGTCTCATCCAAATAATGCTAATCTGAATGCGACACTCGCGTAAAAATGGTCAAAACAAAATACAATAGGTTTATTTTTATTCTGTATTTATATACAGCACGCTCGCGAACAAAATTTGGTTTGCGCCGAAATCTGTGTACAATGCTTCCAAAGAGAATTTTTAGGCCTGGCCTACACTGTGTGTAAAATCGCGAATGTATGGGCGTGTTGTTAGTTTGTTTGAAACAACTAACTGCTTGTATGCTGGTAAAGCGATACGTTGGGCGTACCAAATTTTGGTTTGAAGTAAACTAAAGACGAAGTTTTGCACTCACGATTTCAGGCACAATGTAAATCAGGAATAGGCAGACAGCGTCTGCCCGACTTTTTGCCCGCAACCAGCGTATTCAGTTAGACTTTGACACAATTTGAATAACGTCGTCGGACTTGCTGCTCTGATAGACGAGAACGCTGTTACAAATCAACAGAGCTATACAGTGTAACATGTGGGACATAGAAATTGATCGAAAAAGATTTCCTAAAAATAATTAACGTACTATTTACTGTAATAAACAATTAACATTGTGCTGTTTAAAGTTGTAACATTAATTCAAACCAGTCGTTCCCCCAACCCAGCTGAAAATAAAATTAAAGGATCAAACTGACATCGTAGCTACACTTTTAGTAAACTACAAAAACTTTTTGAGCAGTATATTGATTCTGCCATTTTTTGGGCTAACGGGTTCTCTAAGCTGTTGGTCTAAATGTACACCTACAAAAGCGGTTTAGTCCAATTACGTCTGATATCCTTTTCAGTGTAAATGCAAAAAAATGAAAAACTGGCAAAATGCATGGAATGAAATGACATGCATATATTTATATGCATACGTACCGGTACGTGTGATCTGTAAAACGGACATAATACAGTATAGTAAAAAGTCAATTAAATGTTTAAGATATATCGAGAGTCATACACTTAGAAGAGATTTGCTTTCCTTCAGGTTATAGTGTTTTCTAAATTTTTTCAGTTAAAATATTCTTGAAATTTGTTGGGGTCGAAATACGATTTCACTATAGTGACATTTAATTCATGGACTGATACACGTCAGATTTCCGCTGTTCAAAATTCTCACTGGTATCTGATTCTACTTTTTGGAAAACGATGAATTTTGAAACAAAATGGATTGCGTTTTTGGTTGCAAAATCACGTGCTGCTTTCTGCCTCGTTTGCGTTCTCTCGCAAAAGCAATGCAGTATACTGATGAGACATCATCATTCCAAGACAGCACGATACGGGCTATGCAATGATCGAATATTTTCGATAAATATCAACACTGACTATACAAGCATTCCGACTCTTCGGGTTATGTTGCTACCCTTTCTACCAAAAAGACAATGTGGCTAATTTCTTGTTTCAAGAAAATCAAGTTTGTATGCGCGATTGTTATATTAATGTGGCATAACAGATAACTTTTTCAATCATATTTACCAAAATTAATTTTATGATTATAACTCATTTCCATTGTTGCGTTACAATGATTCACTTTGCCTTTTTGCTGCAAATGTTTTTTCGACCTGAATATCTTGGAAACAATACAAGCTAGACGGTTGAAATTTTTCAAGATACAAAAGCTAATAACCTTAGAAAAAATTTTTGAAAAAATGTGAAAGTTTTGACGTTGCTTATTTGCAACTCAGGGTAGAATTGTTGAGCGCTTTTAAATTAGTTTTTTTGCATTTTATCTTTAAATATTTTTTGTGAAATTGTGCACTTTTGAAAGGGGGGGGGGGACTGGTCCCCTTAATTCCCCCTGGCTGCGCTGGTGCCTAAACCCAACCTTAACCCTAATCCAAGCAGAGGAAAAACACTATTTTGCCTCTGAAGGCAAAATAGCCTCTTCCTAAAGCTAAAACAAATAATTTCTGTTGTGTTAGCATAACTGGTAACAAAATAACCATAAGTTTTAATTATGGCCAGAGTTACTACAGTGCATTGTCAGTTTGTTCACCCAGATTTGCCACGTCACACTGGTTCAGAACCACTAACTTAAAGAATGTGCCGGTACTGCAGAAATTATGTTTAAAACATGAAAGGTTACGGTAAGTCAGTTTATCATCTTTTGACTGTAGATCTCAGATCTGAGATTGTTTTCTACTGGTACAGTCTGACTGTATTGAGATACTGCTTCATGTGTGCAAGCAATTTAGTAAACTTTTGATTAAAAAAACTGCCATAATTTGAAGAGATGATCACTCCACTTGATATTTTTTCGTGGGAAACATGGGCACTCATCGGTTCTGTTCTATTTTTAACCAGGTAAGTATTTTCATTAATAATAAGAATTCAGAATTACAGTGCAAATTGGGAAAGCTTTGGTTTTTGGGATAATTGGGATAACTGCAATTATCCCAAAAACCCTAGTTATCCCAATTTGCATTGTATTGGGATAACTTTTATGCCTATGAAACTGGGATTTGGGATAACTCCTATGAAACTCTGTAACTGTAAGAGGTGGCTCATAAAAGTCTTCTTCAAAAACTAGGCTCCACATAAGCAGATATGGACAATCGGACATCCCACAATTTTGTGCTTTTGGCTTGAAAACAAATAACTATCAAAAACTGTCTTTTTGCCCTTAAAAGTTAAAACTTAGTACAGGTGTCAAGATTATGTTTGTGAATGAAAAAAGTATATAGGCCTACCAGTATACTTGTGTAGCTTTTGTGGGTTTACTTGACTGCTGTAATGGTGGACTCGGATTCGACTCCCGGTCAAGTCAAATCAAAGACTATAAAAATTGGTATTCACAGCTTTCCTTCTTGATGTTCAGCAACAAAAGGGACAGTTTAAAGCTTCCACCGTGTGTGGTATACAGGTGGCAACTTAACTCAAACACCGAAAGGCCCCTTCGCTGTCTTTTGACCAAAGCAATGTGGTGGTTAAAGGCTGATGTAATTGGAATCCCCCCCCCCCTAATCATTTCAATTAAAAAGGTAAAATAGGTTTTATATATAAGGTTTGCATTTTTAAGTTTTACAATTTGACAAGCAGGCGTTCAACAGAATTTTGCCTAGGGAGAGGGGAGCTTGAACTTAAAATCAAAATACTTTCGTTTGAAAAATCATGTGGCATGTGAGCAAACTGGTGCAACTCAAGCGTATTTCCAGAAGGGGGTCTGAAACCCAAGAGGCCATGAAGGTCTAGGAGCTGGACAGTTTTTGTGATTCTTTGGCCTAAAATAGCCATTTTAGCACCATTTGGGTCACGTTTTGCACGTTCTTGAAACATTTGATTTGAAAGAACTAATTTTCCAAAATTTGGAAGCCATTGAAAAAATTAATTACCCTGCCCCTTCAGTCCCCCATACTTTACAGGTCAAGTTCAAAACATGTTGAAGCGCTTGTATTTTGGGGTTAAATGTTCTAAGTGACTTGGCTAAAGAGGGAGGGCTGAGAGCCCCTTAGCCCCTCACTGGTTGCGCCATTGGTAACAAATACTGTGTTAGTGTGTTAATCGCTATATTGACGCTGCTATGGAGAACTTATTTGAATCAGTTGAACTTAAGCTGCACTTATTGTAAGCTTTTTTCTCACTTACAAGTAGCCCAACATTGAACTCCTTTTTTTACAATTCAATATAAACTGATTTTGAATAACCGCTCCTAAAAGCTACTACTCTATATTGCAATATGTGTAATTGTCTATCTGAATACACTTTTTCAGATGGTATATTCACAAGCAATGGAGGGTCTTGAAAGATCTCCAAATTCCTCATGACCCTCCTTCCATTCTCCAAATCGGAAACTTGAGAAGGGTACTTTCAAACCTAAACATTGTAAGTCAACTAAAATTCAACTTCTCTATGGGAATAGAGCATGTTAAGATATTGTAGAGGAAATTTTGTTTGTCTGCTTCTTGGTCTTTTTGTTTGGTTTAATATTCTTAACTTGAAATTTCTTATTTGAATATGACTTTCGGCCAAGTCGATTTTATGTAAGTTTTTGCAATAAGGTTTTTGAACGGAACTCTTCTGTTGCAATCTTTGTCTAATTTGGTATGATGGTGGGCAGAATCTTTAAAGACCATCGCAAATTTTGTGTTGGTGGTTTTTTAGGATAATGCACTAAGGAGAATTGCAATCTACAAATAATTAAGAAGAAATGCATTCTAAGAAGATTGCACAATCAGTGGTAAAGAGAAATGCAATCTATATAGTGAAACCGATTTTGCTGATGTCATATTCGAAACTTGAACCACCTCAAAATTGTTCAGAGAAATTTGTTCTACGAATATTCTATGAACTTACTCAGGTTGGGGATTGAAACTCTCTTGTCAACGTTAGGGTACCGTATTTTTTGCTTTCATAATTGGTCCAACGAAAAAACGTTTGAAATAGCTAAGAGCAACCGCTCTTCTAACCTTCAGATTTGCCATATTCAGAAATAATTTATATTTTTCATTGCTACAGTATTTTTTTTTCCTCATTCATTGCTTCTTTTTTAAATGGTGCTTGTTTGGACTGTACATTACGATGCGATACTGGCTCTGGGTAGACGAAACAAGCAATCTTTGTTAAAGAGTGTTCACACAGAATGCACGGACCGTGACTATTAAGGCGGGTTCACACAGAAGCCGTCAACGTTTACGTCACCGTTCCGTCACCTTTCAGCGTTCTACCGTTATTTGGCGGTGACGGTAACCTGAACGTGAGAGGTTCACACTGATCCGTCACCGTAATAAACCAATAGGCCTATCAAGTCTGGGTTTTGTAATCAGTAATCACTATACCATCAAACTATACTTAAATTGAGAGCTACTGATAATATGTGCAGGCTATTTAATGCACTTTATCCTGTGGGGTTAACTTGCTGGTTTTGAAGTGCTTGCCAAAATCATCAACAAACATTTATCAAGTGTTAGTGATAATTGTGGAAACAAGTGATGAGTTTTAACTTTAGTTTTACTTAGTTATACAGTGGTACTGCTCAAGTAATTTTTTTCATGGTACTGCAGCTGTGTTAAAAAACTGCTGAGATTTTTTGTTAAGTTACAGCTTACATATTTGTTGAATTTCTATTAAATAATTAAATTTCTTTAACAGTCAAATACTGATATGATCACAGATTTTAAGTCTATTTTGCAAAAGTAAAAAAGTGATTAGTAAGTAATTGCATTTAGAGTACAGGGTGGGCCAAAAGTAGGTATACAGCAATCACAATATAAACACTTTAAATTTCTTTTCACTTCTAATAAGCAGCACATTCCAAAAGACTTCGCATTACTTGCTCAGCACTAGGAACTGTAATATGACTTAAAATCAAGTAAAAACTGTAATGGAAAAAAAAATTTGAAGCACTTTTGAGCGATGGCTGTATACCTACTTATGGCCCACCCTGTATATCATTTAAATTAGATTTGCATGAACAATTTTAAGATGGTGTAGAACTTAAATTTAAATTTACTGTAAGCAATATGATATGAATTCAAATAGCCTAATCACTAGATTTTGTTTTTCAGAAATAATCTGTAGATAAGATATAGGTTGGTACCATACTGAAGTGGAATTTGAATTTGGCAGATTTGGTTGGTCAATCAGTAGGCTTACTGCAATAGTGAGTAATGTAAGAAGTAGAAGACTTCAAAAAGCTGGAAGTACTGACAGAAATTACTTTAAAAACAGAAAAGTACTGGTAAAACCTGCAGAACTAGAAATTTTTATACTCAAAATTGCGGTAAATCATTGTTTGAGTTTTTTGAAATGTTTCAACTCTCAATATCTGATGTGATTGCAATTTTTGACTAACATCGATAACAACAGTTAGCAGGTCAGAAAGTGAGGAAAAAGATATCTAATGCAGCACATGCAGTTTATTACGGCATTCATTATCAGAAATCGTTATCGCGCAATCAAATCGAAAATTGCTATTACAGTATGTGTACGCTTAAAGAAGTCTATTTTTTTGTATGCTACCGTATCGCGAATTGTTTCGGTAACCGATATCATACACTTGTTATCTGTCATATGGCATACTACTAGTACTAGAACATACAGAATCATAAGTGCAGCAGCACAAAAACCTAACCCAAACCCATGCGGTCCAGGCTCAGTACCACTATGAACCATAGCCTAGGTATGTGTGCACTGTCAGAAATCGATCTCGCGTATTCGGCATCTGTTATATTGGGAAGTGATGGTCTACTGTACTGGTAGGCTATCACAAACTGGTACAGTACTAGCATATGCGTGAAGTGCAGCGACAATTGAACTGTACGAAAACTATCACTACTCAACTCTTGATTTGTGCAGTACTGTACCAGTGTACAGTATGTTTTCTCCCCTCCAATTTGATTGTATGGTGCTGGTTCGTTGATTTTCTAAAGTAGCTATAACCCCAAAGCACATTAAGCTTAAAACAAATAAAGCTCAATGCAATTCAAAACCACAGCCAACTTTGTATGTGCATTGTACCAACACTGTGTAAGTAAACCAGCTATTTTTTTGGCATGTAGTGATCCACTGCTAAGAATACAAGATGATTCTAACATCATACAATTTCATTTCAGTGACTGTTCAGCGTTCACACAAAACAAACTGCAGAGTATACAGATACAACAACTACCAGTAGCCTCTACCTGACTATTATTAAATCAACAAATAGATAGGCTTATGAGTTCCTAAAAATAAACAAAAGTTAAGAGTCTATGGTATTGGTAGCAAAGCAATCACTGGTCAGTATTTATATGCATCATGGCAATAATCATGACCACAGACCAGTATCGGTACTGGTACAAAGTACCGGTGCACTACGGAATATGATCATGACTAGGCCTATTGATGATACAGTGTCCAAAATGGTCAAAACTGGCTGCTTTATTTAAAGGCAGTGGCAATTTTGCTTCTAGAGGCAAAATAGCCCCATGTTATTTTGCAATTTGGAGGCAAAATAGTCCTAACGGCTATTTTGCCGCAAATGCCAAATTAGCCCTAAGCCTCATACTAACCCAAACTCTAACTCTAATCCTAACCCTAATCCCAACACTAGCCCTAACCCTAACTCAAACCCTAACCCAAACAAAGTAAAAACACTATTTTGCCTCTAGAGGCAAAATAGCCACTTTCAGACATAAGAAAGGTCTCTACTGTAGAAATTGATTGCTTTCAGTAGTTTATAATTTCAGCTTTCAAGAGTCAAGTCAATTGAAGTTCAAAATTGAACTTTAGCCAATTGTACCAAAACAAGAGCAAGGAAAGCCAAATTGAATTGGCTTTCTCAACTGGCTGCTAGCAACCAACTCAGATTTAACATGCCTACCCAGTACCAATTACCGGTAGTTTCAATATCTCATTCTCTCTTCTTTTCCCAAGCAGAAAAAAAGCAATCTAGTCTGAAGTATCGCTAGGCTAGATACCAGTATCACTGCTACTGTACACTACCTATACTACAAAGTAGCGGTACATGACTAGACCTAGCCTACTACATACAGCTCTAAGCACTTAACATTGCCTGCTGAAAGCTACTTTTCAACAAAAACCAATTATTTTTTCAAGATTTTCAGTTTTTGTGGCTAAAAGTTTGCCCCAACCATCAAAAACATGCTCGAAATCGCTTACGTTACTTACGTAAAGTTAAAATTATTTTAACTCAACGTAAGACGGATGAAATCAAGAAAATCACTTCCGTCACCGCTAAAATTTTCTGTGTGAACGCCTTGACGTTAGACGTAACTGCGACGGAACGGTAACGTTGACCTTGACGGCTTCTGTGTGAACCCGCCTTTAAGCGCGGGACGTTTATGCTTCTGGACTTTTCGGTGCCAGTACGTGCCTGCTTCAGCTTAAGCATTTTTTTCGACAAAAGGATACCGTACAGTGTTATTAAAAAACTCTTATAATTATACTTGTTTTGATAGCTCTTTACGCTCGACATCGATCAAAGGAAAAAGTTCGGACCGATTTATGGGTAAGTCAGAGTTATGATGTTTACATGCAGGTTTGTAGGTTTACATGCTGCCAAAATTAATGCATGATGAATGCGAACAAGAACAACTTATGACTTCGACTTCGCTCAGAAGAAAAAAAGTGACAGGATCTTAAACAAAACAACATACTTTTTACAAGAACCAGTAACTTTTGAGTTGAGGCTGGCTGTTCTTCATTTTTCGCCAAGTTTTAGCCTCATTTGTTGTTAAATTTTGAGATCAGTTGTGGCGACCATGTTTGTAATACTGTTTTAATCCCAATGCGCTGCTTAAATAAACGCTTTTTTTGCTGTTTTTGCAACATCGTAAAATCGCAAACAAAAAAGCGAGCAATTTCCTTTGAACGAGAGTCAAAAAAGGTTTTAGTTGCCTGCACAGTGTGTAACTGCACTCTATGGTGTCAGAATGGTTGCAATTTTGCTTGTAGATGCAAGAAAATCGCTCAAATTTAATCGTTTTGAATCAGTACAAAATTTAATTTCTTTTTTGATTTGAAATTTATTTTTCGTTTTTTTTTTGTTTTTTTTTTCGGTTATTTTCAATATTATTTTTTGTTGCTGAGGTTAGCATTGTTGTTAATTAATATGAAAACATAAATGGATCTAGAGCCAAACAAATCGGGACAGTGTTGCTAACGGCTCGCTACCAATGTGACATTTCCTTGAAAAGAGTTGTGTTGCCCGGACGCAATGACGCGAATAAGATGGGCACCGCCAACTCGTTCGTTACACGTGTTGGCGTAATACAGCATACGAGTATATGCCGAAAACTTTATTTTTTGTTTGTAAATGCATTTGCGGTAGCTCAACTTTTGGAGTTATGGGAACGGGCTAGCAAATGTTCCATTTGATTGCGTTTCTTGAACCGATTGTATTTTGCCCTTCAGTTCGTACACCTGGCTGACACCAAGAATAGCCATCGGAGACCCAGATATTGTGAAACAAATCATGATCAAAGAAGCTTCAGTATTTCAAGAGCGGCAGGTACGCTACAACAATTCATTTATGTGCAACAAACCATACTGCTCACCAAAAATTTGCCAGAATTAAAATATACTTCGCCGAAATCAATAGCTCTGATTTTTTAAGTTGATTTTGCAACGTCCACAATACTTCCACAAACTTTTGTTCACTAATCTTGGTTTCCACCCAGCTATAAGAACGCACATAGATATGAACCAGCCAGTTTGGGCCTTTCTGCCTACACCAACCCAGAGCGCTCTTTTTGGGTTCAGTTAGTAATTGTAATTACGTACATTTTATTCAACAAGTTACCTTGGTCAGAGGAGAGCGTAGGATCATATCGGTCTTCGAGTCAAGCTGCCACCTACCGCCCTGTCTACCACACTGGACCATGACTTTTAGGCAAGGACGTTTAGGTGCCGCTGATTATGCGCCAGGACTTTTAGGCTCCAGAGCTAAAAATTTTTTTCAAAAATTTCAAGGAAATTTTTCTAAAAAAAAGTGTTTTTTCCAAAAAACAATTTTGGTTTCAAATAAAATAGTAAAAACAGTTTTTAAAAATTGTTTTTTCAAATACAAATTTTTTTTAGATAAAATATTTTTCGAACAAAAATTGTACAAAAAAAATTGATTTCTTCCTTACAGTATGTTTTCGATAAAAAAATTGTTTTCCACGACGTGTTCGCAAAGTTTTCTTTCCCAAGCCCGGACATATGCAACCTTCAGTCTGCGGTCTCAACTTCTTTGCTTGTGTAATCTTGACACACGAAAACCGTGAGCGTACGATGGTATTTCTACTTTATATTTAACAGAAATTCAGAACGACCGGCGTACAAGCAGCCAGTTGGTTAACATAAACTATAGATACTGATACACTCCTCAGCGTACGATTTTACGATTTTTAGTACGAGGGGCATTCAAAAAGTAATGCACTCAAAAGCAATGCTCGTACAGGATTTGACCAATCTTGTTTGTATTTGGCACAAACGTGATAGGACACACCTTTTTGCGATTCTTATATGTTTTTCTTTGATTTTCAGATTTTTAAAGCTTAAACTAGATTTAGAAATGGCTGCCCCTCTTAAAGCTCGTCAAAAGCAAAATGCAAAAGCAAAATTAAGGCCACTGTTTTCTGGGATTCTCAAGGTGTAATCCTTGTGGATTTTTTACTGAAAGGGGAAACCATTATCTTTGAGGTATATAGATTGAGACTCTTAGGAAGCTCAAAGCAAAAATTTAACGTGTTCGGCTCAACCTGGACATGGCAAATGTGCTCCTCCAGCATGACAATGCACGTTCTCACACAAGCATCAGGACCATGGAGGCCATCACTTCATTTGGATGGACTGTGATACCACATTCATCATATTCGTCTGATTTGGCACCGCCAGACTACCACCTCTTTGGTCCAAAGAAAGAAGGACTCCGGGGCATTCGGTATCGCAATGACTATAAAGTGAAAACTGCTGTCTTGAATTGGCTTAGACATCAACCGGCTGAGTTCTACAACACTGGTATACATGCCCTCGTTCATAGGTGGACTGTAGCTCTTAAGGAAGGTGTAGACTATGTGGAGAAGTAAACATGTAATCCTCACACTTGTACCTTTCTTTTGATGTATAATACATGTTGCTACTATAACTTGTTTGTACATAATAAAGTTGGGTGCATTACTTTTTGAATGCCCCTCGTATTACAAAGCTGCAAACTTTGCTTCTAATCGTGCAAACTTATCGCCTAGCCGCTTGACTTTTTTGGAAAAAATTATTTCTTTTTTGAAAAAAAGTTGTTTTGAAATTTAAAAAAAAAACTTTTTTGAGCTCTTGCGCCTAAAAGTTTCGACGCGTAATAGTCCCAGCGCATAATCAGCGGCGCATAAACCTCCCGCGCTAAACGTCGTGCCTAAAACTCGAAGATCGCTACCACACACGTTGAAGGCTTCACACTGTCCCTCTAATTGCTAAACGTCAAGCAGGGAAGCAGTAAATACATTTTTTTAGTCTTTGGTTTCTCCCGACCAGGAATCGATTCCGAGCGAATCTATTGTCAGGCTGAATCTAAACCGGTTATATACGAATGCAAAAAAATTTGATTCGGATTGCATAAAAATATTTTTAAAAATGTATTAAACGTGGTTGTGTGGTATTGCTGCAGTGACGCCGCCCCCTTTTTCCCCCCGTAGTTGCGGCCCTGTTGGCAAATATACTTTCTTGTCTTGGTATGCATTGCGCTACGCCAAAAACATAGTTTATATTGGCGTTTTCGGTTTTTACTATTAACTACTGATTGTAATTAGCTATATCAAAATCGCGAAAACTACGAATACTGTAGCTGTATGCGATGCAAAAGTTTATTGTACAATACATATAGTGCCCTGTTGGCTTTTAATTTTTGTAGTTTTGTATTGCTATACGTATTTTATGTTGATATCAAAACCCTGAGTTTTGTATGCTTTTTTGTGATTGTAGCGGGAAAAAGTTAATACAATTGAAATGACGATTACCAGGTGCCAGCTTTAAAAAGAATACAACTCAACAGTCTACGCTTTGCTCAAATTTACGTTTTTTTATTTTTCAGAGGACATTTTCGAAGTTAAATGGCAAAGAGATGAACACTGCATTGACGGCTGCCAGTGGAGAGCAATGGAAAAGAATAAGGTGACAAATCATAGATAATTTAGATCAATGATCGGGCGGTCTAATTCATTTCGATTGGTTTTGCTCAATATCAATTCAATGAATCTGGCATGTCACATAATTAGGGCAATACGCTTTGTAGATATTTCATATCTGGCAAAAAAAGCGAAAAAAAAGAATGGCCATTATCAACGTTCGGCCGTTTCAACGTGACGTGAAAGTCTTTTCCGAACGTGGGGTAGGTTGGAATGGTGAGACAAAACACTCCCGAGAGACTTGACAAAAAACTCTCTACCAACTTTCTTAGTTCACACGATTGCTTACTGGTTCCTTTTATGGTTGGGAAACTCTTCCAGAAAATGTATAAATCAAAATAAAAATCTACAACCGGCCAGTTGGTCGAGCGGTAACGTGTTCGTCTCTGGAGCGGGAGGTCTGAGGTTCATATCTCGGGCCAGTCAAATCGAACACGGTGTTGCCAATGGCTCGCCACCAACCACCATTGCGACATTTCTTCGAAAAGAGCTGTATTGTCCGGGCACAATGACGCGGAGATGGGCCTTGCCAACTCGTTGCACGCTTCGGCTTAGTTCAGCGAGCATAATGAAAGATTTGATTTGAAAAAAAAATCTGCTCCAACCGCGCCAAACCGTTTAACAAAAAACAGGTAATTGGGTAAAATCTTTTTTTTTTGTTTGCATTATCTAATTTGCTAGCAAAAGATTTAACAAATCTCGTCTCGGTTGGTGGAAGGCAATTCTTGGGAAAGATAAAGGCGTTAGTAGTATAAGATGAAAGATTTCGTGTGGTTTAGGGTGTTTAGGGTTTAGGGTGTTTAGGGTGTTTGCAAAATTGGGGCGTCATCCAATTGCGGCGTCTTAACCTTAGCTCTAACCCTAGCTAGTTGTTTGAAACTTGGTCCTGCCTGAGTACCGATCCACCGCAGGTGCCTGGTTTCAAGTCTAAAGCTTGAAGAGTGCCTGAGTACCGAACCACCGCAGGTGGTTTGCTTCAAAGTAACAGGTTAAAAGTAATCCAAGATCTGGTCTTAACTCTATGTTTAGTGTAATTATAAGAATGGAAACTTAGCGTTGACCTGAAGAGTAACTGAGTAACAAACCACCGCAGGTGGTTTGCCTGGGAATTGTTTCAAGTCTAAAGACTCTTAGTGTCTTGCTCGAGTACCGAACCACCGCAGGTGGTTTGTCAAATCACCGCAGGTGCCTGGCTTCAAAGTAGCTGGTTAAAAGTGAATAGCCCGGTAGTTTCTAAGATGTTCTAGTTAACACTATGAAGTCTATTTTGTACGTTTAAGCTCTGTGTAACTTGAAACGTTTCCTGTCGTGCTGTAGTTGAATTTCCGCTGCCGTGTCGAAATCGTGACAGCTGTTATCTAAGGTTTAGCTGTGAATCGCTACCTTTTTGTTAATTTTTTTCGAATATGGAGCGAGCATGGCGCAATACAACTTGTTTAATTCCGATGATATCAGGGTTGGTTTGTTACTTTTTTTTTTCGAATATGGAGCAAGCATGGTGCAATACAGCTTGTTTAATCCCAATAATTTTAGGGTTAGATTTTTGCGTAGGATGGTGCAATACCGTTGGTTATAAAAGGCGGTCATGAAACTATGTTTTCATTCTATCAAGATGTATTCATGCGAGTACTGTAAAAAACCGTTTATTCGAAATGATGCTATGCTGCGTCACAAGCGAGAAGTGCATGAATGGAAGTTACGATTTGAGTGTGAAAAATGTGAAAAAAAATTTAAAAGAAAACATCACCTCGACTAACATAAACCAGCTTGCTGTCGTTGCCAGAGGTGTCGTGTTCAATTTAAATCTCCCCAGGAGAAAAAAAGTCGCGTATGTGAACCGGTTATGAAAAAAGCTCGAATTGTAAATGAAGAACAAGCTGTACCGGTGCAGTGTCCAAAAGCTCAGTCTCCAACAGAGTTACCACCGAAATCTCAACCAAATGCAGCAGAGTCTTCTAATCATCAAACGAATGTTGCGGAGCAACCTCCTCCAGCAGCTCAACCCCTGCCAATTCCGAGCGGTGCTCCAACCTCGCTGTTATCTTGTCTGCCATTATCACCAGCTCCTCGACGTCGCAAAAGTTTGAAAATCAAGCGACCCACCAAGCTCTCGAATCTTCCCTCACCGCCACCGCTGACACCAAAACCTGGATTGCTTCCTGAACCACCGCGGAAAGCTGAAACCAAAAGGAAATGGCGGGAAGTAGAAGAAAACGAAATTATTCAGGAAGTAGATCCAGATTTAGAAAGATTTATTCGTTCAAACTGGGACTCCATTCGTACATTTTCGCGTAGAGGACCCGTTCAAAATCTTTTTAATTTTTACTATAGTGATGATGTTTGTAATTTAATTGGTCGTATAGCGAAAACTATCATGAAAAAACAAGAAAATCGTTTTAAAATTAACTATGGTTTTGGATTTGTGTTAAAAAATATTGAAACAGGTGAATTTCGTTATTACCATGCTTCAAATAATTCGTTAATGCTTGATGCTGCAGTACTGATTTCGAATGAAGCTGAGTTAAATGAATTTTTAGCACAAATTGCTGATGAAGATTTTTTGGATTCTGTTTCCAGACCTGATACAAAATGGCGGCTGTATCAAATTACGAATTTACTGTTTTTTGTAAACCATCTCAAACAAGCTCCGCTAGGGGCGCCGTTACCACTCCCGAATTTTGTAAAATATAATCGTGGTCTCATCAATGTTTCAGGCGATGAAAATCTCTGCCTTTTCCGTTGTCTAGCTGTTTTTAAAGGCGCTGATGGTAGATATTGTGAAACAAAGGCTAGAGAGTTGTTTATGCAGTATGCTATGAGTTTTGATGTACATAATTTTAATGGTATTGCTATTGAGGATTTGATTCCAATCGAGGATTTCTTCAAGGTCAATGTTTCCATATATCAACTTAATGAAGAATCAGCTCGACTCGTTTACAGGAGCCGAGGTCTTTATCAGGAAACAATGGCTTTGAATAAATACCAGAATCATCTTAGTTTAATTACTGACTTTGAAAAATATTGTGCTATGTACCGCTGCATGTCATGTGATAAGCTGCATTATGGGCGAGCTAATTTCTTACGCCATTGTAAAACATGTAAAGTCATCACCCGGCAAACTTATCCCGGGGGTATATTTAAAGCTAAAGAAACAATTTTTGATAAATTAGCAATGATTGGTATTAACGTTCCCCCAAACGACCGTCACTTTCCCTATTATGCCTGCTTTGATTTTGAAAGTCTATTTAACAAACAAAACTTACCACAAAATGCCCAACAACTTTCCTATGAAGCCAGACATGTGCCGTTGAGTTTTGGTGTTGCCTCCAACGTTCCAGGGTTCACAGAGGGTGTTTGCCATGTCAGTTCCGGTGATGAAAACGAACTCGTTGCAAAATTGATCGATTACCTTGAAGGGGTGGCTGATGCTTCGTACGAGATACTGAAACAGAAATTTGATTATGTTTTGGCAGCTCTCGAAAATCACCCAAATTGCAGAAGGGAAAAATTGACTTCTGAATTTCACTTATATCTGCAAGAGCTACCGGTTTTGGGTTTCAATTCGTCTAATTATGATTTGGCTCTTATTAAACCTGCTCTGGTTCGTTGTTAGATGGGTAAAATCAAGTTTGTGCTCAAAAAAGCAAACTCTTTCCTTTGTTTGAAAACAACAAAACTTAGGTTTCTGGATATTAGAAACTTTTTAGCCCCAGGGTTCTCTTATAGAAAATTTCTCATTGCATACGGGGCTGAAGACAGGAAATTTTTTTTTCCTTACGAATTCATGGATTCTTTTGAAAAACTGAACTTTCCCAGACCCCCACCCCATGAAGTTTTTTATAGCTCGCTGCACCAAAGTAACATTAGCAACGAGGAATATGCTCTCGTTGTAGAAACTTGGGAGAAAGAGGGTTGGACAACCCTCAAAGATCTCCTTATTTATTATAATTTGTTAGATGTGTCTCCTTTTATCCAAGCAATTTCAAATCTTTTACAGCCCTATTTTCAGGATGGTATCGACCTCTTTAAAGATAGTTTTTCAGTGAGCGGTGCTGCAAAACTCAAAATGCAGAGGGAAATTAACAATGGGACTTTTTTTTGCTTGTTTCCAAAAAGGCATAGCGACCTCTACCAAAAGTTAAGATCTCAGTTAACCGGCGGTCTGAGCGCGGTCTTTTGCCGGTTAGCAATTGCTGGCCAAACCAAAATTCGCCCTCATCAGGTGGAGAACCCGTATACATGTGCTATTATAAAGGGCTACGATTGTAACGCGTTGTACCTCCATGCCATCATGCAAAAGAACCCCACAGGATATTTTTGCCGGTACCGGGAGGAAGACGATTTTAGACCCTTACCTGCCTGCCGATATGGACTCTCCTGCTACCAATGGCTTTCCTGGGAAGAACATTGCCGAAACATCCACATCCAACACCAGTTCAATGGCGGTGAATGTCGTGTGACTTCCATGAGTCTACGCGTTGATGGGAAGTCAGGGAACCAAATATTCCAAATGCATGGCTGTTCCGTACATGGCTGTGATCGCTGCTGGGCCAATAGAAATCGAGACGGCACCCTCAAGGAGTTCAACTGGCGTGGTGACGAAGTGGAAGAGCTGAAGAAACAAACCCTGGAAATCACACAAAAAATTGAAGAAGACGGGTACGAGGTAATATCGATTTGGGGATGTGAATGGAAAAAGATGAAAAAGAGACCAGAGGTCGCTGAATTTGTAAAAACTTTAAAAACAGTCCAACCTAGAAGAAAGCTAAGTTTTGACCAAATTCTAAAAGGGATTCAAAATGATACTCTTTTCGGGCTCCTAATTGTTGATATTCATACACCAACAGAGTTAAAACCGCTTTTTGCAGACCACCCCCTCATTATCAAAAACACAATGGTCTCACGCGAGGATATTGGGGACTATATGAGGGGTGTAGCTGAAAAACACGGTTTTCTTAAAAAACCAAAAAGAGCTTTAATTTGCAGCCATTTTGGGAAAGAAGTGTTAATCACCTCAGAAATGGGAAAATTTTATTTGGAAAAGGGACTAAAAATTACCAAAATTTATGAATTTATTGAATTTCACCCCCAAAAATGTTTTGAGGATTTAGGCAATCGGATATGTGACGCCAGACGACTCGGAGATTTGAATGAACATTCGCAAATAGCTGCTGTAATGGCTAAATTGCAGGGAAACTCCCTCTATTCGGCTACCCTAATTAATAAAGACAAACACAGGGTAGTTACTTATTGTGATGATAGTACAGTGAATGAGGAGATCAATAACCCAAGATTTGTTAATTTGGAAGTTGTTTCACCCGGTGTTTACGAAATTAAATCGTTAAAGAAGAAAGTTATTAACGACTTGCCAATTCAAATCGGCCTGTTTGTGTATTTGAATGCAAAATTGACCATGCTACAATTTTTGTGCGATTTTCTTTTAAAATTCTGCCAAAAAGAAAAAATATCTCTCTTAGAATGTGATACCGACTCAATGTATTGCGCTCTAGCTGAACCTGATCTTGATCAATGTGTGAAAGCTGAAAAAAGGCGGGAATATTTTACCCAAAAACCAAATTATTTAATTGTGGCTGTTTGTGAAAACCACAAACAAAATTACGTTGAAACCAAAGTAGCCGGGCGAGAATGGAACCCAGAACCTTGCTGTGTTGCCAGACAAACATTTATGAAGCGAATGCCCGGAAAATTTAAATTAGAATTTTGTTCCACCTCAATGGCCCTTTTGTCCCCAAAGTGTTACATCTGTAGTGGGCCAGAAGGGGATAAATTGGCATGCAAGGGAGTAAACACAAAACAAAACAAAGTTACATTCGACGATTACTTTCAAATATTAACTTCAGATGACACACTGTCAATAGCAAACAGGGGGTTTCGAACCAAGAACCACAGTGTATATTCCTGCAAGCAAAATAAACGTGGTCTTTCTTCTTTTTACTGCAAACGGCGCGTACTCGATTGTGGAATTGAAACAATTCCCCTAGATTTGTAACCAGTGTATTGTAACTATTATTTCGTTGGTAAAAATGTGTTTTTTGCAAATGTGAAATTGTTGGAAATGTGTATGTCTTATATCGATTTGGAATAAAAAATGAAATCAGATTTTACCTTTGTTTTATAGCAAAACAGCTTTTCAGATCTAAGAGTTTGTGTACATAACAAAGTAGGCAACTAACTTGTTTGCACAGTAACAAGTAGGTAAACACACTCAATGCTATACGGTAAAAAACTAGGAACTAAGAAAACCTCAACAGTTTCATTGCAGACTATTTTGCACCATTTGCTGTTTTTTTCCATTCACGCTCTAACTCTGAATATCAAACACACAAGTCCCGCTTTCAATTCGTATAAAAAATAAAGTAAAAAATAATCAACACTGTACCAAACCGTATGGGGGAAGTTATGATCAATTGCAGACTATTTTGCACCATTTGCTGTTTTTTTCCATTCACGCTCTAACTCTGAATATCAAACACACAAGTCCCACTTTCAATTCGTATAAAAAATAAAGTAAAAAATAATCAACACTGTACCAAACCGTATGGGGGAAGTTATGATCAATTGCAGACTAGTTTGCACCATTTGCTGTTTTTTTCCATTCACGCTCTAACTCTGAATATCAAACACACAAGTCCCGCTTTCAATTCGTATAAAAAATAAAGTAAAAAATAATCAACACTGTACCAAACCGTATGGGGGAAGTTATGATCAATTGCAGACTATTTCGCGCCGTTTTCTGTTTTTTCATTTACACTCTAACTCTGAATATCAAACACACAAGTCCCGCTTTCAATTCGTATAAAAAATAAAGTAAAAAATGATCAATACTGCACCAAACCGTATGGGGGGAAATTACGATCAATTACTTTATGGCAAACTCGTATTACATCAAGATCGTTTGAACACGCGGTTCCTGGGGAAACTTCGCACGCTTTGCAGTGCTTTTTTTGCAAGTTAAACAAACTAACAAAATCAACCTAGAGTTGAAAGAAAAAAAGTGGGGGATGAGAAGTATTAAAAAGGCTCGAACTTATATTTTCAGACATTTATTTGAACAAATTCAAGAAACAAAAAAAATTCACCAACATGGAACAAGAAAAGTGAGTTTGTTTAACTATTTATCAAGTCTAGCAATTTGTTATGAGTAGTGTTTCCACTAAGACGAACTGTGTTGGAGCAATGGTAAATGATTTCGATACAGTAAACACAGCTTTAGAAAATTTGTAAAAATATGACATACTAGATTGGTGCGAAATTTAGAGTACATAAACACTTTTTAGAGTTTTGGTGTAAAGAAAATTCGAACACCGATTAATCATGAAGTTAGAGGGAACACAGCTTCTTTTTCGTAGAGTAATGTTAGTTGAATAATAAAAAATATACTTACTATTTCAAAGAAAAGTAAGGTTAGTTGAACAATAAATAAAAAATACACTTACTATTTTAAAGAAAAGTAAGGTTAGTTGAACCATAAAAAATGTAAATTTCGAGCAATTGTGTAAATTAGTAAAATAAATAAGGAACGTACCTCCATTTCTTCTAAGAACTATCATTATTTCTACAGCAACATCGTTCTCCCTTTCGAGGATCCAGAAGAAGTAGAAGAAGAAATAATTGAACGATTCGATGCGAATGTGGGGGTGCAACCCCCATTGGAAGAGGATGAACAGGAACACCCTCGCATCCCATGCATAATCTGCATGGAGCGGGATGCAGTAATGGTCTCGTTATTTTGCGGGCATTGTTGCCTTTGCGTTGATTGCGCCCACCTTTTTGAAGAGAATGGAACAAACTGCCCGATTTGTCGGGCACACGTGTTGTGTCTATTTCGGATTTATTATTAAATTTTATTAACGTTTTTTTTCTGTGTGTTTTATAAAAAAAAAAAAATAATAATAATAATAATAATAAAATCAATTCAAAAAATTCAGTTGTGAAAAGTTATTTCAGATCTAGCTAGGAATCGAACCTATCCATAGAGAATTTAAGTAGTCACGATGACGTCACCGCAAAATGTCGCATACTCGATCACAAAGAACTTTGTCTAAGCGTATGACGTCACTGCGAGTTGTGACGCGTTGATTGTGCTGCTAGAATCTCTTTGTCTCTAAAGCGTGCACCCAGTCAAGCGTGAAAAATTGCGCGCTAGCAATTGCTTACGTGTCTTTGCGTTCGAAAGAATACCAATCATGAAAAAACATAACAGATTCACTTACCTGCAAATTATTAAGGTTGCAACAGTCACACTATTATCCACTAAAAGTTGTTCCACAGTGAATTGACCAATATTTCGCGAATAAACATTCTTTACTACAAACCACCATTTTCAAACAAATTTACTACAAACTAATATTTTTTTAAACAATAGGGCTAAAAAATTTCTTAGCTCTAGTTAAGTTTTAACACGTTACTACAAGCTATCACAAAAAACTAGGTTTTAAACCTTAACAGTTCTCAGTGAATTCTTGGTTGCCATTTTGAAATAGAGTTTAAACCTTAACAGTTCTCAGTGAATTCTTGGCTGCCATTTTGAAATAGAGTTTAAACCTTAACAGTTCTTAGTGAATTCTTTGCTGCCATTTTGAAATAGAGTTTAAACCTTAACAGTTCTAAGCGAATTCTTGGCTGTCATTTTCAAAAAATAGAGTTTAAAACTTTTCTTAGCTCTTAGTTAAGTTTTAACACGTTACTACAAGCTATCACAAAAACTAGGTTTTTTAAACCTTAACAATTCTCAGTGAATTCTTGGCTACCATTTTCAAACAGTAAAGTTCTTTGCTAACACTCTCAAAAAATAGGTTTTAAAAGTTAATTCTCTGCTACTATTTTCAATTTGTGTTTACACTCTTTCTTTACCTCAGAAATCTTTATCACACAACCGCTTTGCAAAACCAACGCAAAGAACCACGCGCCACGCCAATCGTCGCGAAATTTTTTTTTTAAATGCGTGCAAGGGGGCGATTTCTTCAGTTGTAAATATGGCGTTGAAGGTAGATAACCCCGCTTCTTTCCTTTTGTCGGGACCGAGTCAGTCGGGCAAAACTCATTGGATTTTTCGCCTTATTGAACATCGCAATGAAATTTTTACAGAAAAAATCGAAAAAATTTTTTATTTCTATGACACATATCAGAAAAAATTTGACCAGTTCGTCGACTCTATAGAATTTATTCAAGGTTTACCCGGTCTGGAAATATTGAAAGATGCAAGTCAATCTTTAGTAGTTCTTGATGACTTGATTCATTACCCCAAAGACGTGATAAGCAAAATTTTTACTGTCTATTCCCATCATTATAATTTCTCAGTTATATTTACCACACAAAATCTTTTTAATAAAAGTATTCCTGAAATATCATTGAATTCACATTTTGTGGTTTTATTTAAAAACTGTCGTGACGCCACTCAAATCCAAACTTTCATGCGCCAAGCTTTCCAAGAAAACACAAAAAATGCGTTTCAGGCATATAAAAACGCAACATCGGAAGCAAGGGGTTATTTATTGCTAGACTTCAGACCGGATACGTACGACTCCCAGCGGATTCGGACAGGAATTTTTCCAAACGAAGTGAATTACATCTATCAGTAGCCTTCACACATGGATCGGTTAAAAAGAAACGCTTCTACTCTCAAGCTTTTGCATGGCGCAAAACCTTCTTTCCAAAAAGCTGTTTTGGAAAAATCAAAAGATGATTTAGTAAAATGTTTTTGCGACATAAGTTTCAACGTTCTGAAAGGTACTGCACCGATTTCAAAACAGCATAAAAAGCGACTCAGTTGTCACAAAAGTTCATTACGTAAACTTATTGACCGGAAACTGTCCCTCAAAAAAAAGAGAAAAGTGATTCAAAGTGGTGGTTTTCTGTCGGCGTTATTGGCCGCAGCGATCCCTGTTTTGGGTAGCTTGTTCGGTCTAGCAAAATGAGGAAATTAGTGGCACTGGAGCCAGCGGTGTACGAAAAATTAAAGGAGGGGGCTGGACGAATCGAGTCTCGTGTTCTTGTTGACTTGGATAGACAAATGCAAACGGTTTTACATTCCCAGCAACCCGAACATGAAAAAATTAATCTTTATAACTCGATTTTGGAAAAAGCGGCGCAGTACGAAAAAAAGACTGCAGATGGTAAACCGCAAGCGACAGAAGATCGAATATTAGCGGACTTTGAGCAGCAAATGCAAAACATTTTACATTCTCAAAAACCACCAAGCGAAAAAATGTTATTATATAACAATATTTTTGGTAAATCCAAAGTATACCAACAAAAGCGGCGCACTAGACGTGTGCAGAAAAAAGAAAAGCTACCAAAGAAAGAAATTTTGAAACACTTCAAAAAAGCTAAAAACAAAAAGGTGAAACGGATTCTGAAAGGTTTTGAGGAACAGAAAAATATTAGCTGGAACGACGCCGGAAACTTGGTTCTTGACGGCCGCCCGATCCCTTCCAGCAACATAACAGAACTGCTACGCTCAGCTGTAGTGAAAAAAGAACTGAATATTCCAGGGTGGCAATCGTTCGATAGCGTTTTACCATGGGAGAGTTTTTAGATTATTATAATGAAAATAAACCTGGATCGTTTAGTGGTGCAGCGGCGTTTCAAAGAACCGCGCAAAACCCTAAGGTAAAGAAGTGGCTTTTAACCCAAGACGCTTACACTCTTCACAAACCGGTTCGAAGGCGGTTTCCAAGACAAAAAATCATTGTGGCTGGTCCGAAACAACAATTTCAAGCAGACTTGATTGACTTTAGTCGTTTACAGAAATACAATGACGGATTTAAATTTATTCTTGTTGTGATTGATGTGTTTTCGAAATATGCTTATGTAGAATGTTTAAAGAATAAAACTTCCAAAAGTGTGATAGTTGCGTTTTCTAAAATATTGAAACGAAGTGGACATTTTTCAACTTTGCAAACCGATTTGGGTACCGAATTTACAAATAAAGCGTTTCAAAGCTGGCTCAAACAACACAATATTCATTTTTTTACCACACACAACCACGAAATTAAGGCTAGAATAGCGGAACGTTTTATTCGTACTATTAAAGAAAAACTTTGGCGTTATTTTACGCATGAAAACAAACGAAAATATACCCATGTGATTCAAAAATTAGTGCATGCTTACAATCATACCTTTCACCGTTCGATTCAACGTTCACCAGCGGAGGTTAACCCTTCCAATCAGGAGTTGGTTTGGCTGACATTATACGGAAGTCTGCATCCTAAAACACCGAAATTAAAAGTAGGAGATCGAGTAAGGATCTCAATGATGCGCAGACGATTTGAAAAAAGTTATTATCAAGGGTGGACCGAGGAGGAGTTTGAGATTGCCGAGGCATTCACAGACGACCCTCCCTATTATAAGGTCAAAGATTTAAAGGGTACTGTTTTGGAAGGGACTTTTTACGAGCAAGAAGTTCAAAAAGTAGTTAAAAACGATAACATTTACAAACTCGAGTCCATTCTTAAAAAACGGAAACGTAAGAAGCATCAAGAGTATTTTGTGAAGTGGTTGGGGTACCCAGACTCGTTTAACAGTTGGATACGCGAACGAGATCTTGTACGTTATGCTTAATCTTTCCTCAAACACGGCTGACATCATTGCTTTTTTGTTTCAAGTGGTCGCTGTCTACATTGTAATCGTTATAAGTCTATTAAACCTGACACGAGGTTCGGATAATAAAGAGCTCTGGGTGAGCCTTCTGTCGAGTAGTGTGGGGTATTTGCTACCGACCCCCATACTCACAAAAAAACATGTTTCTAGTGCTACCCAGTAATTCTTCGATTCAAGTTTTTCCTGACAATAAAACTTCAGACTTTAAAGTACAATTACCAAAGTCTGTGAGTCTGGAAGGTTCTTGGGAATGCGGTTTAGCTGAGATACAGTACCCACGATCTTGGTACACACAATCTTTGGATCTTTGGGTGCAATGCCGGCAGGGTAACGTGGAGGCGACGGGTTACTTATCACCAGGATACTACCAAGACCCTCGCAATGTGATCGATCAGATCAATCGCGATTTAGAAAGATCTTTCACATATGTGGTAGATAAGAAAATGGCAGACCCTACGTCAGGGATGACGACACGCCCGCAATTGAAGACACATTTACGCTTCGAACCTTATTCTCAAGTAGCGTCGTTGGAAATCCAAGAGCCTCAGCTCAGAAACATGAGAGTTAGAATTTCTCCGCCGTTAGCACGCATGTTAGGTTTTGACACTATGAATTACAGACAGCCGGGGACGTATGTAGCTTCAAGAGTTGTAGATTTAAACAACACTCATGCTCTATTCGTTTACAACGATTTAATTCAACCACAAATCGTTGGCGATACCCTGACACCTCTTCTAGACGTCGTTGCTGTCCAAGGTGGACCTGGAGATCTGGTCTGTAGAAGATTCGACAAACCACATTACAAACCTGTTTTGAGAAAACAATTTTCCGACATCCACATTTCTTTACGTGATGATCAAGTCGAACTGATTCGTTTTGAAAAGGGAAAAGTAATCGTGACTTTACATTTGAGAAGAGCGAAACTACCTCTTTAAATTCAGCATCAATTCTACACTGCATTCATTTAGACCTAGCAATATGCATGTAAAGTACTGTTGTGATTCAAAGGCTTATCAGTCTTATTACCTGAACCAAATTGGACACGGTGGCCCGTATTTTAGCGGTGCACCCTTTCAAAATGGGTACGGTCTTGGTGGAATTTTTTCTAGTCTGGCAAAGTCGATTATGCCCTTGATTAAGTCAGGGGCGAAGGCGATAGGTAAACAAGCCTTAAAGGGTGGTCTTGGTTTTGCCTTAGACGTTTTAGCGGGGAAAAACGCAAAGGAAGCAGCTGTCGAGCGTGCAAAGATGGCCGGTTCTTCCCTTTTGCGACAAGCTGCAGGTCGTAAACGCAAAGCTCCAGGGCGGGTACAAAAGAAACGACGCAAGCGAACGAACGACATATTCAGTTAGGATGGCTTCCTTGATACACCCCAGTTCTTCGGAGTCTGTGACCAGTCAATTGGATCTATTCTCAGTGCCACCAACTCAGACTAGTTTGGAAGATGGATTTTTTACGGAGTACAGACCCATTTCTGTTTTAACCTCAGGCGGTCCGGTGGAGTTTTGTATTGCTGCTGAAAGCTCAAACTACATTGATTTAGCCAACACTTTTCTGTATGTAAGAGCGTCGGTGACAAAAGCAGATGGCACCGCTCTTGCAGCAGATACCGAAATCACCCCAGAATGTAATTTTTTACATACGTTGTGGTCTCAGTGTGATCTATACTTAAACGACACATTGGTGACCCAGTCGAGCAACAATTACGGCTATCGCAGTTACATAGAAACGTTGCTGTCATTTGGAAAAGATGCTAAAGATTCGCAATTATCGTCGGTTTTGTGGTATCAAAACTCTTCTGGTTCATTTGATACGCGTGGCGCAGGTAACGCCGGTTATACGAAACGAAAAGCGATTGCAGCACAAAGTCACGAATTTGATATGATGGGACGTTTGCATCTAGACATGAGTTTCCAGTCTAGATACGTTCTTAATGGAATCGAAATCAAATACAGGTTGATTAGAGCAAAGGATAGTTTTTGCTTGCATGGAAACGCCGACCAAGCTGAAAACAAGGTCTCGTTGAAAGAGGTCTCTTTACTCTGCCGAAAAGTGAAATCAAACTCGTCCATTCAACTAGCACACGCCAAGGCTCTACAACACGGGACTGCAAAATATCCCATGAGACGTGTAGAAGTAAAAACTTTCACTATCCCTCAAGGAAATCGCTCTTTTTCAAAAGAAAGTCTGTTTTTGGGGCAATTACCCACCCGAATCGTGGTCGGTTTTGTTGACAACGACGCTTACAACGGAAACATCGCAAAATCACCCTTCAATTTTAAGAATTATATTAATTTTGTGTGTGTTTATCGTGATGGGACGCAAATCCCTTCGTCACCCCTTCAACCGGATTTTAACAACAACAAATTTATTCGCAGTTACTTGAGATTGTTTTCACAGACTTCCCAATATTTTGCTGACACAGGTCTAGCTTTGTCTAGGTCTGATTTTGGTGGTGGTTACACGCTGTTTGCTTTCGATTTAACCCCCCAGTTAAATTCGAGCGACCCTGCTTTCGAGTTAATAAAAAGCGGGAATATTAGATTGGAAGTTCATTTCGCTGCAGCAACTCCGCGTACCTTGACTGCTGTTGTTCTTGCTGAGCACGATAATCTTTTGCAAGTAGACGACCAAAGACATGTAGCTTTCGACTATACAGCATGAACACGATTCAGATCGAACATTTATTGAAAAAAGACCCTTTTACTAAAACTGTTTTTAAAAAGGCTTGTGCCAAAAACCAACTACTTCGCGTTGATTACCCGTCTGCTTACGTCATTAATTCTCACCCAAGCTCCAAACCTGGAGAGAATTGGATCGCGGTGTATTTTGATAAGCATGGAAAGGGTGAATATTTTGACAGTTACGGTCTGCACCCTAGCATGAACGGTTTTACTGCTTTTATGGAGCGTAACTCAAACAGTTGGATTTACAACAACAAAACTGTACAAAGTCTGTTTTCTACAACGTGTGGTCATTATTGTGTTTATTTTATTTTGTATCGTTGTCGTGGTTATAGCATGCGTGATATTGTTTCTCGTTTCTCATTGAATCTTACTGAAAATGATTGTAACATTAACCTGTTTATTCGTGCTTTCATGTAAATCGAACACGCAAATTTTTTTTTCACATGTATTTTATTGCAATAAAAAGTCACAAAGAAAACAAACGTCTGATTTTCATTCTGTGTACAGGTTCGAGACAAAATTCAATTACTTTAGCACAAGCTTCGATTTGCTGGCGAAAACGTTGGCGATTTCGGGCAGCACGCATCCAATCACTGCGCCGCGCTTCGCGACAGGCGTCAGATTCAAACAGCAAGCGAATAGTCACATAGTCAGAAAAATGTACACTTTTCATTACAAATATGTCTCTAAACTTTGAGTGAGAGGTAATTCAGAGACGGTAGGAAGAGCAGTGTCAGAAAGTTTACGCTTCTTTGGTGTTGCAATGTTGTTCGCCTCGAAAAGAGTCAAAGAAGACTCAAGCTGTTTATGGTTCACTGGGGGGAGTTGACAATGGTCGTCGTTTTGAACTGCTAACGTGATGTAGTTGTTGAGCATGTAAAGGGTAAATCTTCGCGGTGATGGAATGTTTTCTACTTTAAAGCGAAGTTGGTAGCCGTCAGCTAGAACTTCCTGTTTAATTACCTCTGCGTTTTCTTGAATAACGTAGTCCTTTGTATCGCTTTTTGGTCGAAACAACAAGTAGGGTTTGTTTTCCATAATCATTTGTACCACGCGCCAAAGTTGTTCTGTGGAGAACATAAACTTTCCTTTTTTGACCGAGACCACTGCCTTTCTGAGTAGAGTCGAGGTGGGTAGCGGGAACCCAGAGTCTGCAATGGTTTGAAACTGCTGACGGATTTGTCTTGCTGAATCCTCCATTGCTCTAGCACGTTCGAATAATTCTTCTTGCTGGTAAAGAGTCTCGTAGCAGCTCGTAAACGGGGGAATGTAGTCTGGTATTTGTACGTTTTGAGCCTTTAAATAAAGTTCGTCTGCTCTGTTGGTGTAAGATTGCATGATTTCAAGTTTTTCGAGTGCAGCTCTTTTTATAGACGAGAAAAAGGAAATTGCGCCACAAAATGGAAATAAGTCCACAGCTATTTTTGGTGTTATTGCGCCACGGTTGCACATAACGGGAGAGTACGCCAGTTTTGTGAATATGGCGCAATCCTGGTCTTACACTCGATACGAGCGGATTTTTTCTTCAACAACTTCACCGCAAATGGTACACAGTTGCGACTTCCTGGAGCATGAAAAACAATGAGCGATGTGGGCACATGGGAGATATACCATGCATCTTTCTTCCTTTTCACATTTCAAACACTTCACTTCATCCAAAATTTCTTTTGCACGTTTCATTGTTAGTTTGGGTTTAAAAATAACATCGGGTTCTTCCATTAATTTTAACATAAAATCGTAAAAGGTAGCAAAGTTTTCGTTGTGTTCTTGAAATCTTTTGGTTAACACCCGAGATATTTTTCGGTCTTCAAACCCTAGCAATTTCGCCATTTCTACATTCCTTCCCAACAACATCTCTCTTTCGACTTTTTCTTTTACATCCACACCACCTCTAGGGTCGATGAGGGGAGGGAACGGTGGTTGGTGTTTTCTAAGGGAAGGATAGTTGACTAATTTTTCCAAACCTTCAAGCTTGCTTTTGGGTGGTGGATTGGGAACAGGCGGTCGATTCAAAGTAACAAAACCCCTCACAATATCTTTCACAAAATCTACCCCTCTATTTTTTAACAGATATTCACAGAACGGGAACCATTTTGCGTGTTCTATCCATGGGTCATCGAAACGTTCCCAGTTCTTCAAACCTCCGTTACAGTACCAACATTTTACCCGATCACCGTCACCGAGATAGTAAAATCCAGCATCTGCTATTAACTTGGGATCGGCTGCTACCCTTTCTCTGGGCCAATACTCTACCAACGTCTCATAGCGGTCGCCAATGCTACGCATGTGCGGGTTCATCGGTTGTTTACACGGGAACTGAGAAAAAGTAGGTGGAGGGATATCTAACCCACGTACTGGGACGGAATCACAAGCATCTGCCATGTTGCTTTTGTTTTTGAATGAAAACATAGTTTGATGACCGCCTTTTGTAAGCAATGATATTGTGCTATCGTATGCCAAAGGGTTAAACTTATTGGGATTAAACAAGTTGTATTGCACCATGCTCGCTCCATATTCGAAAAAAAAAAGTAACAAACCAACCCTGACATCATCGGAATTAAACAAGTTGTATTGCGCCATGCTCGCTCCATATTCGAAAAAAATTAACAAAAAGGTAGCGATTCACAGCTAAACCTTAGATAACAGCTGTCACGATTTCGACACGGCAGCGGAAATTCAACTACAGCACGACAGGAAACGTTTCAAGTTACACAGAGCTTAAACGTACAAAATAGACTTCATAGTGTTAACTAGAACATCTTAGAAACTACCGGGCTATTCACTTTTAACCAGCTACTTTGAAGCCAGGCACCTGCGGTGATTTGACAAACCACCTGCGGTGGTTCGGTACTCGAGCAAGACACTAAGAGTCTTTAGACTTGAAACAATTCCCAGGCAAACCACCTGCGGTGGTTTGTTACTCAGTTACTCTTCAGGTCAACGCTAAGTTTCCATTCTTATAATTACACTAAACATAGAGTTAAGACCAGATCTTGGATTACTTTTAACCTGTTACTTTGAAGCAAACCACCTGCGGTGGCTTGACAAACCACCTGCGGTGGTTCGGTACTCAGACACTCTTCAAGCTTTAGACTTGAAACCAGGCACCTGCGGTGGATCGGTACTCAGGCAGGACCAAGTTTCAAACAACTAGCTAGGGTTAGAGCTAAGGTTAAGACGCCGCAATTGGATGACGCCCCAATTTTGCAAACACCCTAAACACCCTAAACCCTAAACACCCTAAACCACACGAAATCTTTCATCTTATACTACTGGCGTTCCCTTTATGCAGTAGTACGGCCACCAATTTTGCTGCTTTTTAGACACTCTCTTACTCCTACTTTCTCAACCTCGAAGATGAAGGACATGTTCAGTCTAATTGAGCAGTGCACGGACAAAACTGTAAATATTCTCAATAAGAAAATTAAAGAAGAAGGAGGAAGATTTGATGCGAAAGAGTAAGTGAAAGAATCAGATGATATTGTGAAAAAAAATCAAAGGGGGTGAGGGGGGCAAGTAAACTGTAAATTGATGGGGTGTCGACCATGTAATCAGAGTTTTTTTTTGCCGGCCATAGGTGTAGACAGCGCCATAAGCTCGACAAATTTGTGAGAGTTTACGTGAAGTACTCTCAATCATTTGGTAGTATATTTTTTGTTGTTTCTGTGAGTATTTACACGAAGTTTATCGAAATAAGCAAAATACTCTTACCTGTCACAATACATTGACGCTCTGTTAACTGGTCATTTCAGAGAACAGTAAAGTGTAATTTTTGTCAGGGGCTTAGAGAATTAATATCAAACCACGTTGGTGTATGGTCTGGGAGATATTTTTTATTTACTGTTTTTAGTTTATTTGGAAAATTATCAATGGACGCGATTTGCTCCTCTGCCTTTGGAGTTAGTATTAACACAGAGGTAAGTTGCTTTTATGTACACTCGCATGATTTTTAAAATTTTACGTACGGTAGGCCTTATATACATGAAGTATTGAATAATTACTGTACTTTGAAAACATCTTGTTTCTTTGTGTTACGCCAAGTTTGCAAAAAGTTTCAGTGATCCATTTACGCGCCACCTCGTCGGAAATTTTTTCCAAAAAACGTTGCAGCTTATGCTACCCGCTAGCGGCACTGTGCTGGATTTGACCGGCCAAGGAGTTGAACCATTAACATATCGATCCAAAACAGAGTGCTTTAGCCAGTCACCTAGTTCTATTGACTGGACAAGTGGACATCGTTTGCTGTAACTTGACAATCTAGCTAGGACTAGTTAATCACAGTAAATTGTGAAACGAAGTTTCTATTTTGTAACATAATTTAACGAGGCGGTTTTTCGTTACTTTTGCTGAATGCCTTTAGTTAATCGTATTTTTTTCAGGATGGAGAAAGCGAATTAGTCGAGAAATCAAGAGCAATGTTTTCAAAAAGCTTTTTTGGGATTTTTGCTTTAATTTTCAGTAAGTTTTTTTTAATTCTTCTGAATGAAAATCTTTGATTAAAATGTTCACATCTTCGAAGCTTTTCGTCTGACACTTGGGTATGAACGTTTTAATCCAAGCAATTCTCAAGTTCTGTACCACCAATCAATTTTTCAAATAAAAATCTTGTAAGTGTTGGTACTGATGTAATTGCATGATTGTGCAATTGCCGAATGTGGAAAATGACTTGAGTTTATATTTATTGACGATAAAGGAATAGATAAAAAAAATTAATCAAAAGAACCCAACTAACATAAGAAAACTAAAAACTGCTTCAAAATGCATTGAGGGTGACAGAGAATTATTTGAAAAATGTCTCACAAAAGAGCCTCTTCTCCACAGCCCACATAATATGCTGCTACCGACGTGCTCTGCCTCTGAGAAATCCCCCTTATACTTTGAATCATGATTAGTTTCGCTAAAACAAACACGGTCTACCTATTCAAAAACAAACCAACAAATATTGTGCTTCGAAGTTCATTTAGATCTGTATTGTTTATTGTTAGTGCTTTTTCCATGGACGGAGCGAGTCGCTGAAAAACTCAACTGGTCTTTCTTTGATAACAACCTTCTGGATTACTACAAGCGCTTGATTGATTCCGTCATCAAAAGCAAAAAAGCGGCGAAAGAAAAAGCTGTAAGGGACTGAGAACTAATCTTTGGAAATTTTTAAACTCGTACAACAACAAATACGTTCTAGACATTGTCAGAATCGGTTGTGATTAGGTCCTAACTTAGTCAAGTCATGACATGTTATAATTCATTTTGTGACTTGATTTTGACAATTTTGATTTTTTTGTGTTGCACCATTTACAAGGTTGTTAATGTTTAATATGTTGTTATTTTCATGCAATAGCCAGCTACTTAATAAATTTTTGTGCTATTTCTGCCATAGCTAGGTTGTACAAGAGCGAAAACTAAAAAATAGATGTATTTGCGAGTACGTGTTATGGTTTGTGAATAGCCTTTTGAAATTCTAGATATCATGCATTAACTATAATTGAGATGTTAAATTTTTTAAGTTCTTGTTTTTATGTTTTTGCCATCATATGTGATTATCATCATATAACATTTTCTGTTTGTAGAATAAATGCTATAAATTTTGTTTATTTACAGCGACCAGATATTTTACAAGGGATGTTAACCGCAGAAATTGACGAAGAGGAAGTAAAAAAGGGGGTGTCCAAAGGTGAAAACGAAATTTTTTAATTGAATACTGGCAAATTAAACCATATTAAGTCAAGTCAATAAATGCCGCTTTATGTTTGTTGAACCGCCAGACGTAGTCTTCATTATTAGGGCAAAGGTCATAAGTACACAAAGCTTTTTTGTATGCTTTAGTTGAGTAAAGTGGAATGTGACATCGCCAAGAGCTATCTGTATCTGGAACCTTAGCTACAGCATGCTTTTTGCTTCTATTCGACCAAATGACAAACGTTACTAATTGAAAATGACTGTGTTCTCTTAAGCTTCCGTTGTTGTTTTTTAACTTTTTTTTTCTGAATAAAAATAATGAATCACGATTACTTCCAAAACTAAATAATGATTTGGCTTCAAGAAAATATTAATATTTGCAATCTGGCTTTAACTACGTCTGCAAGAGAAGCTTGGTTTCAAGCTCGCTCACAAAAAGCAATGTCTAACCGTTTCTTTGTCTAATTCATCAAATTCTTGTTCGTGTTATTGCCAGTACTAGGCGGTACATGGATGATTGGTTTCAGGCATCACTCGAACCGAAATCGTTGGAAATGCCATGATCATGCTGATAGGAGGGTACGAAACAACCGCCAACGCCATAACAATTTTAGCTTATTGCATTGCCACCGAACCAGAAGTCGAGGAGAAACTCTACAAAGAAATCCTTGAAACAAAAGAAAAATATGTAAGCAAGTTTCTCGTCTTCAGCAAGTAGCGGTGCAACACTGTAAGAAGTTATTGTTGGCTTGACGGAGTTGTCGTTATTTCTGTGCATAAAAGCATGGTGCAGCAAAAAATGCTAACACTACAGCTGTACTGGAGAATCTGGAGAAAAAGCGGCTATTTTTACACCACTCAAAGAGTGGGCACTACATTTCAACACAGGCGGTCACTGATGATGGGTAGGCTCAACTATTCTCAAATAAAGCTGCGACACAATTTTTTAGTCGTAAACTTGGTCGAAGTTGGTTAAGACAATATAGAGATTATCCAAATACCGCATATGGAAAGTGAAATTGAGTAATTTGCTAGTCAATCGTAAAAGAAAGCGAACTTCTTATAATTGGTTTTAGAATATGAATTGAAAAATTTTTACCAGGGTGGACTAACGTACGAAGCTGTGAACACCATGAAGTATTTGGATATGTGTATGAAAGAATCTCTGAGGCTGTATGGAGCTGTGCCAAGGTAAATCTTTAGCTCTAATAACCAGTTAGTTTCTAATTAGAGTTTAGTTTGAACCTTTGAGGCCATGGAAATCATGAGCAGTGAGAAGATGCCAGCTTCTCGTGGAGACTCTTTGCATGAGTCTTGGATATCACACCAATGATCACCATAGGTGACCTCAGAAATCCGCACACACTAGTCACCAGGTATGCAATTGACATAAACGCACAATTTAATAATGACTGTTTGATTGGTGGTGCAGAACTTGAGAATTGCTTTAATTAAAATGTTCATTCTTCTTAGCAATATTCTAAAGATTGTATACTTATGACGCTTTTTCAATGGTGTTTTTAACAGCCAATCACGGCTCGGCTTTTTCCTATAAATAGGTGCTCTTTTAGCTGCGCTCTCCATTCTGACGATTCTTTTTGACAAGTGTCAGACGAAAATGTTGCTTCGAAGAATGAACATTTTAATTGAGCAATTATGACAATGCTTAATTAAACAAAGCATTTGGTTTTAATTTGATTGTTCCATATATATCCTCCACTGACGAGGAAGCGTAAGCAATCCACAACGTGACCAGCTGGGTGCGGGTTGAACCAAGATCAAGCGATCAGGGTCGTCGTAGAAACGACGCCTTTACCCTTTCGGCCACGCTGCAGACTTTAGCCAACACTTTGTAGCAAAATTACGATAATTACCCTTTATCCGGGTTTCGAGCTTATTGGCTCTCTTCAGGCATTTGTGATAGAGACACAAATTTAGAACAAAATTGGCTATAAATTTCACAAGAGACAAAGTGATAATAGAGGACAATGAGAAATTATTAAGAACAATAGAATATAAACCACTGTAAAATGAACAAAATAATGTTAAATTATTAAGAACAGCGTAACGTAAAATTGATATTTAATAGATCATATGTGTCCTGTGTACATTAACATAATTGAAGCAGTCTCCAAATTCTCCCTAATTCTCGAACACATTAAAGCCTATTTTCATCATGCTACTTGGAGTGGTGTAATTGTATTTGTTTATGCTTCAGTTTTTCGGGCTAAGTTATTTTAATTTTTTGGCTAGTTGTAATTGTAATTACATTTTATTCGCCATGTTGTCTCTGCCAGGAGCCAGCGAAGGGACCTTACCGTCTTCGAGTCATGCTGCCACCTGTCTACTACACACGGTGGAAGCTCCACACTGTCCCTTTTTGTTACTGATCGTCAAGCAGGGAAGCTGTGAATACCAATTTTTATGGTCTTTAGTTTGACCTGACCGGGAATTGAACCCTAGTCTACCGTTTCAGTAGCTGACGCTCTATCCACTAGACCACTGATCGGTAGAGTGAAATACTTTAAATAACCATATTTTTACAAACAGTCCAACACAATGTTAGCGGTGGAAAATTTTTATCTCCAATATCTGCATAAAAATCCCTTTTTTTAGGAAGTTCGCTGACGCAGACGTTTAAGTAAATTTAAGTATCCACCACTGAGGATGAACTTGAATCCACAGATTATCAAAACTTAAGGGGAAAATTTCGACCAATGGCCGGACAAATTGCCTTAATTGTGAAGTAATTCAAGAATTCCTTTCACAACTGTGAAGTAGCACTTCCCTCACATATCTGCTTTCCATTAGGCTAGTGTTTCATCAGCATCTGAATTCACACACAGCCTATCCTGGCTGCCCATGCGAACCTTCAAACCACACACGAGGGCAATTTCTTGCCATCGCACCCTTTAAGAATTACTTTATTACTTTGCATCGTACTTTATTACTTTACATCGTATCCTTCAAGAATTACGTCTTTAAACTTGCCAAATTTATTTTATTCCATCAAGTTCAACGATGTATTTACAGTATATAGAAATAGAAAATTGATAATTCGCGTTGTAAAGTTAATACGCGTTGGTGCGTACGACTCTAAGTTTATTTTTGCTTGGCAGAAACACGCGGTACACAGACGTTGAAATCACCGTAAAAGGGATCACAATTCCAGCCAAGACTCACGTTGATATTCCCGTATATGCTTTTCACCATGACGAAGAATACTGGCATGAACCATGGAAGTTTGTTCCTGAACGGTATAGCCAGATTGTAATTGTAATTACATTTTATTCACCATGTTGCCTTCGCCAGGAGACAACGAAGGGATCTTACCGTCTTCGAATTAAGCATCCTCCTGCTCATCTGTCTACCACACTTGGTGGAGGCTCCACGCTGTCCCTTTTTGTTACTGAACGTCAAGCAGGAAAGCTGTGAATACCAATTTTTAAAGTCTTTGGTCGACCCATAGCTTAAATTAATCCTGCAGGGTGCTTTTTCTTGTTTGAAAAATATGCATTAAAGGCGGATTTACACAGTATCCGTTTTTGTTCCGCTTTAGTACGTTTTTCTTCGTCAAAAAGTATGTTCTTTTTCGTCCGCATTTTATATGCCGATATTCGAATCAACCAGACTGTCACATACCGGACAAAAGTTTTCTGAAAGAAGTTTTGTCCGGTATGTGACAGTCTTTTGCAAAGGGTATAGCTCTATTTCAAAATATCGTTCTCATCTCATCTTCAAATTTTGTTAAAAAATTTTATCAAGATATAACAATCTACTTAATGCAGATATGGACTTATAAAAATGCGGGCGAAAAAACGCAAATTTTTTTATGGAAAAGCAATAACGTAAAAAAAGGACGAAAAACGTATACTGTGTAAATTCAGCTAAAGTTTACAATTTCAGAAATTTAGACTTCGATAGCCACTCTTTATAGACCCTTTTGTCATTACAGGAATTAACTTTAAACTCTTCGATTAGCATTATTTTAGTGTCGGCCATTTTCGATTTAGCGATGGTTAACCTACATCGAATAATCGTCGTAGTTGTTCTTCGTGCTGTTATTCGAATTCCTTTGCTTGCTTGTACTTTCATTGACTTTTCAATAAGGCCAACGAGATTAATCAATAACCAAAAACTCGTAAAACTAAATGGGAGCTTGCTGAGTAGCAACCCCTTTGAACGACCGATGCAAATATTTACAGATTTCAAAAAAACAAGCGCCCTAGCTTAAGCAATTGAAAAAATTGATTTTTGTGGGTTCCCGTGGTGGCACCCCCAAACTATATCAAAATATTTGTCTCTTAAATATCTGCTGGTATAGAACATTGGCAACTTAGATTAAGCCGTTTAAAAAATTGATTTTTGGAGTCCATTTAGGGGGTCTCTGGAAGTTGGTACCCCCAAACTATGTAAAAATATTTGTCTCTTAAATATCTACTGATATCAAAACAAACTAGCACCCTAGCTTAGGCTGTTTAAAAAATTGATTTTTGGGGGTCCCCAGGAGGGTGGCATCCCATACTATGTCAAAATATTTGTCTGTTAAATATCTACACATTTGAAAAAAACTGGAACCTTAGCTTGAGCCATTCCAAAAATTGATTTTTGGGGTGTCTCCAGGGGGGTGTTACCTCCAAACTATTTCAAAATATTTGTCTGCAAAGTATCTAATTATATTAAAAAAAAACTAACACCCTGGGTGAAGCCGTTCAAAAAATTGATTTGAGTGGGGATGGCACGCCCAAACTATATCAAAACATTTGTCTGTTAGTATCGGCTAATATCAAAAAACATTGGCACCCTAGTTTGAGCCGTTCAAGAAATCGATTTTTGGGGGGTCCATTTGGGGAATTCCTGAGAAGTGTGGTAACCCAAACTATTACAAAAGTATTTGGCTGATAAGTATCTGCTAATATAAAAAAAACTAGTGCCCTTGCTTGAGCGGTAAAAAAATTGATTTTTCGTGGGGGAGTTGCCCCTAAAAATTTCGGGCGACAAAATTGCGTTTGCAGCTCAACAACTTCACACAAAAATTAGATTTCGATATTTTGTGGTTTGGGAGAAGAGCGTAGAAGATTTAGGAAAAAAAGAAATAAATAAACTTCGCTGTTAAAAGTGGTTTGGTTGGGATGAATGGGTATCTATCTTAAGACATATAATTTTGTGAAATATTTTTTGCCGTACTTAAGCCGTTTTTGAATGAAGCCGCTTCTTAACACCAAACTTTCGGGACGGTTTTCGGGTCCTAAAACCAAAGTCACGTGACCAATTGCCTCGAAATTTGGTGCGAACATGCAACTCATTAATCTCAAACTGCTGTCAAAATTTCATTTAGCTAGACCTAACTGTTCTTGAGTTATAAGCAAAAGTTTGAAATTTCGCACTCATTTAGTTTGAAAATGGCCGAGTAAAAACAAAGGAACAGGGACGCGAGCGTCGGTCGTTCCAATGATGACTGTTTCAAGTGAACAGTTAAAGAGAGTGAAGCACCCAGTCAATTGCAGTAGTTCCCAGTAGGTAAAATTAAAATATAATTTTTTAATTTTTTGTTCTCATTTTGGGGCTGCGGTTGCGAAGATATGTAGCAAATACAAAAAGATAACCCAACCAGCCAGTTGATTGAGCGGTGACGCTTTCGTCTCTGGAGCGGGAGGCCTGAGGTTCGAATCTCAGGCCCGTCAAATCAAACACAGTGTTGCCAATGGCTCGCCATTACTGCGACATTTGTTCGTAAGTAGCTGTGTTGCCCGGGTGCAGTGAAGCGGAAATTGGCCCCGTAGACTTGTCACACGCTTCTTCGTTGTACAACAAGCATAGTGAAAGATTTGATTTGAAAAAGATAACCCCCTAAAAAGTTTTTTTTAATTTTGAAGCTGTTTTTTCAGCCTGAACTTCGAGGGAAAAAAGAGACTGAATAATATTTACCCGTCCAGTAACATCACATGACCAATCCCATTTGGGTGAACACCCCTTTTTTTCTTGAAATTTCGGCTGGGAGAACAAATTCAGGGTTTCCAAAAACGTTTTTAGGGGGATATCTTTTTATATTTGTTGAATATCTTCACAGTTGCAGCCCCAAAATATGAAAAGAGCCAAAAAGTATATTTCGATCTTAGCTATTATGAACTACCAGAATTGGATGGATGCTTCACCCCCTCCAACGAAATACTCATTTGCGCTCATATGTGCAGCAAATCCTTTTTTCTACAGGTTCGAAGACATGAGTAAAATCGATCCAATTGTCTACCAGCCATTTGGGGCCGGTCCTCGCATCTGCATCGGACAAAGATTTGCTATTCTTGAGATCAAGATGGCAATTTGCAAACTTCTAATGAATTTCGAACTAAGCACCTGCGAAGACACCCCGGTGAGGGTTATAGCGAATTTTCATTTTTCTACTTGTTTTGATTTCGTCTTTGCAGTAATGATTGTTGAACTATAGTTTTCTACTAGGCCGTGCTTTTCCAACGTACTGTTTTACATTTATTGTTTCTTGTATCTGGCCTCGGCATGCACGACAAGAAAAATTAAACAACCGCAAATAGGATAACTAATGGTAACTGTAGGCTGTTTTATTGTAAGCTACAAGCATTTCAGTTTCTTACGAGAATTTCTAGAGGTAAGTTAGTGTGGAGACGCATTGTGAGTTGGGATTCAACTTTCGAAACTTATTCTTTTGGGTCGTTGCTAGACTCTATGACCTTGTGACCCCTTCGCAGTCTACCTGTCGCTGTAGCGGCAATACATTGATGAGCTGCCAGCGTTGCTAAAGATAGTGACCCCAATATTACGTAGTTATTCGTGACATTTATCAGCTGGTCAAAACGGCCACCGTTGCAGTCAAATTTTATGGTTTTCATTTTAGACAAATTTTTGTTTAGGCAAGTCTTGACTTGTTTCTATTTATAGAAACCACCCCTACAAATGTCATTGCGGACAAGCGTGCAACCGAGAGACGATATTTTTCTCAAAGTCAAACTTCGGCAAGAAGTTGCAGCGTCATAGGCACTCCGTGGGCGACCATTTTTTACTAATTATTTTTGTTTCGTGTCAAGAACTTAGTTTTAATGAAAATTGTAGAAAAGTGTAATTTTGCTCTGTGATGTGCTCAAATTTTTTGTTGTAACTTGTAAGATTGTTTTGACACATAGGTCATGAAAATATCTGCAACTGTAAAACATGGGATGGAAATCTGAAAATTCCCAAGCAAAATCTATATATTTTACGTAGGCAATCCTGCATTCCATCAGCATTCGTGGCTTGTTACGTATTTGCAGTTATTCATTTTTTTACGGTATTTCTTAGGTTCATTATGTATCACCAATGGTAACGCAATCATATGATACCGTGCATAGATTACAACAGTCATTGGTGGCTTGTTATGCTTTAGTAGTTATTCATGTTATTACGGTATTCCTTAGGTTCAGTATGTATCACCAATAGTAACGCGATCACATGATACTCGTAGATCACAATCGACTTCTATTACCGTTTTTGATTTTTTATTTGGCTATACTTTGCAGTATTTCCGTATTGTTTTTGACCTTTATTTACTTTACAGTATTTCCGTATTGTTTTTGGCCTTTATTTTTACTTAAAGTATGTCTTATATAAATAATGTGCGTACAGTAAACTACGGGTTTAATATTATTTTATACCCATTAAATTCCTTGTTTACACCCAATAAACATTAGGACAGTAATGAAATCGGCCCAGTGGCTTCTCTTTTTTTTTTTTTTTGTTTCAACAAAATGCTTAGCACTTTTTTGTTGACATTTTATCCAGCGACAGAGTGCCATCAAGATACGTTTGCAATCGTTTCATCAGAATACAGTATTATCAATAGCTTTGCATTTAAAAGTAGTTTCAATATTGGGTTCAAATTTTTATCATTGGGTATACTGCGCTGGCTATCGTGATTAGCGCGGCTCTATTTTGTTATTTAAAGTAAATGTAATTTTGAATATACTATTAAAGAGCAATGAAATAATTTTCTTTTGTAACGATTTTATAAAATTCATCGGTATTTTTCACAAAGTCTCGGAAATTGTAGTGACGTAAAGGCTTTCAACTTATATCTCTTTGTTTAGACATGAATCTTGAACATTTTTGCAACATAAGCAATCATGCCCAGATTAATTGCTGCATTTTTTTTCTTGTGTGTAAAGAACGATAGGTGTGATGTTCTCAGCATAAATTCGCACTCATTTAGCAATTGACTACGTTTTGCGTTTCCAACTTCGTTCTGAATCTCAACCCAGTTAAATTTGCAAGCCATCAATCAGAGATAAACTCTTAATTTGTCTTATCCAAGGATGTTAAATAATATGACCAACTGACAGGCGCGTACTCAGAAATTTGCAATTGGGGGTGCTGTTACGGGGGGTCTGGGGGGCGGAGCCACCAGCCGCCTTTGGCAATTGGAGTCTAGGGACAAAGCCCCCAGGTGCCGTAGGTTGGGGGCAAAGCCTCCTGCGCTCGGAAATTTTGCATTTTTTTGGCAAGAATAACTTAATTTCAGCCTCATTTTGATAAAAATTAGTGCCGTTAAAACGTGGCACAGGAACTAGCAGTGCAAAAACATGATTATACTAGTTGCATAAATGCCTTTGTGGAGGTAGCTGTGGTTAGAATTTTAGTTTTCTTATTTACAAGCTGGTAAATCATAAAACCTTATACCGGTAGTTCAATAAAACTTGCAAGGAATAATCTATTTTGTCTCTAGGTTATATAGAAATATATAATTCGGGGGGCTAATGGATGGAAGTTTGAGAAAAGTGATTGGGAATTAACTAATACTGAATAGCCACCCCCCCCCCCCTACTTCTAAGCTTTTACGTTTTTGATGAAACATATGTTAAGCATTTCTCAATGAGCGATCAAACTTGATTACCAATTTTTGGCTATTTATTGAGGTTTATCTTTGGCAAATCAGCCCCCATCCCCTAACTAAACGTTTCAAAATATGCTTTAAATCACTTTTTGAATCTATTCTGGTGCAATAGGCTGTTTCAGAAGTGCTAAAAACGTGGTATTTTATTCTGCATTTTGATCGACTAGCCAATGGGACGGGGCTATAGCCCCTCGCCCCCTCCCTTGGCCACGCTACTGCCAACTGACCACGTTCAGAATATAATCAAGATCACGTGATTAAGGTTATTATCAAAAACACCCTCTATTTATTTGCGACCTCTCAGATGTCGATAAAAAGCATTGTAGTAAAACTGCAGCCTATGTTCTAGTTAAACATTTAAGTCGAAAATATTTTAACTCGTTTTCTTTTCTCAAGACAATTTGCCAGATTAAACATTAACTTCACGAAATTTGGGCGCTCTACGACCTTACGTTCCCAAGATATAGCAGATTAGATTATTTCTCTATGCTTTCCGTCAAAAATTTTGCTAGGGTTGCCAATTAGAAACACTAGTTAAAAAAGTATCTGAATGTTCTCCTTATTATTAATTGTATTTTACAGATGAGTTGTAGTCAACAGTAGCAGCAGAACTGTAAATTAGCTGCTTTTCAAGTAAATGTAAGCCAGCTTTTTAAAATCCAGTCTTCTGTCACAATACTGACAAAACGGCAACACTGAATTAAAGGAAAAGTTTACATCTTTGAACTACAATATCTTGAAAACCGCAAGACGTAGAAAGTTCAAATTTGGTGAGAATGCAGCATTTTAGGGTTTTGCTAAACTTTAGCCAGACAAGTAGAACTTAAAATATTATGAAAAAAATTGTGTCATTTATAACACCGTGGCCAAGCAAATAAATCAAGTTCGTTCCTTAATTTCTCCACGATGACTCGCCCAATTATTGCAATGCTTCTTAGTTTCGGTTGGTGTTTGAGATTTGGAATGTTTTTTCTTTATGATTTAACAATAGTATAGCAAGACAATAACTTCTAACAAAATTTGACTTTATAAAAATTGAAGAATGTATTAAAACGTGGGTTTCAAAAATATACACATTCATCGACAGTGACTAAGCGCAAATTATACGACTTGCCCCTGAAACCAGGAGAAAAAAAACAATGCCAAAATTTTGCAAGACCAAGGCTGAGAGGTTTTCCGAGAGTTACATCACCGCTCTGGTGTTTGAACGATCATGCGACGTGCTGATTGCATTTTTCGGAATTGATCCGGGCTCGGAAAATGATACTCCTCGGCAATATTTAACCAGTATTGGATTAAAAGGATTTAATTTTAGTCCTTGCGGATTCCAATTCGCGATATTTGTTACAACTCTGGTTGTTGCCTTCTTTCTTGGGTTTTACGTGAGGTATTAAACAATTAGGCTTACAAAATATTCAAGTCATATACTTTCATGCTTAACTAAATAGCATACTTAATTTTAAGTTGTTCTAATATGAGAAGCTTTATAGGCTCTGGATTCTTTTTGATAATAAGATATTTCTTATTTTATCTACTGCTGTAAAAGCAGAAAACAACAGAGCTAAATATTACGGTGAGACGCGTAGATATATGCTTTGCAGGTATTTGCTTCCATTTTCCACAGTGTACTATTAAAATATTTTACCCCATCTCTTCTTGATAAATTTTTAGACGTATCCACTGATTGGTTTGAATTTTGGAGTTTGTTGTTGAGAATCGCCTGTTGGCCTTATTCCCTGCTATTCTCCTTTCAGCTTTATTGGCTGTTAATTTTTGTTTGGCCTTGGTACCTTGCGAAGTCTTCCATTTTTAAACACAAGTTTACTTTCAGAAAAACATTTTAACTCAAAACTCATGGCCGATTTCAACGGCTAATTTGCATTTGTTTTTTCGGCTCATTAAAACTAGTAGCCGATTTCAACGCTTCAATTGCATTTTGATTGCTGGCGAAACGATAATTTTGACCGGAGCCTATGGTTAGCTATGCCGATTTTTTGCTTTTTTGATTCGGCTTTCTATTTTTTCGGCTTTGCCTGTTTTCAGCTACCAGAAATTCTGTAAATAGTGAGAAAATTTTTGTTTTTTACTTATTTCGATTCATGCCAGCTCAGCTGACGAGGTTTGGTATTGACCAAAATAGCGCTATCCTGGCATATTGCATGGAGAGTTATGTTACTCTCAAAGTTCTTTTTACTACAGAGAATAATTTTTTTTCCACACGCCATTGTTTTGCTTGGTGGTAGTTCGGTCAAGAAATCGACTGAGCTCTATGACTTATGCTGATCTCACACTTTGGTGAATTTGACTGCGACTCCACTGCGAATTGAACATTTTTCAGAGTCTCCGCACAGTCTCAGCGCATTCGCAGAGGAGTCGCCAACGGGCAAAAACTTTTCAACCGGTTCAAAAAATTTTCAATTCGCTACGCAGTCTCCGTGGATTCGCAGTGCATTCGCCATCAAATTGGCGGAGACTGTGCTGCGAACCCACGGAAACTGCAGTACGACTCTGGCGAATGCACGGAGACTGCGCTGCGAATCATATTAGGTATAAAAGAAATGACGTAGTTGATTGTTTTGTATTAAATTTTATTTTGCGAAATTATGAGTGGCGAAAAGGTAATGGTAAAATAAATAGTTTCTTAATTGTAAGCTATTAGGCAAAACTAGGGTCTAAAACTAAAACATTCTTGCCTGAAACTAATATAACTATTAAAATATGGATGAAAATTGATGAAGTAACTTAGATCAAAATCAATAAAATCGGAAAACTTTTTAACAAAATGTTATTGCGGAGTTGGACAGCACAAAAACTTGGGTTTTTAATAGTCGTAGTAATTTTGGAATTTGTTATCAAAATTTTTTTTTAAAGTTCAGAGATGGTGCGGTTGGCAACGTAAATGTCAGCTATTATGTCTATACGTTAATATGGGGCCATGTTTGGATCAAATAGTGTGTCTGAAATTGGGGTTCACTCTTTGATTCTGGCGATACAGTCCAGAGATGGAACCGGTCAGGATTTTCTGGACCCGACCCGACTGGTAAATTTCAAAATCTGCGCCGGTCGACCGGTTTCTGACCGGCCCGGTCGACCGGTTTTTTACCGAAGGTTTTTGTTCACTGTTCAGTAGGGTTAGTCAAAAAACACTTTTTTTTTCAAATTTAACCCATCACCCCCGCAAACTGCTGTTAGGTTGGTGATAGAAACCCCTCACACCATAGGCGTAGCCAGGATTTTTGATTGGGGGAGGCCCAAACCACAAATCACATGCAATGACGTCATCAGAAATTTTCAAAACAGGAAGTTTTTGTGGGGCAAAGATATTGTAGAATGTAAGATCTGAAGCTGTAGTCGTTGGCACTTAACCAGGATTTTAGTAAAGAGAAGGGGTGAAAACTAATCATTAAAAAATGCAAAAGTCTAACTTAGGAGAAGTGTTGAGTATGCTAGTGTACTCAAACGTACCAAAGACGGGGGTCTGGGGGCGGAGCCCCCAGCCGCCGGTGGCTATGGGGGTCTGGGGGCAAAGCCCCCAGCCGCTGGGCGATTTTTGTAAGTTTTTGGGAATAAAAGCTATTTTAATCCCATTGGATCGCATTTCGCACGTGTTCACAGCCATTTGAAAGAACTAGCTTTTTAACATTAGAAAGCCAATCGAAAAATTTTAATTGTTCAATCCTCCTTTTACTTGCAATTAAATTCCAAAACACGTTTAAAATCATGCATTACAGTATAAAATTTTAATTGTGGCTGATTTGGTCCATGTAGAGGGAAGTAAGGCACATTGCCTCCTGCAATATTTTAGTAGTAAATAATAATCCACTCGAAGATTTTCCTTAGAGATTTTTGTTTTGTCATGAAGTTAACCAGTTACAGGATTACATGTACGGCCAGGGAGCCCAGGACTCCTCAATTCAATTTCAATAATTTGTTCAATAAGCATTTTCCCTAGCTATTTTTTTGAAAGTATTTTGTTCGTAAAAACTGGCGAGGTGAATCGTTTGTACAATAGATAGTTATGCTTACTAAACATGTTATTTCTGGGCCGGATTTACATTGCGCAGGGCCCCAGGCACTTAGAGAATTTTTGCAACATCTTGCTGGCAAATATAAGTGAAGACCAAAAAAAGTCTTACCATCTGAGGGCCGTGCCCTGGCACTGTGCCATATGGCAAATACGGCGCTGGTTATTGCATTACGTTCATAAAAAGTTAAGATGAGGGCCTGAGATAGCAACTTTCGGACAAAAATCCTAGATTTCACCATGGTTATACGTTTAAATTGGTTGGAAAAGATTGAGTTAAGGAGGTACACCGGACCCTTTGGTCGTCAGTATTATTTATTGTTAATTACTGTTGTACGCGTGTACTATTGTACGCAACGATGCTAAAAAAAACTGAAAAGGAAGAAACAAGGTTTTTTTGTCAAGTTTGTGTCATTGGTGGCATTTCAATTGAGGGGTCCCGAGCCCCCCTGGGCCACTCCCCTGGCTACGCCTATGATTTTGAGATAAGATCGCGCCCTTAAGTTCTTTCGTAAAAAAACATTTAAAGCAAACTTGAAATAACTTTTTTTCCAAAACGTGGAGGACTCGAGTAAATTCACTTGACAGTTTTTTGTAACCTCCAGGAATTGCATGACATTATTATGACGTGGACACGTGGTCGTCATTATTATTACTTGCTTTTGCACGCGTAGATCCTAAATTAAAGAAATTGCAACACCGAACAAGGACAACATACTGGCTATGCTCTCATTATATGTATCATTGGTAGTATTTCAGTTGGGGGTTTGCCTTACAGCCTGTGTCATAGCATTAAGTTCATAATAACGTTAAACGAGGGCTTGGGGTTGCAACTTTTAGCACAAAACTTTTCGATTTTTCACAGGTTTTGCGTATGTATTGTTAAAAATTTGAATTGCGGGGCCCCTTGGTCATCAGTTAGGGGCTCCAGGTCCCTCTGGTCGTCAGTTAGGGGCCCCGGGCTCCCCTGGTTGTTAGTTAGGGGCCCCGGGGGTCTCTGGTTGTCAATTAGGGGCCCCAGGGCCTCCTGTTTGTCAGTTAGAAGCCCCGGGGCATCCGTTCTGGTTGTCGGTTAAGGGCCTCCTGGTTATTACTTAGGGACCCCCTGGATGTTAGTCAGGGGCCCCTGGGCTCTCTCGTCGTCTGTAACTGCAACTAAACATCGCTTAGGCTATGTTATCATAATTTTATATCATTGGTGGTATTTCAATTGGGGGGCCCGGGCCCCCTGGCTACGCCTATGCCTCACACCAAATTTTAGCTCATTCGGTTCACAGGGAGAGGAGGGCATGCAATTTGAAATTTTGATTTTTCGTCGAAAAATATGGATTTTTTGCCCACTTTAGCATTAATTTTTGCACTCAAAATACCTGGTATCCAAGCTTTTTTGTTACAATATTGCTCAAATTACATATCAGATCGAGTCTAAACCAGTTTCTAGTGTTTGTTTTGTAAATTTATTTTCAAAAAAATTTCCTGATTTTTGCTATTTTGACTAAAATATCTTAAGGTGCTTACTACTTTCTAGCACCAATACTGCCCTATGAACCACTGCATAAAATGAGAAAAAGACTGATTTTTACTTAAAAACCCATTTAGCATCCCTGTTCAAGTCCAAGCGATGACATACTTCAAGTTATTGAAACGGTGTTTGGCAAGTTCAACCCGTAAGGAATATGATTTATCATTGCAATCATAACTGCTCTAATGCGAGTCAACCACCAGCAGTTGATGAAGTTTCAAACATTAATTATTTTCTCGCGGTCCAGTATTTCTGTGTAGGTTGTTCTAATTCTTAGTAAAAACAACTTCATGACCGTCCCATTTTTTGGTTTTTCAACGCGCAGTAAAATTTTACTAGGTTGAAAGTTGGATTGATTCATTGCGAAATGTTACATAGTCTCATGACCAAACTCTAAATTATCTACAAAACTAATCGATTATATACAGTGTAATTTGGTTTAGCAAAAATTCAGGAAACACTAGTTTTTGCGTTTCAGAGGTGGAGTCGAGGACACAAGGCTCGAGGCCAAGGCCAAGGTCAAGGACACAAAAAATCCGAAGCCAAGGACAGCCTTTCCGAGGACAGACCCTCTCGAGGCCAAGGACAGGAATGCTCGAGGCCAAGGACCAAGGACACAGCCGCAAGTGCTCTCCAAAAAAAAGGTCTTCAAAAAAGTTTTTCAGGCAATCTCCAATTTATAGGCGTGGCCAGAATTTTTCATTGGGGAGGCCTAAACCACAAATCACATGCAATGACGTCATCAAAAATTTGCCTGTTGGCACTTAACCAGGATTTTGCAAAAGGAGAGGGCTTAAACTAATATAGTTGAAAAGTGTAAATACGTAACTCTGACGTAACTTTGGAAACGTTTTGAGAAAGCCAGTGTAACTCAAACATATCACAGGCTGGGGGTCTAGGGGCCCCAGCTGCTTGGGCGATTTTTTGTAGTTTTTTTGAAAAAAAAGCTATTTTAATGCCATTGAATCACATTTCGCATATGTTTAGAGCCATTTGAAAGCACTAGATTTTTGACATTTGAAAGCCAATTGAAAAATTTAAATTGTTTAATCCTCCTTCTAGTTGCAATTTAAGTTCAAAACACGTTTAACATCTTACATTTTGGTGTTAAAGTTTAATTGTACGTGATTTGGTCCAGGTAGGGGGAAGTAAGGTGCATTGTCTCGTGCAACATTTCAGCAGTAAATGAAAACCCACTCTAAGATTTTCTTGAGATTTTTGTTTTGTCATGAAAATAACTAGTTATAGCAGTGCATGTTAGGCCAGGGGGCTCAGGCCCCTCAATTGAAGTTCAACGATTTGTTCAATCAGCATTTTCCTTGGCTAATTTTTTTTAAGTATTTTGTGCGTAAAAACTGGCGAGGTGGAGGTGAATTAATGAATTGTTATTGAAAAATAGTACAATAGATGGTTACGCTTACTAACCATGTTATTGCCGGGCCGGATTTACATCGCGCTGGGCCCCTGGCACTTCGGAGATTTTCGCAACATATTTCTACCAAATGTAGGTGAAGACCATAAAAAGTCTTAAGATTTGAGCGCAGGGCCCTTAGCTGGTTCTGCGCAATTTTGTGGTAAATCCGGCCTTAATTAATGCATTACGTTCATAAAAAGGCCAGATGTAATCCTGAGATAGCAACTTTTAGGACGAAAACTATTCATTTCTTCCAGGTTTACTTTTAAATTGGCTAGCAAAAATTGATTTGAGGGGGTCCCGGGGCCCCTGGTCTTTAATATTGTTGCTCGCTACTGGTGTAAGCGAAAAACGCTAAAAAGAAACTGAAACTGAAGAAACAATAGGCTTTTTTGTTACATTTTTGTCATTGGCGAAATTTCAATTGGGGGGGGAGGCCCACATGGCTAAGCCTATGCTCCAATTGCGGAAAACAAAAAAAGGTGTTTGCAAATTTTCCGCGAGGTTTCTGGCGTTTTCCAACAAATTTCAACGGTTCAAAAAATAGTGCTGTCCTCGAGCCGAGGACAGGGCAATTTTCGAGAACCTAAGGCTTCGAGGCCAAGGCTAAGGACTTGAGGCTTCGAGGCCAAGGCCAAGGACTTCAAAATGTGTCCTCGAGGACTCCACCTCTGGTTTAGTGTTACCGGTTTCGCAATATACTGTAATAGCAAAATCAGCTTGAAAACCAACCTCTTATTTTGTTCTGATTCCAACTAACGCTTTATAAATGAGTGGTAACCGTGTTTTTCCTCAAAAAATGAAACTGTTCTATGATTACATGGTAACTCTACCTACACTTGCACAATCTTGAAACAATTCTACGACCTTGTCGGTACCCATTTTAAAATGGCAAACGCAACATTTGTGGCTGAACATAATTTTATTAGTGCGATTGTACTGTGCATCCAAAAAGCAGCCTTGAAGCCAATTGTGCATTTAACAATATTTGTGACTTGAATGTTAGCAACCAAAACACTATAAACTGTTGGGCAAAATTTTACTCAAGGTTGTTCTGTATAATATCGTTGATAGCCACACATTTAAGAAGCACTGCTACCACTCTGTTATCCTGCTTTGTTTGAAAAAGAAGACCACGAGAGGTTGGTTATTGGACGGATTAAACGGGTTGCAAAAACATATTAGTATACCACACATAAAACATTGAAAACCTTTCAGTCTGTTTTACCCTAAGCTGTAATCGTTTCAGGAGTTAACCTCTAAAAATCTCGCTAAGTTATAGAAGTGAAACAGTAGGGTTTTTAATGCTTTTATCTATGATGTGCTCAATACAGGGTGGGCTATAACTATACACCAAAACATTTAAAACAGTTTTGATTAACTACTGGTAGCTAATTTAACTGATACATCAATACAATGCTTCACTGCACTAGAAAAAAACATGTACTCTACACCCTAAGAAGGTGGACAAAAGACGTGTTCTTTTATAGATTTTACTTTGTTTCACATCACACTCCATGTGATTTTTTGGTGTGCGACTTATGGAAACCCTGCATATGAACGGGTCTAACTACTACTGCTATTGAGCTCGTCTTAAGCTTGATTGGTAGAGGAGGATGAATGCCTTAAACCAAAACAACATGTATCGTGCATACGTAATGGTTTCTCGATTTATCGAAAGCATAGACAAATTGTATCTGGCCAGCTCTATTGGCGGGCGTGAACTACCCAGGTTAGAATTTAAGCATTATTACCTGAAGAACAGTCAGCCGATACATGAAACCAGAGGTGGAGTCGAGGACACAAGGCTAGAGGCCAAGGCCAAGGACATAAAAAAAATCCGAGGCCAAGGCCAAGGACAGCCTTTCCGAGGACAGACACTCTCCAGGCCAAGGACAGGAATGTTCGAGACCAAGGACCAAGAACACAAGCGCAAGCGCTCTCCAAAAAAAAAAAGGTCTTCACAAAAATTTTTCAGGCGATCTCCACAAAAAAACGTTTTCCAAAAAATTTTTCAAGCGTTCCACAAACTTTTAACAATTCAAAAAATAGTGCTGTCCTCGAGCCGAGGACAGGCCAATTTTCGAGGACTTGAGACCTCGAGGCCAAGGCCAAGGACTTCAAAATGTGTCCTCGAGGATGTCCTCGAGGCCAAGGACGTCCTCGAGGACTCCACCTCTGCATGAAACTTTGTAACATTGCGCATTGAACTTGAAAAACCAAAAAATGGGACGGTCATGAAGTTGTTTTTACTAAGAATTAGAACAACCTACGCAGAAATACTGGACCGCGAGAAAATAATTAATGTTTGAAACTTCATCAACTGCTGGTGGTTGACTCGCATTAGAGCAGTTATGATTGCAATGATAAATCATATTCCTTACGGGTTGAACTTGCCAAACACCGTTTCAATAACTTGAAGTATGTCATCGCTTGGACTTGAACAGGGATGCTAAATGGGTTTTTAAGTAAAAATCAGTCTTTTTCTCATTTTATGCAGTGGTTCATAGGGCAGTATTGGTGCTAGAAAGTAGTAAGCACCTTAAGATATTTTAGTCAAAATAGCAAAAATCAGGAAATTTTTTTGAAGATAAATTTACAAAACAAACACTAGAAACTGGTTTAGACTCGGTGTGATATGCAATTTGAGCAATATAAATGAAAAAAAGCTTAGATACTAGGTATTTTGACTGCAAAAATTAATGCTAAAATAACGAATAACGATATCGATTATCGATTTCAAGTCGATATTTCCAACCCTGGTTGTTACTATTTTGAATTAAGTTTGACAGTGCACTGATTATTACTTTATTTATTTGCCATGTTTTTAGTTTTTTAATGAAAGCGCTCAATATAACGCCGAAAATGTTCGAATTCAATTAAAACACTAAATTTATCTACAGCTGTTAATAGCCGAGTAGTATGATAAATGCAGTGGTGTTGCAATATAGTTATAAAATTACTAGCTTACCCGTTTGGTTTGTGCTTGTTTTTGAAAGCAATAATGCCTTATACCGCAGAACAACAATTAGTTAATTTCCGATTTATTTTGCTTTTTTGACAAACTAGCACTTTGCAGGACGTCTAATCCTTTTGCTTGTTATTTGCAAATTGATAATAAATGACTAAATTAAAACGCCTCTCAAATAAAACGTTATAGACAGCTTCGGCTATTTTATTTTCGGCAAAACTGTTCCTTAGTCCAGTTTTTCTGCTCTAAAAGCTGGATATTTTTAAATTTTATGCTTGCAACAAAATGAACATTAAAGTAGCAGGAGTGTCAAACGACATTAAAGTTGCATATTTTAGTAAAACTGACTTTGAGGGCAATCTGTTTAACGAAAACTGCGCCCATTTGCAGAGCATATATCCTCTTCTCTCACAGAAATAATACGAAAGAATAAAGACTTGAACAAAAATAAAAATAATAGTAATACGCAATAATAAAGCTACCGTAATTCGAAAGTTATTACCATTTAATTGCTTTCGTGATTTTGAAATTAAGTTACGACAAAAAACGTTGAAAAAAGAGGAACAATTTGATTGATTTATATTTAGTTCAAAATTTTGCTGTTAAAAAGTTTTGAAAGATTTTATTGTATTTTTACGAGCGTAGATGTTGAAACTTACCCATACATTACAATGTCTATTCAAAACATGTATTTTTCACATCGGTTAAAATAAATTTTTTGCATTTTTATAAAGAACCTGCAGCGCCTTTGAATGGTAAAGTATCGCGATAATGAATCAGAGATGGAAACCGGTCGGGTCGACCGGCCGGTCGGGTTGCCGGTCGGGTTGAGATTCTTCGACCGGCCGGTCAAGCCGGTTGAAAAACCGGTCAAATTCTCCTTTCTGGCAACTAAAAGACATTTAAGCACCAACCGAAATATACTTATATATTTTATCATAAATAAAACTTTTTATGACAAAGCAGTATTAACAAACCACATTTTTCGAAAACACTTTTTAAATGGTTTCCAGCTGTGACTTATATGCTGTGCCCATTAAAACATGCACATCCAGGGACGTATTTAGGGTGGGAGTAGTGTGCCATGCCCCACACTTTGGGCCACGGCACAAAGCAAAAAAGTGGAAAATGTACGTTAAAATCGCCTAATCAGATTCTACTTAAAGGCGGTGAATCATCCAGCCAATTCCGGTAGTTTACAATAGCTAAAATTGAACTATAATTTTTGATAGTTTTTGCTTTGATTTTGGGGCTGCGTTTGCAAAGATATTCAACAAATACAAAAAGATGTCCCCCCGAAAAAAGTTTTTGGCAACTCTGAGTTTTGATCTTCCCGCCAAAACCACAGTTCTCTAAACTATTAGGCCTACTGTAATCTTACAAAACTATTAGGCCTAACTATCTCTAAACTATTAGGCCTAAATGTTTAGAGACAGTTAGGCCTAAGTAGGCCTAAACTAATAAACTATCTCTAAACTATTAGGCCTACCACAGTTCTCTAAACCATTAGGCCTACTGTGGTTTTGGCGGGAAGATCAAAACTCAGCGTTTCCAAAAACTTTTTTCGGGGGGACATCTTTTTGTAGTTGTTGAATATCTTTGCAACCGCAGTCCCAAAATTAAAACAAAAACTATCAAAAATTATAGTTCAATTTTAGCTATTGTAAACCACTGGAATTGGCTGGATGATTCACCGCCTTTAAGCATGCATGTGGAAGAGGCTTGCGCTACCTAGCATTTTGGCATCATTTTAATCAGCTTAAGAGTGGAAATGGCGCAGATTTCAGATTTTTTAGTACATGCTAAAATCTTGCCGCTTTGAAAAGCTTTTTTTAACTTAAATTTACTACAGTCTACACTGGGCAAGAAAGACATAGCTATTATTTTTTATATCTAACTAGCCATGGTTTGTCTGAAGTTGTAGCATTTCTACAAACTGCTGGGGCACAATATATTTCGAAAGTTTTCTAGCCAATGTCATTACAGGTTAGTGTTTTCAACAAAAATAACGGACGCGTTGCGTTCATCGGGACAGTTATTCATAACCACTTCGAACTACCAATAACTTTATTTATTGGTTTGACGTTTTGCTTCCCAAACAGGGAAGCTTCTTCAAAACAATCTTCGGCAGTGCTGCCTTTGCAGTTACAAAAAGATGAATGAGAAAAAAATAACAGCAGAATATAGGTAACAGTAAAAACATACAAACATCACAATACTTGTCCTATTATACCCGAAAACATTAAAATGATGGAGCAATAACATTATATAAAATTGAAAATTATATCACTAACAGCGTGAAAAAAAGGAATATTGAAAAATTATATCACCAACAGCGTGAAAAAAGGAATACTGAAAAATTATGTCTCTAACAGCGTGAAAAAAATTAATAATATTGATAACAACTAGGCTGCTTCACCAGCAGTTTGAGAAAGTATGAGAAGGATCTATTGCAAAACATTATGTACTGGAAAAGGTGTTTAGCTCCACAGAGATTTATATACGGACGGAACAATTAATATAAATCTCTGTGGAGCTAAACACCTTTTCCAGTACATAATGTTTTGCAATAGATCCTTTTCATACTTTCTCAAACTGTTAGTGAAGCAGCCTAGTTGTTATGAACATTATTAGTTTTTTTCACGCTGTTAGTGACATAATTTTCAATTTTATATAATGTTATTGCTCCATCATTTTAATGTTTTGGGGTATAATAGCGCAAGTATTGTGATGTTTGTATGTTTTTACTGTTACCTGTATTCTGCTATTATTTTTTTCTCATTTTTTTTGTAACTGCAAAGGCAGCACTGCCGAAAAAAAAGTTTAGTGTTTGCTGCTCGGCAGATTGCAAATAATCTGTCGCCAATAGCTAAAAAATTGTAACTTCATTTTTTGGCCTTTTGCAAAATATCATTAAAAAGAACGTCAAATAATTTAGCTTGTGCCCTCCAGTGCTTTTCATGCTTATTTTTGTGCACGTTTTGCGCTGCTAAAAACAGGTCTTTCAAACCGAAACTTAACCAAAAAAAGGTTTTAAAATTGAGTCATTTTTGCAAAAAACGCAAAAATTTTTTTGCGTTTTTTTTCTGAGACCCCCGTCTAAAGTCACAATTTTTAGCACCTTACCCATCCCCCCCTTTTGAAAATTTTTCATTAAATATATTGAATAGTGAAGAAAAACCTTCTGTGAAAAAATCGGTCGACCGAGCAGGTCAAAAACCGGTTGACCAGCCGGTCAACCGGCAATGATTTTGAAATTTTACCGGTCGGGTCGAGAAAATTCTGACCGGTTCCACCTCTGTAATGAATCAACGGTACCATTGAAAAAATACCGCGTTACCGCTCAGGTATCCCGTAATACATCATAGCTATGCCGCGAAGACTAACCGCTTTTAGTCATTTTTCTTCGATTTTGATTTTTCGGACAACCTTCGTGCTTTTTGTTTGCTGCTAAATTAAAGCTTTCCCTAAAATTTATATCCTAATCAGAAGTAATACGCTTAATTAATCTTCCACCTAAAGTTTTTTTCTTTAATTTTACCTGCTTTCTTATCATGAAAATGAATAATTTTTTTTACTTCTACATTAGTAAAATTCAATTCGCAACGCATTCGCAGAGGATTCGCCATGCTCTGCGACTCTACGGAGACTGCGCGGAGACTGCGCTGAGACTGCGCTGCGAATTGATTCGCAGTGGAGTCGCAGTCAAATTCGCCAAAGTGTGAGAGCGGCATTAACAAAATAGTTATGCTTTGGACTTTGCTGATACCGATTTTCAATCAAATTTTTCTTAGCCTATGCTAATCTTGTAATTATGATGACTTAATAATGATCCTCGGTTTACAGTGAATTTTAGTGGAGTATCTATATAGCCCTTTCATTTGGTTGTTTCTTTTGGTCTTTTCGACGGAATTGATGTTTGCGATCCCTAATTTGTGGCTAATCCTATCTATTCTTGTTGAGTTTTTAGACCTATCCACTAATTAATTATTATTGCATTAATTTTTTTGTCAAATTAAAAGCACGTGATATTAGTACCAGCACAATTTCGAGCAGCTGGTTGTGCACTGTGCAGCCTCGGGACTAAGCGAGCAATAATGAAAAAAAAATATTACCTAAAAGACCCGGTGTACAATGGGCGTAAAATCATGACCGAGCCAGCGTAATTTCCATTTATTCTAAAGGCAAATTCGATACTTTCAGCGAGCTGTCTTTCTAGCGTAGAAGCTGCCGGTTGGCAGTAGTGGCCTTAGGAATGTGCAAAGTGTGCAAATGCACAGGGGCCCCCCACTTCTGGGGGGCCCCCCCATTTGACCTATTGCGCGCAGAAAAATTTGATTATGAAAAACTATAGCAAATTATGATAAAAAGTTTATGCATTTGTTTTAAAAGTCATTACATATGTACCCCCTCCCTCAAGATGCACTTCTTCCAAGTGTTATTACACATATCCCCCTTTCCAAGACTATATTACTTTTAACTTTTAAGTCAGATTTAGTCAACAGATAATAAAAATTTACTGGTAAAGTCAACTTACTACTCTTTTTTTTTTTTGCTTGCTACTGTTAGGCTACTCGGGTCATATGCGTAATCAGGGGGGGCCCAGGGGCCCCCCCAATTGAAATGCTACCCATGATAAAAATGTCGCAAAAAAGACTGTTGTTTCTTCAGCTTCAGTTTCTTTTAGCATCTTTGCATACAACAGTACACCCGTACAGCAGTAATTAACAACTGTATTTGAGCCAGGGGGCCCAGGCCCTCTCAATTTAATTTTTACCAACCAATTTAAATGGGCCCCCTACAATAATAATTAAATGGGCCCCCAACAACAATATTGATCCAGGGGGCCAGGGCCCCTTAATTTAATTTTTGCCAACCAATTTAAATGGGCCCCCTACAAGAATATTTATATGGCCCTCTAATTTATATGGGGCCCCAACAATAATACTATTTCAGGGGGCCATGGCTCCTTCAATTTAATGTTACCAACCAATTTAAACGTATAACCCGAGTGAAATTAAGCGTTTCTATCCTAAAAGTTGCAAACTGAGGTTCTCATCTAACCTTTTTATGAATGTAATGCAACAACCAGGGACAGATTTAACACATAGCACAGTGCCAGGGGCCCCGCACTCAGATAAGACTTTTTTGGTCTTCACCTGTATTTGGCGCGAAAGTATTGCAAAAATCTCAAAGTGCCAGGGGCTTAACTCAATGTAAATCCGACTCGGGCAATAACATGGTTTGTAGGCATAACAATCTATTGTACATTTTTCAATTACAATTTACCTCCACCTCGCCAGTTTTTATGCAACAAAATGCTTTTGAAAAAAATTGGCTTCAGTAAGGGGAATGCTCATTGAACAAATTTTTGAATTGAGAGAGCCTGGGCCCCTGGCCGTATATGTACTCCTATAACTGGTTGTTTTCAAGACAAAACAATAATCTATAAAGAAAATAATCGACTGAATTGTTATTTACTGCTAAAATATTGCAGGAGGGAATGTACTTTACTTCCCCCTACCTAGGCGAAATCACTAATAAAATTTAACCAAAAAATGCAAGATTTTAAACGTGTTTTGGACTTAAATTGCAAGCAAAAGGAGGACTGAACAACTTAATTTTTTCAATTGGCTTTCAAATTTTAAAAATCAAGTACTTTCAAATGGCTCTGAAAATGTGCAAAATGTGATCCAATGGTATTAAAACTACTTTTTTTTCCAAAAAATTACGAAAAATCGTCCAGCGGCTGGGGGGCTTCGCCCCCAGCCCCCCATAGCTCCGGGCGGCTGGAGGCTCCGCCCCCAGACCCCCGTCTGTGATACATTTGAATTACAGTACACCTCTTTACTTAAGCACGTCTCCCAATTTACACATTTTCGCATTTTAACTAGGCTATTGGTTTAAGCTCTCTCCTTGAACGAGTTCCTAGTTACATGCCTACACAAGGCCACGACTTCTGATCTTCCATTCTGCGATATCTTTGCCCCACCAAAAAATTCCTCTTTCGAAGTTTCTGATGACGTTATTGCATGTGATTTGTGGTTTTGGCCCCCCCCACCCAATCAAAAATCCTGGCTACGCCTATGACTCAGGTAGTCGTTTTTCCACTTGTTTTTTTTCAACTGCTTTCAGCAACTGGCAGTACCGGTAATAGGTTTTTGACTAACGTATACAATATATCATATGCTAAGCAGTATAAAGCATTCAAACATTATTGCTAAGTACTCAAACATATTCTGTAATAACACAAGCATACTGAAAGCAATTGCTGAAAGTTTACGTTAATTTACTGCAATTAATTGAGTTGATGATCTAGATTTGAGGAACTTATGAACAAACATTTGGTTTAATTAGGGCTGCAATAGCATTGGTCTTCTGGTCTTGTTATTTATGAAATGCATTGTTGCGCTTAATTGCAAGTGTAGATAAAACATGGTAAAGTAGTGTGTAAAGAAAAGGGCCCCCCCATTTAATTTGCATAGGGGCCCCCCCTTTCCTAAGGCCACCACTGCCGGTTGGTTAAAAGAAACTCAGGATACTCTTATACGCTCATTGTTCCAGCGTCCCGCCATATTGGCACAAGAAGACGCGGGAGAAAGATACGGGTTCCTGTCCGTTGTCTTGATTAGTCATCATGTTGAATGATGAACTACTAATTTATTTACTGGTGTCAAGGATTGTTATTTACAAAACCACGTTTCTAAAAAAACACGTTTCTAAAAAAACACGTTTGTAAAAACCACGGTTGTTAGACTACCTCGTTTGTTACGACCATTAGGTTCTTTGTAATTTGAAGCATAATTGTGCTTTTTGCGCTGCCTCCAACTCCGTTTTTCTACTTTGCGGAGTAATACTAATTGTTTTGGAGCCAAATTCTTAGTCAGATAGGCGAGAGACAGTGCAGTGTTCAGTTAGCGGTTTAGGTGCGTGTTTACCTGACCAAATTAAGTTAGGTTTTTCGTTTCTTTTTGTAAGACTTGACTAACTATTGCTTTATTTGTTTTCTATTTGAATAAGAAACCATTCCATTTGAATACGTGGTAAAATTAGGTGTATTAGTAGCAGACGGTGAAATACTCATGATTTTGCGCTCAATGTAGACTGGGCTAAGAGAGATATGATCATGTATTTGCAAATTTTTTGTCCGACAATGATAGTAAGCACAATCACAACATTTAAAAATCTTGTGAAATCAGCAATAAAATTCCGCCATGTATAATTGGAAACCCTTTCAAAGTGTCAAAACAAAACTCAATGGAACTATATCTGTAGACGGCAAACGATTCTAGGTTTACACAGCCAGAAAGAGGAATGGGCGGAAAAAGAAAAAATGCTCCTCAATCAATTATGGGCTGCTTTGGAAGAAAAACTTGAAGGAAAATCAATGCTGCAAGAATCTAAAACTACATTGGATAAACTAAAAGGTACTGAGTTTAGCGGTGGATCCAGAATGTTACTATTTTAGTAATGTTGGGCATTTTCAACGCATTTTGCGCAATAACGTAAAACTTTTTTTTTCTCTTTCACTGTTGTAGTCGAACTGAATGGCGAACGTTCGGAGAAACACTCTCTGCAATCAAAAATGTGGGGCTTGGAACGAACTATTAAAAATTTGCAATCTGAGCGAGATTCAATGCAAGAAAAGCTGAAGGATTGCGTCTCCACTTTCAGCGGTTTGCGGCGCTCTTTGGGGAACGTAAGTCTTAGGAATTGTATCATTCGACAGTCTTAAAGCATGTTCGTACCCAGTGGTGCCGATTTATGATGAGCATTGGGGGAGATAATTTGCAATTTCACCCCAAGTTTGTCCCATTTTTAACATCAGAGGGGATGAAGCTCGACCACTATTGTTTTTACGTAAGCATATCAACTGAAGACCAAAAAAAGGTCTTCACGGAAAATTTGAAGAGTTTTGTCCCCGAAAGCCAGTAAAGACCAAAAAAAAGTCCGAAAATTAACTAGCGCTCAGATGCAGACCATAGTCAAATTATTGGGGGGATGTATTCCTCCCGGGTTTCTGCACCCCTGTTAGTACCGTAAGTATTTTAATGATGTGGGATACACATGATCTTCGTTAATTTTATGAGTAAAGTCGATTTTGATGTAAAGACATCACTTGTTAGCGAACACGAAACATCGCGATGTGATGATAATATTCAATTGTTGGAAGCTATGAGCTCAGTCACTACACATTACATAGTCACTAAATTTAAAGTTATTTAGTGACTATGTTACAAAAGACTTTGACTGTCCAATAGTTGCAAGCTACGTTTCTTCCTATCATCAAAAGTTTTCTTCTCTGTTCATTATCTCAGTTCATTAAAAAAAAAGAACAGAAGTTCCTTATTTTTTAAATATTTTTAGCAATGCGGCAAAGGCGAGAATGCTGAAGTCGCTTCTTGCATGGAGAAAGTGAAATCACTCCAAAGTTTGATGCAGAAACTCATTGAAGCGCATCGGAGAGAGCACAAGAATTTTGTTTCAATTTTAGAAAAGCAATCGGGATGTTAGAAATGGTTGATAAATCTATATCTTCAAAATGTTACATGGGGCATACATTATGCAAGTTTGGGACTAATCGCCTCTTCTACAACTTTGTTCAAAGTTGATGGAAAAAGTTTGTACAACATTCATCAGCATAATGACTCTATGGTACCAGCATTCCTGCCAAAACTAGTCTATACGGTACAGCACAATCTCAATAAACTATGAAAAAAAGTAAATAGGTTATTAGCATTTATTCCATTTATTCGCGCATTTACATTGGTTGTGAGTAGACTAACAATGTAGCTGGCTAGTAAATAAATACTAGCATTTAAAATAAAATTTAATCATGCTAGAAATTAAAATTTACTGCCTATTGTTTACGCAGTAATAAAGCTAAAAATTCCGGTAGGCCTATAATATATATGCACGAATAAGTATGCTCAAACCTGTTGTTTGATGAAGTTATAAAGGCTATTTAATGTTCGAAATATTGTAATTATGCGTAAATTATACTTAAAATAAAATTTTGATGAACTGCATTACCGTTTTATTGTACAAACAACCACACAAAAATAATTTCCGTAGCGTGGCAAAATGTTGTTCTTGCAAGAACTAACCTTTTTTTTTTCAGCGATATAGCCTACCAATTTTCGCCCACAGTAAGCGGTTTTAAATTTTAATAAAATTTTCGTGTTTGTTTTGCATTTGGCTGACCAAGTTTTTTGGTGTTGTAGAAATCTTTTTTTTGTTGAAAAAAATTTTTTGTTTAAAAAATGTCTCATTTAGGCGACGCACTGAGCTAACTGTTGCAACTAAGCGTATCACAGACGGCGGGGTCATGGGGGCGCGGAGGCTAGAATGGGGGTCTAGGATGAAGTCCTTAGCCGCTGGGCGCTTTTTTAAGTTTTTCGGAAAAATTAGCATTTTAGCGCCATTTGAATCACATTTCGCACGTTTTTAAGATATTTGAATCAGTGTTGCATCGTTATTGCATGATGTCTACTTGATGTGCTGCAATGATTCATTCTAATTTTAGCTGCAATCAGGCAAACATCATTAAAGAACAAAGAAACTTGCTAAAAACCGAAGATATTTCCAAGAATTAGATTGTCCAGCCCATTCATCAGAGGTGGAGTCCTCGAGGACGTCCTTGGCCTCGAGGACACATTTTGAAGTCCTTGGCCTTGGCCTCGAAGCCTCAAGTCCTTGGCCTTGGCCTCGAAGCCTTTGGTCCTCAAAAATTGCCCTATCCTCGGTTCGAGGACAGCACTATTTTTTGAACCGTTGAAATTTTGTTGTAAAACACCAAAAACCTGGCGGAAAATTTGCGAACACCTTTTTTGTTTTCCGCAATTGGAGCATAGGCTTAGCCAAGCGGCCCCCCCCCCCCAATTTAAATTTCATCAGTGACAAAAATGTGACAAAGAGCCAATTTTTTCTTCAGTTTCAGTTTCTTTTTACATTTTTCGCTTACATTAGTAGCGAACAATAATAATGAAGATCAAGGGCCCCGGGCCCCCCTTAGCTCAATTTTTGCCAACCAATTTAAATGTGTAACCTAGATAAAATTAAGGGTTTTTCTCTTAAAAGTTGCTACCTAGGCACTCATGTAACCTTTTTATAAACGTAACGCAACAACCAGAGCCGGGTTTATTCTATGGCACAGTGCCAGGGCCTCGCGCTCAGATGGTGATACTTTTTTTTTTCTCCTATATTTGGCAGGAAGATCTTGCAAAAATCTCCGAAGTGCCAGGGGCCCAGCGCGATGTAAATCCGGCCCGGCAATAACATGGTTACTAGGCGTAACCGTCTATTGTACTATTTTTCAATAACAATTCAGTAATTCACCTCCACCTCGCCAGTTTTTACGCACAAAATACTTAAAAAAAAAATTAGCCACGGAAAATGCTGATTGAGCAATCCATTGAACTTCAATTGAGAGGACCTAGGCCCCCTGGCCAAACGTATACTCCTATAACTAATTATTTTCATGACAAAGCAAAAATCTCTAAGGAAAATCTTCGAGTGGATTATTATTTACTGTTAAAATGTAGCAAGAAACAATGCACCTTACTTCCCACTACCTGGACCAAATCACTTACAATTAAAATTGAACTCAAGAATGCAAGATGTTGAACGTATTTTGGACTTAAATTACAAGTAAAAGGAGCATCAAACAATTTTATCTTTTCAATTGGCTTTCAAATTTCAAAAATTTAGTGCTTTCAAATGATTCTGAACATGTACGAAATGTGATTCAATGGCATTAAAATAGCTGTTTTTTCCAAAAAACTTACAAAAAATCGCCCAACGGCTAGGGGCTTCGCCCCCAGACCCCCAAAGCCTCTGGCGACTGGGCAGTAGCGTACGCAGGATTTTCGAAAGGGGGGGGGGGCAGGAAATTCGAAAATAATGCAGACCAAAAAAAAATTTCTCCACTGAGAATCAGTCCGTTTTTCTGCCCAAAATTAGGTGAAGACCAAAAAAAATAGAAAGAAAAAGGTCTTCACTCAATATTAATCTGGTTTTTGGCCCAAAATTACATGAATACCAAGCATAAAAAATAAAAAAATAGGTCTTTACCCAGATTCTGTCCTTTTGTGTGCTCCAACTTTCTGCCCAAGTTACAAAGGAGGTGGCCATTCCGCAATTTTGCATACTATTCTATGGTAATTATACTGTCTTGGCGACCCAAAGGGGGGGGCATGGCACTATGGCTCCCCCCTTAAATACGCCCCTGCGGCTGTGATACGTTTGAGATACACTGGCTTTCTCAACACTTCTCCAAAGTGGAATATTTGCACTTTTCAACTATTAGTTTAAGCCCTCTCCCTTTGCAAAACCCTGGTTAAGTGCCAACCGGAAACGATTTCAGATCTTCCATCCAATATCTTTGTCCCACAAAAATTTCCTCTTTTGAAAATTTTTGATGACGTCATTGCATGTGGTTTGTCGTTTGGACCCCCCTACCAATCAAAAATTCTGGCCACGCATATAAATTGGAGATTGCCTGAAAAACTTTTTTGAAGACCTTTTTTTTTTTTTGAAGAACACTTGCGGCTGTGTCCTTGGCCTTGGCATAGAGCATTCCTGTCCTTGGCCTCGAGAGGGTCTGTCCTCGAAAAGGCTGTCCTTGGCCTCGGATTTTTTTTTGTGTCCTTGGCCTCGAGCCTTGTGTCCTCGACTCCACCTCTGTCATTCATCTCCCGTTACTTTTAGGTGAAGCTTAAAACACGTTAAAACGCTTGTATTTTGGGTTTGAATTTCTCATGTAAATAGGGGAGTAAGGGGGGTTGAAGCCATTTTAGTCTCCCTGATTGCGCTAAAGGTAAGGGATTTCAAAAGTGTAACGTACAGTCTAAAGGTCGCGTACCAATGCAGTCGACCGGCTCCGTTGAACAACCGATCAAGCTACTCTGCGGGTTGACTTATTAATCTGTATATTTAATTGCACTTTTACTTGTGGATCTGTTGGAGCTGACGGTACATCTCCCCCTCCTTTTCCGCTGGCGACGGCATATCCACGTCTCCAACCAGCGCAAGGGAGAGTGTCCACCACTCCAACGTCCTGGCGTGCTCGCCATTGTAACGTATGTGTCGCGATTGTTGATACTTGGCTAGAGTACAACCTTTAATCCCTAGAATTGTCCACGTCGACTAAAATTAGAGAACGACTAACATGTTAATTGAAAAATTGAAAATCGCAGTTGATAGTTCCTTTACCTTCTTGAATCTCAGAAAGCAGCACACCAATTTTAACCCTTTAAGGGACAATGTAACATATGTGTAACATAAAATATAATTGCAATTGTGCTTAATATATTTTATATTTTCGAAAGTTTCAAACTTTGTTGAACATGGAAAGATACAAAGTTATCGCAAAACTAAATTTGATGACAACACTAAACTGCTTAGTTGTCAAAATAGGTTGAGTAAAATTCAGTTATGTAGGTGTTGTGGGTTGAAGTTAGGTTGCGCAGCGGGTATGATGTTAAAGTTAGGTGTTTTGGTTGAAAACAGTCTTATATGCCTTAGTGAAACTCTCCTAATTCGATTCAGCTTCTATGAGTATTTCAGCTAGGTTGTTTTTAGGTTTGAATTTTATGTAACATACATATGTTACATTGATCCTAAGCGGTAACTGTGCTGATTTATAAGGATTATGCTTTGTAGGCCGGTTAGTCAAAAAGTAAAGTCGAATATATTACATAATAATAATAAATAATAAACTAAATTAAGAATCTAGCTTTAAAAGTAAAGACTTTTCAGCAGTGTAGTAAAAAAAGTTCGATTCGTGTCTGACATGTGATATCTCTAGGGCAGGGCTGCCCAACCTTTTTACGGGCCACAATTACGGGAGAAAAGTTCTTGCTGGACACATGCATTTTTACCAAGATTAAACTCTAAATAATTGCAAGTTTGTTGTACAAAATCGGTGCTCACTTTGGCCAGTATTTCGGGTATCTGTTCCCAAAAACTAGGTGAAAACCCCCCCCAAAAAAAAGGTCTTCGCCGCAAATCCGAACTGATTTCGGGTTAACCAAACAGAAGAAGGTTTTGGTTTAGACCTTTTTATTTGCCAGAAAATGCTAAGTAAGCCTTCCCATGAGGAAATCAACCGCACAAAAAGACCTTGCGAGCCACACAAAACAGCTTCGCGGGCCACGGGTTGGGCAGCCCTGCTCTAGGGCCTAGGCTAAACTTGCAACCAGCTACTTTTTGCTAAACTTATAGTCAGCTACTTTTCAATGATCAAAGCAGATAAATGCCAAAAATGTTAGCTTTGCACCAGCATGAAAAAGACATTGCTCACAAACAATAAATGCCTGGAGTGCAATGTCCACCTTTGTTATTTGAATGGAAGGAACTGTTTTCCGCTATATCATGCATCATTCTAATTTGTTGTAATCGTAATTATCAACACTTTTCTGTTAGAGATTTTGTTCAGGTGCTCATTCTACGCAATGATAATAAAAAAAAGAAAACAAGTAAAAACGACTTGCTAGATGGTACAATTTGTTTGCAAATGTGTCAAAATAAATAAATAAATGTAATAAATTCAATAAAAATTGGGGATTACCGCGCCCTCTGGTGGCAAATGTTAAAGATCTAGTGACAGCAAAACTTAACCTTCAATATTAGCTTTTTACCAATGAGTTCTTGTAATCACAATGTCTTGTTTATGTGCTTGATTATCTTAGAGATAATGGGGGAAATATTTACCGCTAAGGGACAATGTTACACATATGTTACATACTGCAAAATAATAAATAAACATAAAATTATTTTTTGTCCGTGAAAATAGCTTTAAATGATTATTTTAGGCATTGAAAAACCGTTTAAGCTCAGAAGTTTAGTTTACTTCAGTTCTGTTCCTTAAAGGGTTAAATTAAAACTTTTATTTAGGAAACACAAACACTCTCACTGAGCAAATCGCTCCAGCAACACTTCTCACGATCGACCAATTCAGATCATCAAGACCTAACCGCGACTGACCAATTCAGGCCGCACTACCAGCTATACAAGCCAACCACAAATAAACAAACTCAGCAAAACTGCCTAGGAAACTAACATTTAAAATCACCTACTCGTAGAATAATAGAATGCAATACAACCCTCCTATTTATGCTACAACAAAAGTTATCCAATATCCCAGAACAATTCTTGAAACGTCACAATAGAAAGACATACACGAGCTTACGATAACAAATTGCGACATAATTATGATGTCACAAACAAGGATGGCAGTACGATACGGTACGTTACGTAGGAACGATATAGTACGCCTCAATTTTTGCCGAGAAGTGTGATACACCGGTACAGTACGCTTTTTTGTAATAGTACGGGTACGGTACGTTGGTACGGTTCAAGGTGGTACGGTACGGTTCAAGGTGCGAGGTACAGTACGGTTCAAGGTGCGAGGTACGTAGTGCGCAAATTCTGAGCGTATCGTACCGTACTGCCATCCTTGGTCACAAACTTCAAGTCTAAATATAGTAATTAAGCAGTTAAGCATGGTAAACAACCAAAATATTCCAGCAACTATTAGAAGGCAGTAAAATAAACTAGAAAGAAATTATCTCGAACATTCCAAATCGGAAAGGCGGCAAAACTAAAAAAAACAGTCATGTACACGTTAAAACACAGCAAATAATTACAGGAAATTACAGCAAATAAAACACAGCAAATATCTCAGGCATTCAAAATTATTATACATGACAGCATGTTTCAAAAGGATGCATCCCAATGCAGTTGATCGGCTCGGTTGAACAACCTATCGAGCAATTACGAGAATTGCTCCGCACTTGAGCAGGTCAGAGCAATTAAATCAAAGCTTTAGAGCAAAATGATAAAATTGGCAAATAATTCTCAGTAGAAAGCACAAAGCCAATACAACTGAAAACATTGTGTTTATTGCTTACGTTTCGAGATTTTATGTAGTAATGTTTTCAGTTGTATTGGTTCTAAGGTTTTTTTACTGAGTAAACAAAGCGCTCGTATATTCTAATAAATGGAAAAAATTATATAATTGTTATGAAACAAAATTCACAGAAAAAAGTACTATTACTGGATGAAGAATTAAAAGAAATCAGTTTTTCGACTAGCACTGCAATTTATTTTTCCACTTTTTCCAGGTATACCTAAATATACCCTGACTTTTTCTAAAATTTTAAATCATTTAAAGAGCGCTTGTATGCCAAATATTAGAGCCTTTTGAACTACTTGCTTTTTGAGTGTCTTTTTTTGAGTGTGTGTCTCGTGTATAATGTGTAAGTATTTTTCATATGGACTGTCTTCAGTCTGAAATAAATCTTATTATTATTTTTGCTTTTTTCTCAGTTGTTGTGAAAATCAAAGTCTGTATAACTCCATGATTTTTTTAAACGTTGCTAAAAATTTAACTGTTTAATCCACTCCGCCCAAATAATAGAGTAGAAGCTAATCATGTAAAAGTCATGCACAGAGCCATTACCTTTTTCTCATACATTTGGTTTAAATTCGACATTTTCTTCTTCCATTGTTGCAAGCTGCGTAGTGTAGTGGTTATCGTGCTCTGCTTCGACCCATCGCACATGGGTTCGATTCGCGCTTGGGTTGCCAATGCGTGGAATGGAAGTATACGGAGTATAGATGCAGTACGCAGGAACGGGGAAAGAAAAGTATGGAGCAATCCTTTTTTTGCTTCAAAACCTTGAAATGCAGTTAGGGTTGGGGCGGCGATGCCAGCCTGAGGGATAGCAATTATGTGGCAGCAGCTTTTTTGCTTACGAAAGCGACGTATCGTTACGCTTTGGTGTGGCTTCCTGCATAAATTTTGAACAACTAGCTCCTCGTAAATAATAGACAAAAAGCTAATCATGCAAAAGTCATGCAGCCACCTGCAATCAAGCATAACGCTACGTCGCTTTCATAAGCGAAAAAGCTGCAGCCACGTAATGGCTATCCCTCAGGCTAGCATCGCTGCCCAAACCCCAACTGTAATAAATGCAAGGTTTTCAAGCAAAAAAAGATTACTCCGTGCATTTCCTTTTCCGTTCCAGTGTACTGCTTCTATACTCTGTATACTTCCATTCCACGCGTTCGTAACCCCAGCGTGAATCGTACTCGAATGCGATGGTTGGAAGACAAACGCGTTAACCACTAGACTATGCAGATCGCAGTGATATGCACATAGCCATAAGAAGCGGCGGAGGGGGGGATGGGGGAGCGGTCACCCCCTATTTGGTTCAAAACGGCAAAAATTCGGGCAAATAATCTATATATTTGGGCACACCAGTGGTGAAAAACCGTCTCAATTTCAGTGAAGACTTTTTTTTCTTTTTTTTTTTTGAAGAACACCTTAATTTGGACAGAAAAACCATCTCAATTTCAGTTTAGGCCTTTTTTTCTTCTTTTTATTTTGGAGAACACCTTAATTTGGGCAGAAAAACCGTCTCAATTTTGACTGAGAAACCAAAACTCAATGCATCAAGTCATTTTTTGCGCAAAAGTTTGGTGCCCCCCCCCCAAATCATTTTGAGCTCCTACGCCCATGGATATGCAGTAGCAAAATGTCGTATTTAAACCAAATGTATGAAAAAAAGGCATTAGATGGTTATGCTTAAATGCAGCTTCCTGCGTGACTTTGGCATGACTAGCTTCTACTAAGTAATAGCCGAGAAGCTGCTCATGCAAAAGCCGCGCAGGCAGCCGCAATCAAGCATAATGGTATGTTGCTTTTTCAAGCAAAAAAGCTGCTGCTATGTAATTGCTATCTCTCAGGCTGGCATTGCTGCCCCAACCCTTACTGAAAATGCAAGGTTTTGAAGAAAAAAAAAGAACGCTTCATGTATCTCCTTTCCCAAAACTAGGTACTTCGTCTGCAATCCCCATACTTCCATCCCACGCTTTTGGGACCCAAGCGCAAGTCAAACCCGGTTATGATGATTGGAAAGTGCATGCGATAACCACTCAACTACGCCAGTCGCAATGTTGGATCAGCAAAATGTCGTATTTAAACCAAATGTATGAGAAAAAAGCAATAGAGGGTTACACTTGATTGCGGCTGCCTGCACGGCTTTTGCATGACTAGCTTCTCGTAAGTAATAGAGTTTATAAAAAAAAAGGCAATTTGATGTGCAGAGGTTAGTAATGGTTATGGGGCTAAAAAGATGTAAAAAAGACTAGGTTAGTTTAGAGCTTGACTTAACCTCAAGGCACGGCACGTACGAAAAGAGTGATTAGTTCTAGACCATTTTTAGAGTTACTGTATTGCCTACAGTACGGAAGAGTCTAGAACACCAAAAGCAACGCAGTCAGAATCGACACGCTCGAGTGATTTCTTGATATTTGCTCGACTTAAATTCACAAAACTAGTTCATTGTTGCGTATTGTTTGTTATAAGAAGCCTCCGTCACGTTTTCCGAAAACTTTTGAACAATCACACAAAATTGAAACTGAAAAATCACTCAAGCGTATCAGTTCTAGCTGCATTTTTTTGGTGTTCTAGACTTTAGCCTACAGTACTGGTAGCCTCTGCCTATTTGAACATAGCTATAACATATGCCGATGTAGTAGGATTACCGGTATGGCTGTGGGCTGTCTTGTGTACGGCATACCGGTAGGCCTAGTAAAGTTTTAGGTTGACAAAATACAGGTAGGCCTAAGGGCAGGTTTTCAAATAATTTCGACTAATTGATTTAGACTTTTCATTTTGACGTAGATTGTGGTTAGGTAGGCCTACGGTACCAGTAGGCTAAATTGGGCGAAAGTTTTAAAAGTTTTTTCATACAGGTTTATTGTAGTTTTTCGTGAAATTTAAAAATTACGTTTTCAGACAAGAACGAAAAACTACCGTTATGATATAAAACTATCCTCATCTCAGCATACAGCATATCTGCATACAGTAGCCTACACAGTTTTGAAAGATCTGCATTTTTGAGACTAGCCTACGATGCTTACAGCTGACAGTGCAATGTTGATGTACAGTAGCCTACACTGTTCTATGTTGGTATTACAGTAATCCAAGCTTGTTTTGGGTTTGCTTGAAAAATTGGTGCAGTAATTGTAATCTACCATCGGCAGCGTGGCCGAATGGGTAAAGGCGTCGTTTTTACGACGACTCTGATCGCAGGATCATGAGTTCAACCCGCACCCTGGTCACGTTGTTGCGTCCTTGGATAAGACGCTTTACGATGATTATCTCTGCTTGGTGGCTTCGAACAAGCAGCAAATTTACGTGGGAAGAAGTCAAAACGTCAACAGGAAAGCTTAGAAAATGGTCAACTCCTAAGCGGGTGCGGATTCGTCCAAAATATAGCGCACCGTCGCTTTCTCGTGATAGGAGGATAAAGATGCACCAATCAATCATCAATCACCTCTGATCCGATGATACCAGTAAGTCAGCAAAGTTATGCTAATATCAAAAGCCTTTTACCCTAATTTGTGGATGTTTGGTGGTTTTTAACTAGGGTAGTACAGGAACGTGTTACACACACTGACACAGCTCAGTTACAGGCATGTCTTCAGATCTTTTATAATTTACAATAATGTCAGATGTTGTGTAATGATAAGTAAGCAAAGCTTTGCTAATATCAAAGTCTATTAGTTAGGCTATGCTACTATTGACTTTGTACTGTAGGTACCTGGTAGCCTACCTGCCTACCAGTAGGGCTGTTTGTTTCAAGTTGTGAGCATTTTTATGCAGTAAAAAGATTTAGTTTGAAAAGTTGGTGCAATCAGAATAGGGCATGGTGGGGTAATTCGGGACAAAATTTCAGTTTTCAATCTCTATTTATCGACCTAGGACTTCTAAACTTGGTTTATCAACTTTTTTTGTACATTTTGGATATCCGACTTATATTTGGCAACACTTTGGTTTTCAATGCTTAGCGGAGTATGGAATAATGGATTTTAAAAATAAGCCACCCAGCCACTCCGCTGTTCCGATTTTCCCATCCGCAAAGTAATTCGGGACATTGATAAAAGCATACCGGTAGTAAAGTGCATAAAAAAAAAAAAAAAAGTTAAAAAAGATCTGGATAACGTTCGAGAATATTCCGTAAGAAAATGATTTATGCTAAATGCATAGGTGGGCACAAGTCCGTTAATCGTTAATAATGAAGCTAACTTTTTCATTTACTCATTAATCCGTTAAAAAGTTTTTTCATGTTAACGGACTAAATTAACTTCCGTTAAGTGCTATTAACGGACTAAAGTAACTTCCATTGAGTGCTATTAACGAACTAAAGTAACTTCCGTTAAGTTCTATTAACTTCCGTTAAGGTTTTTATCGTTAATGTCTTGCAGCTTCGTTGTACATTTGAACTTGTTTTTATCTTGAAATTAGATTAGACTGTAAAATGTATCTTTCAAAACACAAAAAGAACACCATAGCAATAAATATTTCCTTACAATCAGTTCAACAGCGTCAGTACGTGTTCTAGAAGCGAGTGAATGAAACGAAATGTAAATTACACGCAAAATGTTAACGGATTAACGGACTTTATTAACTTCTGTTAATTAAAGCTGAAAATAACGGATTAACGTTAATGGAGGTATGAAGTTTGGTAATGGATTAGTGGTTAACGAAGCTAACGTTTTGCATTAACTTGCCCACCTATGGCTAAATGCGGTCTTTTGTTGGTTGTTTTTTCAAAATTTTGTGCGGTTTAAAGCATTAGGCTAGGATTGCGGCAAAATGGACTTACAAAGATAAATTTTGGAATGGATTTAACAAAGCTACTCTGGTAATTTTTGAAAAAGTTTAGCACATTGGATGCTTCAAGACTTGAATTAAAAGATGAATGCAAAGATATGTCTTTATTACTTTGTCCCTAATTGCCCCATGCTCTACCGTTTTTCCCGCTGTCCCTAATTACCCCATATTACCCTACTATCACTTCAGGCTTTAGATATTGGTCACTTCATTTTTTTATAAGCAAACCATTTCAAAAATGTTTTACTTTTGGAGTAACTGCATTATTGTGTTGCCCGGAGCCTATTTGTATTCTTGGACTTTTGTGCAACTGTGCAACATTGACAATTTTATTGGAAAACATTGATTTAAGAAATGTACATGAAGTTAATTACAGTTTGTGCTATGGTTAATGTTGTTATTTATTGTAGCATACAGTGTAATTAGTAATTATTGATACACAGTCAGTAGGCTACAGTGTACCAGGTACTTACTGTAGCGTATTACTGATCTGCAATTGATGCTCGGACAGTAGCCTTGTTTCATAAGATAATGTGCGACACCAACTTAGCTTTTCTTTGTTTTTGCACCATGCCAATCAAAAGGCTAAAATAAATGCAGGCTGATTTGAGACCAACAAAATTTGCTCCCAAAATTCACATTTTTTCCCTGCACTGCATGGCCTCTAAAAAATAAAATTAAAAAAAAAAAGTTTTTCCTTGCTAGGGACTGCAAACATCCAGAAGTTTCCCATCATCCACGCTATAATTTATGTTGTAGATGGGCTTTTGTTCCACGCCAAACCTATTAGGTGATGCTGTGTGCTGGATTTTTCAGGTGCAACTTGCAAATGTTCCAAAGGGGATAATGTGGCAGTGCAATATCAGTGACAGGTGATATGTTACAGTGGCACAGTTGTGATTAACATTACTAGTGATTTTCAATAAAATTATGAACTGGCCAAAGTCAAAGAACATGACAGTGCCAACAGACTGAAACTAATGAGCAAAAAACGAAAATTTATTTAACATCAAATCTGTTTATATTAAAGTTTCGTTTTAATTTGGAATGACTATTTCATCGAAAATTGTTTAATTAAAGAGAATGAAACAAAAATGAGGATTATTTTTTTGTAGATTTTATTTTATTTTTTAAGGTTTAAGACTTTGGTTAGGGTTAGGTTTGGGGTTGGGGAGTTAGTTTTACAACAGTTTGAGTTAGATTAAGTTTGGATGTGGTTTGGGTCAAAATTTGTAAAAAAACTAGATAACTATTTCTGATGAAATAATCTTCCTTTTGATTTTGGTTAATTTGACATTCCACTGTATGGCTGTTGCATTAATTCTGATTTGTATATGAGCTACTCATCAGCAGTCATCTTAGCAATTTCAGACTCAACTGCTTGTAGAAATTCTTCTAAAACTTAGTTTGTGATACTTGGGAATGGGTGTTGAAGTTCATGTTATGACAGAGTAAGTAATCTAATGTGTTTTTCAAGTCAGAAAATAATTGAAACAATTTATAAGTTCAGAGTTGACTGTCTCGAGAGAATTCAATTTTACATTAGACTGCCATTAGCATTACGTGATTACTTCTATGAGGTAGTGATCTGTGATGAAAAGTTTGATTTTAAATTTGTGATCTACTTAGACATAATTTGTTTAGACTTATTGTTTTAGCTCAATAGTTATTTGTAAAAAGCATTTTTCACATTGTGATATCTGATCTTTGGCTAAAAGTAAAAATGTCTAGTGGTGACGATCAAGGATTAAAAGAATGTGAAGCTTATGTTCAAGAGCACAAAATTCAACAAGTGTTAAAAGAATGCATTGTCCAAGTAAAAACCTAATAATTAAAATTTATTTTAACTGTATGTACCAAATGTTATATAAATCTTTTGTTGTTTTAAAGCGGTTGATTTTGCTACAATGTTTGGTTTATTTCACGTCTCTTTTTTTTTTGCTTTTTTCCATTTTGATGAATTTGGCATTCAATTAAGTATTAAAGTTTTATGAAAAGTATTTTGCTATTTTCTAACATTCTCTTGCAAGCCCAAAACAACTGTTTCCAAACAGTTGGGTTGCTGTCCTGGATAAAAAAACATAAATTGTGTGAGCTGTGCATATACCTAAATATAAATTCTATATCTGTTCTTACTGAGAATTAAACCAGTAACCTTTAACATGATAACTAGTGCATTAACCTTTTCATCAATCAGGCTTGTGTTATCAACTTATAAGTTTTTCAAGCGAAATACTTCAGTGACAAATGTCATCAGATATGTAGAGATAATAACTATGTCCAATGATTCTTTTGGTCAGTGTTCTCTCTAATTTTTCGGCTAATCGGCCAGTTCTTAAATTTTCTTGAAACAATTATGTTCAAAGCTCTAAAAAGAGGTTTATGTTTCCTAAATTTTGTGCCAATCCCAATAAATTGCTGATTCGCTAAAAAAAATTGGCTAGGCGGCAACACTGCTACTTTTTTTTAATACTGTAAAGCAATTATATATATGTGGCCATAAAGGTTATTTAGTGGTTGTCACTGAGCAATAGCTTGAAAAAAGTTGTTTTAGTGTGCAATGTAATATAAATTTTCTTTGTCTGAATTGACTGAAACAAATTTTCCTGTTTGAAGTTAGTTCTGGTTTTTACTTGTGATGTAATAATTAGTTTTAGAAAATTGTTCTTTTGCACTTGATATATTCTCTCAGAGTTGAGCAAGATTTAGTTTGTAAATAACTACTTTTTACAGCTATGCATTCATAAACCAGAAAAACCTATGAAGTTTTTGAAGGAACACTTTGAAAAATTAGAAAAGGTAATCAAATTGTGTTGGTATAGCTTTAACAGTTTTATTGGTGGAGAACTGCGACTGTTTTGTGCTCAGAATTTTTAGCAAAACATCACAATTTGCAATTATTTTTGATCATTGCAAAAATAAATTATTTTCAATTTAATGGCTTGTATGCTAAAATATGTACATTTTTTTCAGCTACCTTGGTGAAAGGTGCTTCATGTTGGGACTATTATAATCAATAAAAATTTAGGTTGACAAAGAATCTAGATCTGTTAAAACTAAGTGAAATATAAGCCCAGCTGGCCAGCTTAATATCACACTGTTGTTTTTTGATGCTGTAAATTATATTGTCATTCAATTACATATTCATAAATAGTAAGATGATGTCACTTTCTTGTTGTGACTGATTGCATTACACCAAGAAGCTAATGTCTCCATTTCATAATTAAAATGACTACAAACTAAACTAATAATGGCATACTATTAGTGTTCATTTAGTTTGCATTCTCAATTACTCAAGCCATTGCCTTCAATGAGGCAATAAAATGCTGTTGTGCATAATGACACTAATAAATGCTTTTCATTTTTTGTTTATCGTGTAAATGGATATGTTTTGTGATCACATGCTTTTTCGATGATTCAAGCCATAGTAAATTTTTAATGTGCATAAAATAGTTCGAGATTTTGATAGAATTAATTTAGTAGCAAAGTCTTGATTTTTCAGCAGACTGAAATTGGAGAGCCTGAAGTAGCATCTCCACCCACACCACGAAAAACTCCAACCAAAGATGAAACAGAGGACGATGAGCCATCTTCCACCCCTCCTGCCACTCAAGCCTTCAAAAGCAGACGACGTGGAGCAGTTAGCGCAGAGGTGTACACAGATGATGATGTGAAAAATTATGTTAAAAAGGTAAGGTTTAATTTGCTATTTGTTGAAGAATTTTTTGCTATTTTTTGAAAAAAGGAAAAAATCACTGACACTCTCAGCAGGGTTTGAACTGGGTTGGCTTAATATTTTTTTTGATACAAAATTTGGTTGAGAATTTGAACGAGAAAGTACGCTTCTCTTGTCTCACAAATTTTGTGGCCATTTTGCCGTTATAGAAATACTTGCCTTCCTGGTTTGCAAAATTTTGTAATTTTCAATTTTTCCAGTTATATTGCCGCCCAGATGTATTGGTTAGGTGCTTAAACTGTGAATATTACTAAATAGTAGACCAGGTTAATCTTTCTCGAAAGAGTTTAAGAATCGTTTACGCTTAAGAATTCTGACTATATTTATTTTTAATGCATAAGTCAGACTATATCCAATTTCTATTTTGAAACTCAGACTTGGGAAATCTTAGAGGTCAAAAAAAATGAAATTAAATAAACACGGAAAATCAAATTTCTTTACCAACTTCTTTTCAGAAGTAAATATTTTTGCCAGGTTATCACCAAAGATTTCAAAACGATGCAAGCTCTAGCAAAAGCCATTGAAAACAATGTATTATTTTCACATCTGGATGAAACAGAACGATCAGATATTTTCGATGCCATGTTTCCTGTTCAGCATATTGCCGGCGAATATATAATTAAGCAAGGAGATGATGGGGATAACTTTTATATTATCGACATGGGCGAAGTTGATGTAAGTTTTTTTTTTTAACTTGAATTAAATTCTTCGATTAGTTAAATTTATTTAAGTGCAATGCATGATCGTAATTGAGAGCAAAATAAAAAGTTTACTAATTTTGTCAAAACGATGTTTGACTTTGTGATGAGCTTGTTTCATAACCAGCTAACCACTAGTTTTTGTTTAGGTGATCGTTGATAGCTAATTGTTTTTGCTACTAGTAAATGAGTAAAATATGTTTCTAAGAATAAAAGCAGAAGATTAAGGATTGTTTAGTTTGGATAAAAAGTACAATCTAAAGTAGAACGCATTTTTGCCCAACTAAACCTGCTGTTAATGCTGATATGAGTCACATATCGTAGCTTACTGTGTCCCTGGTTATCGGATACACTTCTGCTCCCGCAGGTGATTCTACATTAAGCTGGTTTAAATACTCTGTATTGAAATTGGTGCAATGAACATCATTGCATACCACAGCACCTGGAGCAGAGATGGAACCGGTCAGGATTTTCTTGACCCGATCGGTAAATTTCAAAATCATCGCCGATTGACCGGTTTCTGACTGGCCTGGTCGACTGGTTTTTTTACAAAAAGTTTTTGTTCGCTGTTCAATGTATCTAATGAAAAATTTTCGAAATTGGGGGGCATGGGTGAGGTGCTAAAATTTGTGATTTTGGACGGGGGGCTAAAAAAACCCTAAAACATTTTTGTGTTTTTGCAAAAATGACTCAATTTTAAGACCTTTTTTGTGTAAGTTTCGGTTTGAAAGACCTGTTTTGAGCAGCGCAAAACGTGCAAAAATAAGCATAAAAAGAACTGGAGGACACAAGCTAAATTATTAGACGTTCTTTCTATTGATATTATGCGTAAGACCAAGATAAGAAGTTAAAATTTTTTATGTATTGGTGACAGATTATTTGCAATTTGCCAAGCCGCAAACAGTAAACTGTTATGGCATAAGCTAAAAAATATTCGAAATATAATGTGCCCTAGCAGTTTGTAGAAATGCTGCTGCTTCAGAACAAAGCCATGCTAGTTAGATGTAGAAAAAAAAGGGCTATGTCTTTTTTGCCCAGTATAGAGTGTGGTAAGTTTAAGTTGAAAAAAGCTTTTCAAAGCGGCAGATTTTAGCATGTACTAAAAAATCTGAAATCTGCGCCACTTCTACTCTCAAGTTAATTAAAATGATGCTAAAATGCCAGGTAGCGCAAGCCTCTTCCACATGCATGCTTTATGAGAATCTGATTAGGCGATTTTAACGTATATTTTCCACTTTTTTGCTTTGAGCCATGGCCCGAAGAGGGGGCATGGCACAATACTCCCACCCTAAATACGCCCCTGGATGTGCAGGTCTCAATGATCACAGCATATTAGTCACAGCTTGAAACCATTCAACAAGTGTTTTCAAAAAGTGTGGTTTGTTAATACTGTTTTTTTATAAAAAGTTTTATTTATGATAAATATATAAGTATATTTCGGTTGGTGCTTATATGTCTTTTAGTTACAAGAAGATGAATTTGACCGGTTTTTCAACCGGCTTGGCCAGCCAGTCAAAAAATCTCGACCCGACCAGTTTCCATCTCTGACCTGGATACAGAACGGTGCCCACTACTTAGACCATAGCCCATAACATTACAGTATCCTTATCAATTACGCGTGCATTGGCTTAATCACTTAATGTAAATCGAGTTTTTTTATAAATAAAGGTCATTGACCTAAATTTTTAATGAATGACCAAAAAATGAGTCGTTTTGATTACAATGACCAAAAAAACTGGAAAGCTTGGCATATTTTTGCATACAAGCCATAAAATCGAGCTTACAAGCGCTAGCAAAAAGTGCGGATAACACCAGCACCACCACCAAAGTGATTTAAAATTGCATTGAAATAATCGAAGAGATGTTTACAAATTCAGACATTAGACCAAAAATCCTGAGGGAAAAAATGTATCCTAATGTAAGCTCTCTACGGGGTTGCCACATTCTGGAAAAGTCCTGGATTTTTTTTGCTGTCCTGGAAAGTCCTTGAATTTTGTTTGTAATTTCTGGAAAATGTTTATAAAGTTTTCCCGTGATTTACCGGGACAAAATGTGAAGTTGTATTTTTTATAATAACTGGTACCTTGTAATTGTACAAAGCCATTGTTAAAATAATTTGCATTTTGAAATTCGTTTAAATAGCTTTATTATATTGTTGAAAGACAGAGCTTATTTGTATGCTAGCGCACAAACAAAAATCGCTATCCTAGCCCTAACCTAACCTTAATATGAGCCCCCACTCCTCTGCTCTGTGCTCTCTTGTTCTTTTTAAACAGCTCTTACTAGTACGCTATAGTGCAAATATGCACTTCCTCAAATTTGCCAGAATTTGCACTTTGCAATACAGTATGTATAAATTATTGAATATTATTAGAAAGAGTGAATTCATGGACAGTAATTTATTGCAATGCGATACTGTAGTAGCAGTAGCATAGCGGGCTATGCCCATCCATTGGCCTGTAGGTAGACCAAAATGCGCAGTAAGAAAAATACGACGTTTATCGCACTATAATTCTGAGGCAGTTTTTTGCAGTAATATGGATAGTAAAGTAATTTGAAGCCACTTTTGGAACATGATTTTGGAAAGGGCTAGTATTGGTCAAAAATTAAACCAGTAACAACTAACTAACTAAAAATAAACAATCAATTCAATCGCTTGATGCAAAGTGCTAACGTAGTCTTTGTAAAACAATTACAAGGGGTCTATTCAGTATTTAATTCTGTTAATTACCAATCAACTCTCTCAAATCTCGTTTCATTAGCCCCTCCTCTCAAACTATATCTTTATCTAGCGTTATGAAATACAGACAATTTGGATTAATACTCATGAGTTTTTTCAAAGGAAGTGCCTGTTTGCACTCTAGCGTGCAAATGGGCTCTGCTGATGGAGAATGAGAGAGCAAAAGTGTGTTCTCATTTGCTCATTTACTCTTTTATTTTGTAAATTATTGTCGTTAGTTGTTAGTTGGAGGTTGTATTTTAAGTTTGGGTTAGGATTAACGTTACAGTTAGAGCTAGGGTTACAGTTTGGGTTTAGTTTAAATTTGGATTAGGGTAGAGTTTTTTGGTTTGCACCCTGGCGTTCAAATAAGCTCTGTTTTTTTAAAATGATAAGATTTTATAGTTCACTGTCTGAAAATAAAGCTAGGATTGAAGTTTTACTATTGCCCATCACTAGAGCTCGACCGATATATCTATCGGTCAGCTGATATATTTTGGCCGATATCAGGGCCAAGCCTATTTTGGCCGATATCATATCGGCTATCTACCGCCGATAAAATATCGCCTTAGCGCATTACCTTAAACTGTTTAGCAAGCACAAATTCATTTGCTGTGTATGCATAGTCTTTCTTTGGAGGAGGATTTGTGTATTTTGTGTATTCTATGACTTGTGTTTGCATAATCTTTCTTTGGAGGAGGATTAGTGAAGCTTTTTGCATCAAGTCAAGTGAAAAATATAGACAAATTTTGGTAGTTTATGAGTTATATATCGGTATCAGCCTGAAAAAAGTCATATCGATCGAGCTCTAGCTTTCACCCACATACTGTAGCCCATTTATGCAACTAGTTTAATCATGTTTTTGCCGTGCTAGTTTCTATGCCACGTTTTAAAAGCAATAATTTTTACCAAACTAGGCCTAAAATTAAGTTATTGCAAAAAAATTGCAAAATCTTCGAATGCTGGGGACTTTTTCCCCGGACCCCCTATGGCTTCCGGTGGTTAAGGGTTGCCCGGATACCAAAAAGTACAACCCTCCCGTTTGCACCTGGCTGGTGGTCAGTACTAGGAATGCAAATGCGTTACATCAAAATTTTTCGTCAATCACAAGTACAAAAGAGTAGGCGCATGAGAGTAATAGTCAAAATTAAATTTTAAGTCCTGTAAAAAAACCTTTAACAGTCCTGGAAAAGTCCTGGAATTTGATTTGGCAGTTTCTGTGGCAACCCTGTCTCTAACTCCTTACTGGGTAGACAAGCTTTTTTTTCCTGTAACCAAGTGCATTATCACTGGTGATGTTTATAATGCTTAAACTGATTTTGATTTGGAAAAAAGCATACGTAGCTTTGGTTGCTTCCATTGTTTTTCGGGACAAAACTGCAGTATCATGTAATCGTTTGTAATGTACGCGTTGCCTATTAAATAAGTTTTCAAAAAATTACACGCCCTTAAAAATTAATTTGCAAAACACTGTTTTTCTTTGCTGCTGTTAAATCGAGATTTTAGAATACTTATTCCAAAAATAGCAGTCAATTTTGTTGTCCTGCACGCATATGTTGCGATTCTGCAGTGTTTAGATATTGCGTTTGCTTATAACATTACCGAAAGCACGTTTAACGGCGTAACGCGATGCTTTAGTTTTGATCAAATAATTAATAATTGCATGCTAGTTCTTTTAAAAGGTTTTGTGATTTAATGATCGAGATATCTTGTTTGTGTGATTTTAATTAGTGGTAAAAGTGTGTTTTTGTAATTGCTGCCAGCCACCTACCGGTACTTTGAAATCAAATTGCCAACTTTTTGACTTTTATCTGTTTTGATTGCTTGTATCGCTTAGGTTCCAAAATACAATATAGGACATTTTTTCGAATGGTCTTCATTTGGACAGAAAATTGTCCCGAAAATATTGCCTTGGTAGTAGACATTTTTTGAAATATTTTACTAATAAACACTTTGAATTAGGGGTCTTGGATTTATATTTTTTGGGAGGATGGGGACGCTTGTCCATAGTCGTAGCACCTTCAAATTTTCTGTTTAAACATCTTTTTTTTGTTCCGTATAGTTTAACCGTCTAAGTTGTTCCCACTGAGCCGATGGTCAGCGAATCAACACTAATTTCTGAAAATATAATTTTTAGTATACTTTAATACTGGATTGATATAAAATTTAAGGCACATGAACACATTTCAACAATTTTGGTCACAACTGTTTTGAGAAAATTTGGACACCCACCGGTTAGCCAAGCCTACTATGTGTTTGCGCGATGGTAGTTTACTGTTTAGGTTGTAAATTTGAAATTTTCTTGGATGGCAGTTCGATTTGGTTAAGCGCGAATGACTAATTACTGTAAGACGATGCCTGTGCAAATTTGTACAAGTTTCAAGTCGCTTCTTAAGGATTTTATCTTTAGATTTACGTCAATAACAAGCATATAAGTACCCACGGCGAAGGCGCCAGCTTCGGAGAATTGGCACTGATTTATGGTACCCCTCGGGCAGCTGATGTTCGAGCCAAAACCGACCTCAAATCGTGGGCTATCGACCGAGACAGTTACCGGCGAATTTTAATGGGAAGCCAACTGAAAAAGCGAAAAATGTACGACGAATTCTTAAGCAAAGTTTCTATCCTTGGTAAGTATCTAAATGATGACTTATATGTGGTTCGTGTTTACTCGGTAGCAATAATTAAGGTTTTTCTGCTGGAGCAATATTTTTCTGACGCGAAAACAACGGTTTCACAACAACTGACCTTCGCAAAATGACCACGAACGAACTGACCGCCAACTAACCTTAATGTTAGCGATCAGTTTGTTCACGGTCAGTTGCCTTGGTTCGTAAACAACTAAGGAATTGAAATATTTTTGTCAGTTCTTCCAAAAAAATCGGAATAGTTGTTGAAATTCTTTTTCCTCTGTTGAAATCATGCACGAAAAATTTTCTTGTGTTTGCGATTAGGGTTGTACAAAGTAGAATAATGCAGTATTCTAGAATAATTCTAGAATAGACATTTCGAATCTAGAATTTCGAATCCTATTCTAGAATAACTCATAAAAAAAGGTCTTCGCCAAAATTCAGAGTGAATTTTCGGCCGAAATCCAAAATTCGAACGTTTTTTCCGCCCAAAATTAGGTGATCTCCAAAAAAAAAAAAAAAAAAAAAAAAAAAAGGTCTTCGCCAAAATTCAGAGTGAATTTTCGGCCGAAATCCAAAATTCAAACGTTTTTTCCGCCCAAACAATTTTTTTTCGAATCCAATTACCCGATAAAAAATGCTTGAGATTCGTTTCTCCGGAGATTCGAATCTCAAGGATTCGAAATTCTACTTTGTACAACCCTGTTTGCGATTATGAGTAATGCATGAAGCTTGCTAGGACGTTCCACATGTACGATAATCGGGAGTACTTAATTATTAGATATCAAGTGTGAAGAAGTTCTTACGTAGAGAACGTCTAGTGGAACGTCGGGTTATTGATCGAAATGTTGCTGCCTCCGATCCCATTTATGGGCTCCTCAAAAGCCATGAGTCGTTTTGTCCTTGGGAAAGACACTTAGCTTTTGTCCCGAAGCAGTATGTTGGTAAGACTGATTAGCAATGCCCAACCCAAGAAGTGAAACCCAGACCTTTAAAATCTACGACGCATGTGTATTGTGGTACACTTATCAGTAAAATCTTGATACCGCACCTGGCTACTATCATTGCATAACAGAAAAGAGGTAAAAATATCGCCAACTTTTTTAGAATCCCTGGATAAATGGGAGCGTTTAACGGTCGCAGATGCTCTTGAGCCAGTCACATTTGAAGCTGGGCAGGAGGTTGTGGTACAGGGACAAGCAGGGAGTGACTTCTTTATTATTGTTGAGGTAACCTAATATTTGAATTTGTTTTGGTAGCTTTTACTCTGTTTTATTTCCAGATTTTGTGCAATAGGACTAAAAGTTGATTATTTCAAAAGTCCTTTCAACCCTGGGTGTAGTGGTAAAGTATTCGAATCCTTGCTTTTTGCTATTCTCTCTACGTTTACTGCTTAGTTTCAGAGTCAGTTCGTTCGTTCGTAAAAACCAGGCACTCTGCGTCTGTCTAACCACACCAACGCAGAGCACTTTTTTGGGTGCTGTTTGCAAGTCTTTCGTCAGGCTGGGCTACCACAACGGGTAGACTGCTTGGCCGTCAGTTCTTAGTGTCAGAGTCAGTAATTAAGCATCTCATTTGCATTCAAAGGCGGTCGGCTTCCAATGTAAAGCTGAAGGACTTTTTGACGTGCGACGTTTTGACCGGCTGCTGTGAGGCTAGACGTTTTGACGCAGGCCTCCGCTTTGACCTTTAAATTTTGAGACGTTATAGCAATTAGCATATTTTGGCGAGCTCTGGAATTGAGTTGTCTACTCAGTGAACGACGGACTGCAACTAATGGGCACCCCCACATCTGCAGGATGCAATCTGAGCTTCTCGGGAGAGCCATTTTTGGTTCTCCTGGCTAGACCTGATTTCTGGTCTCCTCGCAATTTTTCCGCGTCCGATCCCTTAGAAGGGAACCTCAAGTAGCCATAAAGTTGCAGGTCGTATTGAGAAATAAGGCATTTTCATGGGCCCTGGCAATGAAGAATCAGCGCTTTTAGCTCAAAGCAAAGCTACGGTTCATTCATCGTGATATATTTGACACAAACATTGATTTCGATGAAGACGTTTACGTAATAGGAGAAGTTTATTGCGTACTCCGAACTGTCACAACCAGACAAACAATGATTTGCTACATCAACTTATTCATATTTGAACAAGCGGTCTTCAGTCTATCGTGACGTATCGTGCGTCATATATCGATGAATTTGGTTAGATTTGTCATGCACCCTCACCCTTTCAACAGGAAGTAGAGACACTCTGCAAAATACTGTATCTCGTCGCTGTAGGAAGGCTCTGTACTGATTTAGCACTGCCTAAGAGTCGCTGCATTGTGCAGAATGCGGATAATGGAAATTGTTAAGTAGAAAATGTGAAAAACACCGTGCTTTATTTGGGGTAGAGTAATGAAGCCTCCTATACAGTGATTGTTGAGATACGACCAATAGTTAGATACCAGCTGTAGCGGTCTGTGTGGGATGGGATGCTTACAGTTTTTGAGTGCTGTGGAAATAAGCAACTTTTCCCTCACGGCGTTCCAGCCCAACTGGGTTCTCTGGTGTAGCATTTTACGTATACAGTACCACGGTTTCACCTACAGAAAAGTGCCGGGCGTCTTCATCCACGAAACCAGACGTTCAGAAATGTACAGCTAAGAAGTTTCGGACTGTCATAAATTAGCTGCTTGTAGAATTTTCGGATTAAGAAAGGCTGTATGTCTTCGTCCCTCCCACCCTTGTTTGATGTAAATTCTGTGGGAGACGCCTTTCACAAAATGTTACTTCCTACTCGTAAAGCCATAAATCTCCACTATCTTGATGACGTATGAGGAGAAAACGTCATCATTGATAACATGAGAGAGATACTGCAAAAGCAAGCCAACCTCTCGCAATACCTAATGTTTCGTAAATTTACTTTCTAATTTACTCTAATTTACAGGGAACGGCTGATGTACTGCAACGCAGATCAGAGACCGACAAATACAGCCAAGTTGGGACGCTCACAACTTCAGACTATTTTGGTAAGTTAGGGATTTGGTAAATACGAATACGAGAATATTAGACACGTCTCAAAAAATTTCATGTTCCGAAAATATTAGTGGACATTTACGTGTTAACTAAATCAGAGTTTTAAATGTGGATTTGGGATGGTATCATGAGTTGGTTTTGGTTTAGTTTGCTACTTGTGTAAATCTGGTTGTGCTAATTGCATTGAAAAATCAGTTATAGTTTAAAAAAATGGCAATTTTTGTTGATATTTAACTTGCCTTTTATCTCTCTACATTGAATTATTTAAGAGTTATTTTGCCAGCCTCCCTGCTCAATGCAATTTTAATGCGATCGCGCGAAGTATCTTGAAAGGGCACGATAGCCTGTAGTTTGCAATCTTCTCGAAAATTGTTTGAACTATGACGTCAAACGCTCTGCTTGTGCGCATGTATCTCTGATGAGTGACGTCAAATACTGGCTTGGACACTCTGCCGGTTTGTCACGATCAAATGCCGGCATTTGACTATATTCTTCGTCGTTTCTGCGCTTCAGCAGTTCACCACATCTTTCCCAGCGGATTGGTACAGGAGGCTTTAAAACACATTAGATAGATAACTTTGAACACTATAAAAAAACTGAGGCAAATAATATTATATCATATAATATTAATACCGATCAGTGGTCGAGTGGATAGAGCGTCTGCTAATGAAGCGGTAGACTCGGGTTCGATTCCCGGTCGGTTCAAACCAAAGACTATAAAAATTGGTATTCACAGCTTCCCTGCTTGCCGTTCAGCAATTAAAGGGACAGTATGAAGCCTACGCCGTGTTTGATAGACAGGTGGCAGCTTGACTCGAAGACCGAAAGGTCCGTTCGCTGTCTCGTGGCCAAGGCAACTTGGTGAAGAAAATCTTATTACATGCTTTGCACTGGCTGCTGGAGATCTTTGGTTTCGTTTCAGCAACAAAACCTCAGAACGTTAAGGCAGTCCCACTCGGTGCCAATTGTCCGTAGTAGAGAATTTTTTCCTACTGCTCTACTGTTGTATGTGCTGAAGGCTAAAGCAGCAAAGTTGTAAAAACATATTTCTGGTCCTGCAAAGGCCTACTGTAACTGTATTCAAATGGTATCGTTGCTTTGTTAAAGCGAAAACGTCCATGCTTATTGCTTACTTTCCGGATTTATTCAGTGCTGTCAGCAGAAAAGTTAAAAATGGCATGCTGCAAAGCATGTTTTGTCCGTTCAATTCACAAATCACAATATTACGCAAAAGCAAATGACTTTCGGGTCACATCTGATTGATCGGTCTAATCTGGCTTTTGTTGTCCGGTTTTATTAAACACACGTCCTTTCTAATATCTACGTCCGTATTATCTTGTTTGGTTTTGCGGGATTAACCTAAATCATTTTGGATCGCACGAATCGGAATAATAGCTGACATTTCAAGCTAAGCTAAAATAATCAGAAGTATCACTGTGCTCAGTTTGCGTTGTATTGGAATTCCATCCCCAAAGCTTTCAATGTCCGCAATTCTTATGGTTTGGTTAAAATTAACAAAAGTGTTAAAATCATTGCGCCAAAATGGTTCAACAACCTGCTTCGCTTTTGGGCTCATTGGAAGATCACTTATAATTCATTTGTTGCATAGCATAAGCTAAAAAAATGGAAGTTCGGCCTGAATAGTCCTTATTTCTATCTCTAGGTTTTAGCCTAAGTACCCGCACTGTGAATTTAAATAGAATTTTCCGTTTTCAGTTATTTTTTGTGGGGTTTGTTTGTGGTCTACTTCAGTGTTTCTTGAATGAATTACTATCAACCTAGAGCCATAACTTTGCGTGCTAGTTTGCAACCACCGTTTCATTCACAGCGTTAGTGAAGGAAAACCAACAAAGTTAGATAGTTTTGGAGTAACAGCTAAGCAGTTTACGCTAATTTGTGATGTCCATATCTACGGTCAGTTTTTTTTTGTCTCCCGCAAATTAGTTAGATTTTAAAACTTCGTTAAAGCAGATAGTTCAAATAAGCGCTGGCTGTGTAAGGAATCATTGTTTAGAAAGTTGAGCCAGTCAACAGAATTGTGGAGGATCGAGCACAGTCCTGCATTAAATGATAATGATGTTTTGTAACTCAATTTTCCTTTTTTGTTGACTTCAACTGGCCACAGTTTCGCACAACTAAGTGTCAAATAGAATTGGATATTGCAAATTTGCTAGTTGCACGGTATGTTGACCACACTTTGCCACTAGACTTTTAAAGGAGCATTGCAACGCTTTGGTTTCTGGATCTCCTTGCTGTGGAATGCCAATGGTGCATTATCGAACTTTTTTCAAAAAAAAAAAAAAAAGGACGAACATGAAGTTGAAAAAGAACATATTACCGATCAGTGGTCAAGTGGATAGAGCGTCTGCTACTGAAGCGGTAGACTTGGGTTCGATTCCCGGTCGGGTCAAACCAAAGACTTTAAAAATTGGTACTCACAGCTTCCCTGCTTGCCGTTCAGCAATTAAAGGGACAGTATGAAGCCTCCGTCGTGTGTGGAAGGCAGGTGGCAGCTTGACTCGAAGACCGAAAGGTCCGTTCGCTGTCTCGTGGCCAAGGCAACTTGTTGAATAAAATGTAATTACAATTACATAAGACAATTTCTTCAACACAGGCATTTACATGCACTTGTGGAATTTGCAACGGCAGGGAACCGAACCTTCGACCTCGCGAATTGGAGTCCGATTCTTTGCCGCTGCATCGTCTGCAAGTGATATTGAACCCGGTTTCACGTATGAATTTGAGGTGCAATCGCTTGAGCGCTGCTCTGGTTTTTAAACTTTTGTATTTGTTTTAGGTGAGGTGGCGCTGTTGCTTGATCGTCCGCGTGCCGCTACAGTGGTGGCTAGAACCCAGCTTAAATGTGTCAAACTCGACCGCCCGAGATTCGAGCGAGTTCTGGGAGAATGCTCGGAAATTCTCAAGCGCAACATTACTCAGTACAATAGCTTTGTTTCCCTGTCTGTTTAATCAGTCTCGATTGTGGTCAACCATGTTTTTTATCGCACTAAAGTTTAATTGGATATAAGAATACAGGAGGGGTATCTCTTTTTTTACTCAAAAAATATTTTTTTATCCAAAATTTGCTACAGATGGAAAGTTAAATAACGATTATTAGTGGAAATAGCAAAATATGTTTGACTAAAAATTGAGAATATAGCAAATTTCCAAGTATTATCCCCTCCAAAATATCTATGCCAACCAATGATTACTATTGTTGCCAGTGTCAGATTTTTTTGCTTTGATATGTGATATCTCAATTAATTACCAGCAAAGTTTATTACTTGTTATAATTCTTTTGTTTTGAAAATATGAAGCTTACTTTCGAAGCATAAAATTGCGTTTACTGCTGTTACTGATCAAGCAACAGAAGCAAGATAATTTTATCTTCCATTGCGAGAAGCCCAGAGCGCTAGAACGATACAATAATAGTACTTGTTTAGCTGGTATCCGACTAGATAGTCATACTGCAGGCAAATAATACTGGCTTTTGTTTTTTTAGTTTGAGGGAATGAACAAAAGACTTAAATTTTAATAGCGTTTTAAGCTTGAGCCTTGCCCTAAATTTTTTAAATTTGCACCGGTTTTGAGGTTTTAATATGGTTTAGCGTCGGAACCAAAGTGAGGCCTATTTTTTGCGCTTGAAATGCCTTGTCGAATTTACCAGCTTTTCAACGCACTATGTGTTTTTAAACGGATGAATTATTACCGAAAATTTTGTTATTATTTGACTGCAAATTGCTTTTGTGACTTTCGTTTAAGTTCGTATTAATCAAGAGTCAATTGTGATATTATTGCCTAACTTAATTCGTCAACAACGTAGGTTGAACAATTTTGGTGTCTTTTTGATTTATTAGCTTTTTTGTACGTAAAACTACAGTCTTATGGTATAGAAATATGTTGCAGTCTTTTTGCCTGCCTTGTTTGCAGTGCTTTTGCTCAAACACGGCTGGTATATGACCACAAAAGTTACCATCTGGGTATAAGTGATGAAAATAATCACACACAAGTTCCTAGAGTTACGTTAGTTTGGGCAAAAGTTTGAAAAATTAATATAACCAAAAAATTGAAAAATTTCCAACTCAAACATGTAAAATTTTGTCTGTATGAGTTTGATCAAAAGAAAAAAGATTAGTGAGAAATTCGAAGCCTAGAACATCAGATTCTGACTCGCACACACTAATTTTAAGTAGTCGAAACTAAATGTCTTTGTTTTAAGTATGGTTTTGCTCGTGCAAGTTTTGTAGCAAGAACCTTGCGTGTGATTACTCATTTCGATTTTGATGCTAGTTTCGCAATTTTGTACGTGTTCCCACACGTAACGGCTGGCTGTTTCAATTCTGGTTTTTATAATTTTGTGTATAAAAGCAATTTCAACATGCTAAAGGCTATTGCGAGGCTTCAGTTGAGCTTAAACCCTACTCTGATTAAAATTTGTGATAACTTCGAAAGGAGGACGGTAGGCAAAATCAATAGAGTTTTTAAAATTAGTGTAATACGGTTAAATTTTGACCAAACTATCTTTTTGGCCCAACTGTTCCAGAGATATTCTCCTTGAAATACGTGGTCGTATGTCCAGACGTACTTAGCGCAGCATTGGCGATTTTAGTGGGCAACAGCGCGAACGTTAACTACCGTATGTGCCATCGTAACGCATCATTGCCTCATTATGAAACTCCTGTTGCAGTGATTCGGGATGCTTTGCGATGGCACAGACGGTAATTATCGTCAGTGTTTCCCACTAAATTTGCGCTTGAGTTTGGGACTTGACGATGCATTTGGGAGTAGAATATCTCTGGAACAGTTGGGTCAAGAAGGATGGACGTTAACGGAAAATAATTTATGCAGTATTGTACTGATTTTATAAATCTCATTGATTTTCGTTGCAGTCCTACATTAAAGCTTTCAAAGGACTGACCACTATACCGCATTTCAAGCATTAGTTTCACGTGAACTGTATTATAGTTGTCATTCTGTAACGCGAATAAAATTTTTGAAGTCTCGTATAAGTTCAACTAAGTTCTCGTAATACAGCCCTTATTGTGTTGATAACCAATGACCAATGCTTCAATTTTGTTTCTGCCTCTTTAAATGGTGACGTTCCGTAATTTGTACTTCAATTTTGAACGTATTTGTTCAATTTCTTCAAAAATACTGAATCTTTTGTAGTTTAATATTTCGCGGTAATTTCCCCGGTGTTGCGCTATGTTTTGTGCAGTGTAAAACATCCAAAGTCTTACAAGTGTTAATCCTATTATAGGCCATATTGTATTCGCTGGTAAAAGTGAATTTGAATTTTTAAGAATTTTATGTTTCGGTAGATAAAACAGTGTCGTATACGCAAGCATGAATCAATTTGCTGCAGTCTATGATGCACTTTAGTGCTTTTGGACCCAATAGTTTTGCCCCAAAGTAGTTCTGACAAAAGGCTGAATTTTTGTCTCTATAACGGGGACAAATTGAAATAAATTAATTCGTGTCTGTGTATATTGCGTCTTATTGAAATTGTGTTAAAAATGAGGCTGGAAAGTCGGGTCTTCTCCTGCCCACTGTTTGGTACGTATCGACAACTTCCTATCCGAACTAAAATCCATTGACTTTCAGTTCGATCCCAACTTAAACAAGTAACTCCTGGCTCAAAAAAAGCCCCGGTTTTCCAGCTGGTGTTTGGGATGTTATTCTTTGCCATAACGAATCGCCGCTCTTTCCGTAATGGCCTATACTAATAGGCCATAAATATTGAGTAGGGTTGTGAATTATATGATTTGAGTGATCAAATATTTCAAGTACGTACTATTTACTGTGTGCAACATTTAAATATCGTTCCATATGCCTATATGAATTAAAAGTTTTGGATAAAGAAATTATCGAGTTTTAAAATTTTGTGAACTTTTTCGGGTAGTACACAGAGTTTATTCAACAATCCATTGCTTAGCTACCAAATTTCCATCGCGAAGAGGAGGCAGCTGTGGGACAGGGTCTTCCAGTCAAGCTACCACCGATCTACCACACACGGTAGCTACTTCCCGTGGCGTAACCAGTGGGATGAAGTCCTCCCCTTAGTCAGGTGACTTAAAAAAATAAATTTAATTTAAATTTAAAACTTATGCATGTTGTAACTTCTTCCATTCTTAGTAAAAATCTCACTTCGGACGCTTGCAATTGCAACCGCACTCTTTCGGCCAATAGCCATGATTCATTTCCATTGTTGAGAATGGGGACAAAAATTGTTTGTTCTTTCCGGTGGCTCTGCTGATGTGCGAAGTTTCATCTAATTGGCGTTAAAATGGCTATTTTCCCAAAAGTCAGCCGCTAGACTCAGGCTGCCGGGGGCTAAGTCAACGCCTGGGATCGAATCGACCCCAGACTCTCATTTGTGGGATGCAAACAAGCTTTAGTTTTGTGCTTCAGCCTCCTCCTTAGCAAAATTCAGGTTACGCGCCTGGCGGCTTTACACTATACAGTGCTGTTTCTTGATGGTGGACGTCATGCAGGAAAGCTGAAAATACCAAATTGTTTTCAATAACAATTCACCTCCATCCACCTCGCTAGTTTTTACGCTAAAAATGCTTTTGAAAAAAAAATTATCTAGGAGAAATGCTCTTTGAACAAATTAATTGAATTTAAATTGAGGGGCCTGGGGCCTCTTGACCGTACATGTTCTCCTACAACTGGTTATTTTCATGTCAAAACAAAAATAAGGAATATGTTCGAGTGGATTATTATTTACTACTAAAATACTTCTAAAATTTAACCCCAAACTGCAAAATTACAAACGTATTTTCGACCAAATTATACGTAAAAAGAGGATTGAAACAATTTAATTTTTTTCAATTGGCTTTTAAATGTTAATAATCTAGTTCTTTCAAATGGTTCGGAACACGTGCGAAATGTGACCCAAAAGCATTAAAATAGCTTTTTTTTCAAAAAAATTCCAAAAAATCGCCCAGCGACTGAGAGCTTCATCTCCAGATCCCCCGTCTGTGATACGTTTGAGTAAACTAGTTTACTTACACGAGTCTCCCAATTTAGATATTTTCATTTGTAACTTTTGCTTTAAGCCTTCTCCCTTTAGAAAACTCTCGGTTAAGTGCCAAACCAGGCCACGGCTTCTGATCTTCCTTTCTACGACATCTTTGTTCTCAAAAAGTTCCTCTTTCGAAAATTTCTGATGACTTCATTGCATGTGATTTTTGGTTTGCCCCCCCAATCAAAAATCTTGGCTACGGCTAAGCACGAGGGATGGCATTTCGAGCCGTGTCCCCCCAAATCACTGCTTGTGCTCCCCAAGCGAGAGTAAACTTTTGTAGTAGCACAACTAGCAAACTTTTGCCCAAAAACAGGTCACCACAAACGCATTTTTCTATGAAACAGCAAGATAGATCATGTGAATGTAATCAAGTAGCCTAAGATTTTGCGATGAAGACCTTTTTTTTATTTTTTTGGTCTTCACCTCCAAATTTGAGGGCAAAATCCATACCAAAGAAGGATAACATAGGATTTGGAGCAAAATATTTACCAGCTCACTTCCGTATTCCAAATTCGTCTGGTCTCGGCTGTGTTAGTGTCCCCCCATCCAAGTTTTTGTGCCCCTCCCAAACACACTACTCTGGCTCCGCGCCAGGTACTATACTGTTTTATTCGTAGTGCACAATCTATACTGTGACCAGATAGCCAACAAATCATCTTCATATGCACAGAGCTGGACAGCGCTGTTTCGAGCTTTTAGCTCTCATCGGCAGCCCTCAGCTTCTCTAACAAAGTTATTCCCCAGCTGGACAAACCTTAAGGGCTTGCACAGCGGCAGAGGCTTTGTAGGGAATAAACGATTTTTCACTTGTGGTACTAAAAAAAGAAAGCTCGAAACAGCGCTGTCCAGCTTTGTGCATTTTATGACTCGAGCTGCTTTGCAGCTGCAGGGTTGGTGGTTGATCTAGCCACCTAACTGCCAGTGGAAGTCGTTATGATTTCCCAGGAGTCGACCACGAAGGACGTCAAACTTTTCGGTTAATCATCTTCATTTGTTTTGCTACATGCTAGCATTGCCTATTAAAACGTCACAAAGGTCTTGTATGTTCTATTAAACTGAAATAACGAGGTAACAAGAGCAGAGTGAAAACAAGCGGAGAGTAAAGACTCCAAACGGTAACGTGTGAAAATGTGAATTGAAAAAGTTTGGGAAGGAGTTTATTAGCAGTAGCGGCAGCGGCAGAAAATTTGCTTAAAAAACAGCGCTGAAGCGCTGCCGCTTTTTCGGCTAAAAAAACAGCGGCGCTGCCGCTTGTCGCTGGTGACGAAGAAAAGCAGCGGCGCTGCCGCGACCGTAAAAGTAGCGGCGCTAGTAGCGCCCGCTGGTGAACAGCGCCGCTGTGCCCATCACTGGTTATACTGACATGAGAAAAAGAGGCTATGAATTTGCTGTTCAGCAAGTTGGCTCAGCTTTGTTTTACTATTAATGTTTTTACTTTAATATAATTGGGACTTCGCGTGAGCGCGTAGTCCCATTGGTTTTGTTTGCGATTTTCGGCAGATGAGGATTGATTTGCTTAAAACTAACAAACAGTAAAACCTGGAAAGTTGAAATTTGGACTCAACATAACAATTAATGAAAGCGTCATATGTGCCAATTTTGGGGATCCTAAGTCACGTAATCGTAAATTGAGTCACAAAAAAACTTAAAAAAAACTGTAATTTTTGGCTTGAAAAGTTATTAAATCGCTTATAATTCAAAACCACTTGACGTGCATAGCTAAAATTTGGACACAATGTGGGTGCTTATGAATGCTTTATGCAACCCGAGTTTGGGGGCGCCCGGTCATGTGACCAAAATTTTACAGACCAAAAATAGGCAGAAAGTGGACGATTTTGAACCAATATATCTTGGAAATTACCGATATTGATGAAAAATGGTTTGTGATTTTTGAGCACACTATCACTGCCTTTCTTTTGGTTATGTTCGTTTATCCCAACGTGAATACTATTTTTCTTCTTTTTTTTCTTTTTTCATACTTTTTTTTTCTTTTTTCTTATTCTTCTCCGGCTATCTACTTTTAAACCGCTAAACGCACTGTATTCAAAGTTTGTGCGATTGAAGATATCAGGGAGGACTGGTGCCCGAATGAAATTGGGGTGCCAGGTTGGGGGGATCCCCCTCAAACGGGTCCTCCAAATTTTTGAACTTTTAAACCATTGGAGCTAGATGAATAAAATTTTCGGAATGGGTAGATATTAAAAAATAAACTAAGCCTAACAAAGATTGGGGGAGCCACAATGGGGGTTTCCCCCCAAACGAGCCCTCCAAAATTCAAACTTTTTACCCTTTTAAGCTAGATGCATGAAATTTTAAGGTAAGAAAAAATAAAGGAAAGACAAAATTTGGCGGTACCAAAATGGGGGTCCCCTTCAAACGGGGCTGAAAAAATTCAAACTTTTTAACCACTAATATGCTAGACACATAAAATTTTCAGAGTAGGCAAATATTACAAATAGATCAAATTTGACAAAATTTGGGGGTATCAAAGTGGGAAATTCCCCTCCAAACGGGGCCACTAAAATTTTGAACTTTTAAACCATTGAAGCTAGATAAATCAAATTTTCGGAGTGGGATAGATATCCAAAATAAACTAAACCAAACAAAAATCATGGGTTTCAAAATAGGGGGTTACCCCCAAACGGGGACTTCCAAAATTCAAACTTTTTAATCTTTAAAGCTGGACACATAAAGTTTTTAAGGTAAGTAAATATAAACGCAACATAAAATTTGAAACAATTTAGGGTACCAAAATGGGGGGTCCCCCTTAAATGGGGCTGACAAAAATCAAACTTTCTAACCACACATGCTAGACACATGAAATTGTTAGGGTTGGCAAATATCAAGAAAAGATAAATTTGACAAAATTTGAGAAAATTAAAAGCGGGGGTACCCCTCAAACAGGGCTGCCGAAATTCCAACTTTTTAACCACTCATGCTAGACACATGAAATTTTCAGGATATGCAAATATGAAGAAAAGATAAAATTTGACAAAATTTGGGAGTACCAAAGTGAAGGAATCCTCTTCAAACAAGGATGCCAAAACTCAAAATTTAACCAGTTACGCTGGACTGATGAAATCTTCAGGATAGGCAAAAACGAAGAAAAGATAAAATTTGACAAAATTTGGTAGTACCACAATGAGGGTCCTTCTCAAATGAGGATGCCAAAATTCACACTTATTACTTGTGTAAGCTAAACACGTCACAATTTCAGGATACACAAGCAAATATGAAAGAAAAATAAAATTTGACAAAAAGTTTGTGGCACCAAAACGGGTTCCTTCAGAATTCAAACTTTTCAACCATTCAAGCTAAACATATGAAACTTTCGGAATAGGTAAATATAAAAGAAAGATAAAATCAGAATAGATAAATAAAACATCACTAATTTCAAGTGCCACAATTGGAGAGTCCTCCTCTAATGGGTCCTTCAAAAGTTTTAACCACTCAAGATAGACAAATAAAATTTTCAAAATTGGTAGAAATATAATATGAAAAAAGTGAGGATCTCATACTATAGGGGTGCTCCAATTGTGTTGGCACCTCCCCCCATTAACTGCAAAAGCTAAACAAACTAAATCTGTTGGATAAGTTAATGTGAATCAAAGATTAAACATAACAAATTAAATTGGCTACATTGAGGAGACCATGCCAAATAGGCTCCTTAAAATTTTTAAATCTTTATTACAAAGTAATCCAGCTAGACATAATCAAAGAGCACCGGTAGGCTAATATAAGAAAAAGATAAAACATGCCAAACTTGGCAATGCCATGTTGGACAATTAGCCCTTAAATGGACCGTCAAACTGTACATTAAATTCTCACAATGAATTGGTATAACCATAGACTCTTTATTAGTAGACTAGAAACTGACAGTTTTGCCTTTTTTCTTTCACGGTTCACTGACTCGATATCGCTATCAAAGTCTCAGTTTCTGTCTGCTTTGGTTGCACCATAGACTTTATACAATCAGTCATAGGCTATCCTAAGTAGCGAAATGTTTATAGACCATAGACTCGATTAGGTTAATGTTGTGGCTTGTAGACTTCATATAAACGATATATAGTAGGCTAGGTTGAAATAGACTTTGATGCACATAGGCGTAGCCAGGATTTTTGATTGGGGGGGCCCAAACCACAAATCAAACGCAATGACGTCATCAGAAATTTTCGAAAAAGTAATTTTTTGTGGGGCAAAGATATCGTAGAATGGAAGATCTGAAGCTGTAGCCTGATGGCACTTTGCCAGGATTTTGGTAAAGGGAGAGGGCGAAAACTAATTGTTGAAAAGTGTAAAAGTCTAACTTGGAAGACGTGTTGAGTAAGCTAGTGTACTCAAACGTATCAAAGGCGGGGGTCTGGGGGCAGAGCCCCCAGCCGCCGATGGCTATGGGGGTGTGGGGGCAAAGCCCTCAGCCGCTGGGCGATTTTTGTAAGTCTTTGGAAAAAAAAGCTATTTAAATCCCATTGGATCACATTTCGCACGAGTTCAGAGCAATTTCAAAGAACTAGATTTTTGACATTTCAAAGCCAATCGAAAAAATTTAGTTGTTCAATCCTCTTTTTGCAATTAAATCCCAAAACACGCTTAGAATCTTGCATTATGGTGTAAAATTTTAATTATAAGTGATTTGGTCTATAGGGGGAAGTAACGAACATTGCCTCCTGCAATACTTTAGCAGTAAATAATTAAGTTTATAATAACGTTAAACGAGGGCCTGGGGTGGCAACTTTTAGGTCAAAACTCTTAGATTTCTCACAGGTTTTGCATATAAATTGTTAAAAATTTGCATTAAGGGGCCCCTGGCCCGGGAACCTTGGTCGTCAGTCAGGGGCCCTTGGGCTCCCTGGTTGCCAGTTAGAGGCCCCGTAGCCCCTTGCTTGTCGGTTAGGAGCCCAGGCCCCCTGATTGTTAATTAGGGGCCCTGGGGCTCCCTGGTCGTGAGTTAGGGGCCCCGGGGCCTCCTGGTCGTCAGTTAGGGACTCCAGGACCCCTTGGTTGTTGGTCAGGGGCCCTGGGGCCCCCTGGTCGTCAATTAGGAGGGCCCCGGGGCCCCTCGTTGTCGGTTAGGGGGCTCCTGGCCCCCTGGTTATTGGTTAGGGGCCCCCTGGTTGTTAGTTAGGGCCCTGGGGCTCCCTGGTTGTAAGTTAGGGGCCCCGGGGCCCCCTGGTTGTCAGTTAGGCACTCCGGGGCCCCCTGGTTGTTAGTTAGGAGCCCTGGGGCCCCCTGGTTGTCGTTTAGGGGCCCCCTGGTTGTCGGTTAGGGGCCTGGGCCCCCTGGTTGTCAGTTAAAGGGCCTCCTGGTTGTTGGTTAGGGTCCCTTGGTTGTTAGTTAGGGGCCCTGGGGCCCCTGGTCGTCAGTTATGGGCCCCCTGGTTTTCAGTTAGGGGTCCCGGACCCCCTGGTTGTCGGTTAAGGATTCCAGGGCCCCCTAGTTGTTAGTAAGGGCCCCCTGGTTGTTAGTTGGGGGCCCCCGGGACTCACTTGTTGTCATTAAATTATTGTTAATCACTGTTATGTGCGTAATTACTGAAAAAAAACTGCAACTAAACATCGCCAGGCTATGTTGTCATAACTTTTTGTCGTTAGTGGTATTTTGATTGGGGGGGGCCCGGGCCCCCTGGGCCCCCCCCCTGGCTACGCCTATGTTGATGCAGATAGTGTTAGAGCAGATCGAACGCGAGAAGCGTGATGCTAGCGATTTAGTGGTATTCTTTTTCAGCGATAGCAGCTCCATGCAAGAAAGAGATAGAAATCTTTAAAAAAAAAGCAACAAAAGAACCAAAACACTTAGATCTCAGAAAGACGTAAGGTGCTGTAAATCGCAGCTAAGTTTTGAAACGCACGACCCACATCAATGACGCTTGAGTTAGGTTCCAGCGTCCCGGCTAAACTGTCTATACTCTAAAAACAGACTATGATGACACCTGAAAAGCTTCGAGTTTAGAATCTCGGAACCTCTAGTAACATTCTACAGACCTTATACAACAAAGGGGAAGCCTATTAAAGTCCACTAAGAAAATCTTTGGTGTTTTGTAAATGTTTTAAGCAGATCCGAAACTTGCGGTAAAAAATATCCAACCAATTTTGTCACCTCTAGTTTTTGTTGCATAAGATTCAACTCCATTTATAAGAGAATTACAGTACTTATTCTAAAACTGAACAGCCTAAATCTTTCTGAAATGGGAACGCCCTATAGTGTAATTGTTTTAATATTACTGTACTTCGGTAAATGGCAAATACGAATACGTTGAGCCTCGCTGAATAACCCGCCTGGCTACGGCCCTGATTATACTCTAACTTGCTATGGTCAAGTTTCGAGTTTATGTGGTCGCAAAATTCTGCAAGCGCATGTACAGTGAGTAGCACAGATAGGGGAGATATTGCGCTATGGCCCCCCGTTTTCGGGCCACGGCACAATTCAAAAAATGTGTAAAAAAAGTTAAAATTGCGTAATTACATTACCATAAAGCATGCACGGATTGCACCCGGAAAAGGCTTACGCTATACCTGGCATTTTAGCATTATTTTAATCAGCTCGAGGGTAAGAGTGTGCAGATTTCAATTTTTTTGCTCATGCCAATATATTTTTGCTTTGAAAAGATTTTCTACTTTTTTTTGTCGCGCATATTTATCCTCCTGTCACCAGATCGTGTCTGACGCTAAATATTGGACGATTCACGCACTTTTCATTGCAATGACTACTTCGTGCATGGAGGAATCCGCACCTGCTTAGGAGTTTTCAGTGATCCAATGTTCCTGTGAATTTCTTCGAATTCTTGTTCACTAAATTTGCTGCTTGTTTGAATCCACCAGCAGAGATAATCATCGTAAAGCATCTTATCCAAAGACACAACAACGTGACCAGGATTTGGGTTGAACCCAGATCATACGATCGGAGTCATCGTAAAAACGACGGCTTTATTACCATCTCGGCCTCGCTGTCGACTTTGCTCAAGTTCACCACACTCTAAACTGCAACAAAAAAGGCATGGCACTATTTCTCCATATCTAATGATCGAATTAGACAATGGCTTGTTAAGAAGTAGAATTTCAACCAGCTGGTGGAGGCACGTTATATTCCAGATGTTTCGCGGCCAATGCCAATAAGTTATCGTTTAATGCTTGGCATGTTTCAAAAAAACCTGTCACCAATAGCAACAAAAGTTTTGCTTTCTTTCTTGGCCTTACGTACAATACTTGTGGGAAAGGATGGTTTTGTGATTGTGTCTGTTTTGCACTGTTCAAAGCATACCTTTAATCGGAAATTTAATCTAAAAAGATCTTAACCCTGAGTTATTTATGTGAAACAACGTAAAAATCTCTGAGCGCTGGGGGCTTCGCCCCCAGACCCCCTTATCATCCCGGCGGCTGGGTACTTTGACCCAGACTTCAAACTTATGATGCCAATTTTAAGTTTTGACTCATACACACCCCTTTTGAAATTCTTGCCGAAGCCTACGCCACTGTGCATATATGACAAGTAAAAATTTCCAGGTGGGCTGAGCTCTGCCTTGCCCCGTCTTGCTATCGCTCCGAGTCAATTTTTTTTCTGCTGCGCTAAGAGCAAGTCCTTATGAGCATACTCTTACACATTTAGATACCGCTGAAAACAGAAAAAAAATTCATATTTTGTCGAATTTGAAGCTTACTTGGATTTCGGTTTTCCAGTTACCTTGTAAAAGAGGTTCTTTCATAGTACATGTCCAGAGGTAGTCAGTAACGAAGTTGTTTTATTTGGTGATTTTACCATGATTTTACTTCGACATGACATAAAGAAAAGTTATTCTCATTCTAGCGGGCAAAACTGCTTATTGAAAATATGTTCGTATAGGTCTCGAACGTGATATTTGTACTGTAGATAAAATCTTGAGATATGGCGAGTTATTTCAAAAATTTGTTGTTTTTGGCAGGTACAAGCATTAGCAGTTGAGGCAGCATTATATTTTGAAACTACTTTCATTACAGAGAATTAATTTGGACTACTTTCACTTTAGTGAAAGTAATTCGCCGTACTTCTATTTGCACTTGAAGTGGATTTCAGAGTAAGTAGCAATACTTTTGTTTATCGACTACTTTGACCACCTCTGTATCTAGCTTCTTTTGTGCTGATTTATTAATTCAACTGGAAACTTCTTTTGGATTTTTTAGTCGGCTGATCTAGCATTATGGCTTTAGTTGTAGACTTGGAATTACCTAAGTTTTCTTATGCTTGTGCTTGTACTGTGCATTTGAACTTATCGCGAAAAGCTTTATCGAGTCGAATAATTCACGCGTGGCCAAAAAAACTTCGCAGCGAGAGGAGCCTTTTTCTCTTCAATTCTCTTCGTTTTTTCTTCGCGCGTCAGTTTCTACTCTACTTATAAAGAGTCTATGGTATAACCGGTGTAAGAGAAAAGTAGAAGAGTAAAACCCATAGGTGGGCACAAGTCCGTTAATCGTTAATCCGTTAATAACGAAGCTAACTTTTTCTTGAACTCGTTAATCCGTTAAAAAGTTTTTTCATGTTAACGGACTAAATTAACTTCCGTTAAGCTCTGTTAACGGACTAAAGTAACTTCCGTTAAGTTCTGTTAACTTCCGTTAAGGTTTTTATCGTTAATATCTTGGACCATTCATTCATCGTACCGATATAAACCAGTTTGCACTGGTAGCACTTGTTGCGTATTAGCACGAGTTTTACTGTATAGAAGAAAACAAAGAAAGGAACTCTTTTTGTGACAAATAATAAGCTGCAGCCTCAGAGGTCTATTAATTATTGCTGTTCGCAATTTCCAAAGATTTTCCGATCGCAGCTTCGTTAGTGCATTTAAACTTATTTCTATCTTGAAATTAGATTAGACTGTAAAATGTAACTTCCAAAACTCAAAAAGACCACCATAGCAATAAATATTTCCTTACAGTCTGCTCAACAGAGTCAATACGTGTTCTAAAAGGAGTAAACAAAACGAAATGTAAATTACATGCAAAATGTTAACGAATTAACGGACTTTATTAACTTCCGTTTATTAAAGCTGAAAATAACGAATTAACGTAAACGGAGGTGTGAAGTTTGTTAACGGATTAGTGGTTAACGAAGCTAACGTTTTGCATTAACTTGCCCACCTATGGGTAAAACCATAGGATTACTGCAACATTTAACACGTTGAAGTACTTGAGCTTAATGGCTTTGTTAGATTTAAGCTGTATGGCCGAGTATTTTTACTAAACTGTCACTGATGGCGTTGAAAAAATCTACTTGCTCTTCAAAGTTTTCGAACAATTTTATTAAGAAAGCTTTTGTGCTGAATAATGGATGTAATACAATATAGGGTACAATATTTAATATGTTGGCCGTTGGATCGCACTGCTAAATAGCGTTCTCAAAATAAGAATAGTTGTAAAATGCGTGCTTATTTTTGGCCGTGGATGGTGTTAAGTTTGGCTGATGTAATAAAGTCGCTGGAATTTTAAAGATCGCTTTAGGTTATTTCATAATTCAGAGAAAAACTATTAGAATTCCTCATAGCTTTTTGAGGACGTTACTTGATCATTTTGATAACTTTTTGAGACCTTTAAACTTTGAGAGCAAATAACTCGCAAGCTGTTAAAATGAACTAAAAAGAGCGCAATGAGCAAAAGAAGTAGATGATTGTTGGTAAATAGTTGTTTGACTTTAAACATTACACCTAGTGTTCTGGAAAGCATAGAGTTTAGTAAATTATTATAAGTTTTCAATGCGAAATCATCGTAAAGTTAGACTCTGTAATATCACCTATAAATTTATTAGAATTTGATTTTTTGTTTCTAAATTTTGTTTGTGTACGTATCTCTTTCCATGCTAATTGCTAAGGCAGGCATTGTTTTATTTAGTTCTTAGATTTTGAGAAAAATTTGTCGAACTGTTCATACATGTGCTGGTATAAAATTCTTCTTAAAAAATATTGCAGTGGGCTTGTTAGGGTGTAGGTTTGATATTTAGGATTGTGTGTCAAATTTCTGGTCAAGATAATGTAAGTTGCAAAATTCAAAATCATATTAGCATTTTCAGATCAAAAGTTTTTGTTTCTGTGTTTCAATCGGAGCAAAAGGTTATTGTCGAAATATTTGTTTTAACAAGGGTTTGTTTGTAACCGCAATTTTAACAATTGCGCTGCTAATCGAAAATTCAACTAACACCTTAAAAGTTGAATCGAGATCTGATAGATATTTATAGATACCTTTTCTAGACATTTAAATTTTGAAAGCCGTTAAACACAAACTTGACTAAGTTAATGGAACATTATGAAATTCGAAAGCAATGTATTTCAGATATGACTATCAACAACCATAAACACGCTTAACACAATTGCGAAGTTCTTTAGTTCAGTAAGTTGAATACTTTCGCGAAGTCCCCGGATATCGCTTGCGATGTCATATTGTAGTTACTAGACCTACTTTACTATAAGCATAGTTATAGTACTAGGCAACTAAAAGCAAAAATAAATTGATCCATTAAAAGTCTTGTTCATAGAAATATTCTAGTATCACATAAGTACGCATTAAACATGCAAAATTAGTGCCCACAATGGGAGTGAAACTCGCAACTATATACGGCTTAAAAATTCACCGTTACCAGCTGCGAGGCAATGCAGACAACTATTTCATCACCTTTGATCTCGCGACGTTTTTTCACTACAAAACTTTAATTTTATCAACCACAAGAGAGCGATAATGCACTTAAAATGCAGTCCATTTGGATATTTTTCGAGTCGATATTTAAATGTGGAAAATAAGAAAAAATGTCTCAGCTTGCCTCATGATTAACAGCTGCAAGGTGCACACTTTTTTGGTAGGTATTGGCCGAACACTGCTGGGCTTGTCACGTGACTCAGTATCATTTGGTTTATTTTTTTTATTTGGTTGAGTTCAATCATTTACTTGAGTACACGTTGGTTTTGCAAAAATAAAAGCTTGAAGTGTTTTTTTAAGATTGTAATTTTGGAATTGAAGCCAGAAATGTTAGATCTCACGACCCAATACTTTGCATTCTTATTCTGCAGTACTTTTCAAAAAAGCCTTACCATTCAATTATTTTTTAAATTCAAAATGTGGTAAACACTCAACACCAACATCATAAATTTTTTTCCTTAGCTTCACAAACGTACGGTCGTGCTATAGCCAGTGACTCAAAAACCTTACTGCAATCGAAAACTTGGCATTGTTTACGGATTTGCCGGTTAGAATCTTATGAGAGGGAAACTTTTGTGTAAGAAATACATTTTTGTACCAATTCAAAATAGACATTATGAAAAAAAGCAAACAAAGAAACGATGAGTGATCGGCAAGAAGCACCAAAGAACCGTTTCTTCTGTTATCGATTCAAGGTGCTCCTGGGCATTCAGCAGCAGATTAATCTTTGGGCATATTAATAAACGGCATCAGATATTCGTAGCAGTGCCGTCGCCAGAGAAAACAAAGGGGGGGGTACTAGCCAAAAGTGAGGGGGCACTAAAATAGACTGAACTTTTGCACATAAAGAGTGACAATGTACGGCTACAAATTATACGCAATTTTAAAAATTCTGTATTCATGTCTAAAAAGAGACATATAAAGCCGGCACCGTTTCTTAGCTCGTTTCGTCTGCGGCCCACAATTACTTATCACAATCACTTTGCGGCCCACAATGCGACCAGATGCCAACCAGGATTTTGCTAAGAGGGCAGGGGATTGAACCAAAAGTAAACTTTTTTTTGTACAAAAATTGTCTAATTTAGGCCCCGTGCTGAAGAATCTGAAGAAACTCAAGCGTGTCGCAGACGAAGACCTGGGGGAGGAACCCCCAGCCGTTGGGCGATTTTTGTGATTTTGTGGCAGAAAATAGCTGTCTTGAGTTTAAACGGCATTTTAATCACATTTCGCACGTTTTTGAAGCCATATAAATAACTAAATTGCTAAAATTTAGAACTGATTTGAAAGAATTAAATTGCCTTGCCCCTTCACTCCCCTCTTCAGGTCAAGTCTAAAACACGTCTAAACGCTCGTATTTTGAGATTAAATCTTCTAAGCGACTTGGTTAAGGGGGGCTGCAGTGCCCTTCCTCCCTGGCTGCGCCATTGATTGCGACCTAGTAATATTGAGTGTGCTCTCCCCCTGGCCCCCCCTGGCGACGGCACTGATTCGTAGTACAGCACGTACTACTTTAGAAATTTTTTGGTTTAGTTACCAAATTAGAATGGTTGCAACTTGCAAGGGAATGAAGATTTCAGATTAAGTTGGTTTAATAATATTTGATATTTTTCACTTAATTTTTAAATGCACGCAAACTCAATGTCTTTAGTTGTTGTCCATAATTTGGCACCTCGAAACGCGAGTATATTTTGGCTAAATATTTTATTTACTCGGGGTAAAAAAATCACGATTATTTCTGTTTAGTATTGCGTGAGTGAACAGCATCAAGCTTGGTAAATGATTTTGCAAAAATTTCGGCAATTTTCGATCTTGAAACTGATGCATAAATTTAGCTGATTCTAATTCACAAAAGCTATTAAACGGAGGTGGAGTCCTCGAGGACGTCCTTGGCCTCGAGGACACATTTTGAAGTCCTTGGCCTTGAAGCCCCAAGTCCTCGAAAATTGCCCTGTCCTCGGCTCGAGGACAGCACTATTTTTTGAACAGTTGAAATTTCGTTGGAAAACGCCAAAAACCTCGCGGAAAATTTGCAAACACCTTGTTTGTTTTCCTCACTTGGAGCATAGGCATAACCAAGAATGGGGGGCAGGGGGCCCACCCCCCAACTGAAATTTCACCAAAAACGCCTATTGTTTCTTTAGCTTCTTTTTAGCATTTTTCGCTTACAACAGTAATTAGCAGCAATATTGAAGACCAGGGGCCCCAAGCCCCCCTCAATTCAATTGTTGCCATCCAATTTAAACGTATAACCCGAAAGAAATGGAGAGTTTTTGTTCTAAAAGTTGCTATCTCAGGCTCACATCTAGCCTTTTTATGAACGTAATGCATTAATCAGCGCCGGATTTGCCCTAATATGGCGCAATACCAGCAAGGGGCCCCGCCCTGAAATCGTAAGACTTTTTTTGGTCTTCAGCTATACTTGGCAAAAAGATGTTGCGAAAATCTCCAAAGTGCCAGGGGCCCAGCGCGATCTAAATTCGGCCCGGCAATAAAATGGTTAGTTGACGTAACCATCTATTGTACCATTTTTCAAACACAATTCAGTAATTCCCCTCCAACCTCGCCAGTTTTTACCAACAAAATACTTAAAAAAAAAATTAGCCATGGAAAATGCTGATTGAACAAATCATTGAACATCAGTTGAGGGGGCCTGGGCCCCCTGGCCGAACATGTACTCCTACAACTGGTTATTTTCATGACAAAACAAAAACCTCGATCTTCGAGTGGATTATTATTTTCTGCTAAAATGCTGCAAGAGACAATGCACCTTACTTCCCCCTACCTAGACCAAATCACTTACAATTAAAATTTAACTCCAAAAGGCAAGATGTAAAACGTGTTTTGGACTTAAATTGCAAGTAAAACGAGGATTAAACAATTTAGTTTTTTCAAAAGGTTTTCAAATGTCAAAAATCTAGTGCTTTCAAATGGCTTTGAACCAGGGGTGCCGAAACCCGGGGGGGATATATCCCCCCCAATAATTTGACTGTATCCCCTCAATAATTTGAGGATGGTCTACATCTGCATCCCCCCAATAATTTGACTCTGATGTGCATCTCAGCGCAGGTCTCCAGTAGAATTCGGGGGAAAAAGTGCTTCATTTTTAGTGAAGAACTTTTTTTTGTTTTGGTCTTCACCTGAATTCGGGGAAAAAAGTCTTCCACTTTTGGTAAAGACCGTTTTTTTTTTGGTCTTCTCTTAATTTGCTCACCTGAAAAAAATCGTGGTCGAGGTTCATCCCCCCAATGTTGAAAACAGGGCAAAATTGGGGTAAAATTGCAAATTATCCCCCCCAATGCTCAACAAATTAAGATCGGCACCCCTGCTTTGAACGCTTGCGAAATGTGATTCAATGGCATTAAAATAGCTTTTTTTACCAAAAAAATACAAAAAATCGCTACGGCTTGGGGCTTTGCCCCCAGACCCCTAAAACCTCCGGCGGCTGGGGGGTCCGCCTTTAGACCCCGCCTGGGATACCTTTGAGTTACACTAGCTTACTCAACACGTTTCCAAAGATAGATATTTGCATTTTTCAACTATTAATTTAAGCCCTCTCCCTTTGCAAAATCCTGGATACCTGCCAACAGCCAACAATTTCAGATCTTCCATCCTACGATATCTTTGTCCCACAAAAACTTTCTGTTTGGAAAAATTTTGATGACGTCATTGCATGTGATTTGTGGTTTAGGCCTCCCCCAATCAAAAATTCTGGGTACGCCTATGAATTGGAGATCGCCTGAAAACCTTTTTTGAAGACCTTTTTTTATTTGTTTTAGAACACTTGCGGCAGTGTCCTTGTTCCTTCTCCTCGAGCATTCCTGTCCTTGGCCTCGAGAGTGTCCGTCCTCGGAAAAGCTGTCCTTGGCCTTGGCTTTTCTTTGTGTCCTTGGCCTCTAGCCTTGTGTGCTCGACTCCACCTCTGCTATTAAAGTTCAAGTAATCAAGAGTGCGATATAACTTAAGATTCTGGAGTGTAGATATCGCTAGACAACATTATCCTTAAAATTATATTTTGGCTTATTTTAGACGACTGCATACCAAACTGTAACAAAGCATACAAGATTTGTAGAATTAGGTAATTGATGTGTGTTGGCCAGTTCAACATATCATCAATACAAATTCCTAAATATTTCACACTTGACAGACGTTTAAGTTGATAACTACTCACACCCTAAGCCAATCGGTATTCGAGTGGTTTTGTTCATGACCATATAATTTTATTTTCGAATAGCTCAAGGCATGGGCGTCGGCAAGGGGGGGGACAGGGGAGGGCCATGGCCCTCCCCTGGATTTTCACGCACTCTCTCTAAAACCTCCCAAATTTCAAAAATTCTTCCATTTTTAGTTGTTAATACTGGCTCTATTCTTTTTGGCCCTCCCCTGAAAATTTTTCTACCGACGCCCTTGCCTCAAGGATAATTTTTTTTGCAACAAAACATCAATGCTTATAATCTGTTCATTAACTTTTTTCCAATTCTCCAAGATTGTTTTCGAATAGCAACAGAAAGGTATTATCAGCAAACAAACAACAAAGCAGCATTAAATTTTAAAGCCAAAGGTAGTTCACTGATCTATAAAAGTAACAAAATTGGGCCTCAGCAAGATCCTTGAGGTTCACCGCATGTCAATTTAATTTGGTAGATTTAGAAGCCGAGAGTATTGGTACCGATTATTTAAACACCTTTAAAATAATTTGTAAGTTACACCGAGAACACCCAAAAGTTATACAGTTTAAAAAGCAGTATAGTGTGATCAACGGTATCAAATGCCTTTGGTAAATCTAAAAACATATTGTCAGTGTTTATAATAATTGCATTGTAAATGCTGCGAACTGCTAAACAGGGTTGCGGAGTCGAAGCAAAATCAGTTCGATTCTGACTCTCAGCCATTTTTTCAACCCTACTCCAACTCTGACTCTCGGGCTTTATTTCCGTTCAACTCTGACTCTCGATTCGTTAAAATGGTAAAATTTCGACTCCGACTCCCATAAAGTTGAACTAAGTTTTTTTTTTGGCTTGGGCTTAACAGATTACTGCGCAGCATTTTTCTCACTTGAACAGGGCACATAGTGTTTGTTTACCACTCCAACGTATAGCAACTTTTCGTTGACAGATTCGTTAACACAGGACGTAGCTTACATTTTAATCAGATTTTTGTGCAACACTGGGAGTCGAGCATATGGAGTGGCCCAAGGTTCGACCCTAGGCCCTCTTGTTTTTGCTTTATATTAATGATTTGCCCTGCTCCACAAACTGTCTTCCGCGACTCTTCGCTGACGACACTTGCCTTGTTATCAATAGTCCTAACCTCAGTACCCTAGAAAATGTAATGAATGAAGACCTTGCTAAAGTCTTTAAATGGCTCCAAGCCACCAAGCTCCATTTAAATCCAGCAAAGTCTAATTATTTAATTGTTGCGCCAAAAATGAATCCAATTCCATCCCAAATTGGTTTAACTTTAAACAATACCTAAATACCTTATTCCAACAATGTTAAATAACTAGGAGTCCATATAGACCTCCAGTTAAACTTCCAAGCACACGTAAGAGCAACTGAAGAAAGAATTTCAAGATCTATTGGCATTATTTCAAAACTGAGATATTTTCTCCCAACCTCCGCCCTTCTTAAACTTGATTATGCTTTTATTCACCCCCATCTACTCAATGGACTTATTGTCTGGGGATCCACCTATCCAACTTACCTGAAAAACCTTTTTGTTCTTCAAAACAAAGCCGTTCGGCTCCTCGGAGGAGGAGCCTATCGAGACCACGTTACTCCGTTTTATTCAGCTCTCAAAATACTAAAGCTTCATATGACATATTTAAACATGAAGTCGCTAAAACCGTATTTCGTCATCTTCGAAATAACCTTCCTCCCTTAATATCTCACTTATTTACCAAAACAAGCGAAGTTTCTTCCAAAAATAAAAGATCATCAAATGATCCAAGCACTACACTTTACATTCCGAGATACCATACAGCCAGACTGCAACGATGCATAAAATACCAAGGAGTAAAAATTTGGAACAATATTCCAACTGAAATAAAAAATAAATCTTTTAATCACTTCGAACGTCGTTACAAAAACTATTTATTGAACCAATATTAGTTTGTTTTTTGTGTAATCGTTCTCCTACATGTCGCCACATTCTATAATAAACATTGTACTTTGCTCTTTTTTTAATCATTTTTTCGTCTCCTTTGGGTGGCTGCTTGACTTGAAGACCAAAAGGTCCAGTCGCAGTCCACCCTTGCTGCTTGGCACTCACAGAAAATGCAACTATATTACTATGATTTATTGCAATACTGTCTGTCTTTTTTTTTGCTTGTGGGTGTGTACGCAAAAAATACATTTATCATCATCATCAGATATTTTTGACTCTGACTCCAGACTCTGGCAAAATCCTGTTTTCGACTCCGACTCCCCATAAAAGCCTTTGACTCCGACTCGGCAACACTGCTGCTAAAGCTATTGAAGAATCTTGACAAAAGCCAAATTGTCGGTTACTCAATAGTTTTTGTTTATCTAAGTGATTTAACATACGTTTGTAAATTAATTTTTCAAGCATTTTGTCCCAGTGCGCTAACAAAATACTGCAGGTTGGTAGTTGGTCGCTTCCATGAAATTACCTTTTTTGTATATTAGAACTTTTTCAGCGATTTTGAGACAGTTTGGAGGTTTTAAGATAATTTAAGAAAAACCCCATATGAAGCAGGTAAAAAGAATGCACACAACTGGAGCGCTGGTCGTCTTACTTATTTTAACAAACTTGGTGTCAATGTCTGAAGCTCTGCATACTTTTTTCTTCCAAAGAGCATCAATTTCAATCGCAAACTACTGCAATTGTCCTTCGGACGGCTATTCTTTTAACTTGCCGCTTTGGTTGCAAGATATAACGTTGACATCAATCATAAAACATGGTAACTTTTGGCAAGCTTAAAATCACTCGTGGCAACCGTGGAACCAAGATGATAAAATATCAAGGTAATGTGCCACCTTCAAAAACCAGGGTACAAAAACCCCAGCTGCAAAAAGTAGGTTAATTGCTGCAAATGCGAGAGTGGTTCAATTACAGTTCACTGTTCATTTTGAATAAAGGAGACCACGTCAATTGATTAAACTGCTTTTGACTTTTGTTTTATTCTAGTAGCCTTGTCACTCAATTTGATAGAAGGTGCGAAATTCTTAAATAAGCAACTGCTAGGCTACAGCAGTTTGTCCTTGCATTTGCAGCAGCTGTTGGTCATAAAGCTGCTTACGTTGAGTTTCCAATCAAATGGACTTGAAGGTCGAGAAAAGATGAGGTTGTTTGGTTTTTACATCAACGGAGAGAGGCAAGTGTCCGAACAATTGAATTAAAAAGATTGTAATTTTGGAAGTGAATTCGTTAACGAAAGTACATCAGATTGCATTTTTGGTGAGTACGAATTACTTTTGTTAAAACTGCTTCATTTGAACTCAAAATTCTTTCGGTGAAATTTTGTAAATCGGAATTTTTTGCTGCAAGCGGAAACAACTCTTTCAGACAAGTTCATAAAAACGCATTTTTGTTGAACGCTGCCAGCGGAGCTGTGACTAAAACCTAAGCTACTTTATGTAGTCAGCAGAAATTAAGCAGGCCTTTTGCTTTGTTTACGTCGGTGTTATTTGTCAAGTTTCTCTGTCGACATCTCATAAATTTACGCAAAAGTCAATATAATCTGAGGGATTAGCGCATTTTATGTACATAGGAGGTCTTAGCAGTCAATGCCTAAGGCCTAGACCGTAGAAGATCAAATACGGCGTTAGTATGAGAAGTTTACAGCAAGAAATAAAAGCGCAGTCATTGGGTAATTTTTCTCGGTGTTTCTGGACCTATTTTGCTTTTGAATTAGCAATAGGTCTTGAATCATTGGGAATCTTTTACCCACTTTCATTATTTAGATGAAATGCAAGAGCTTTTGAGATATTGTAAATCTCAGACGAGATCTAATGCCAACATCTAAGCAATAAGTTGGAGCGCGCGAAGACGACATTCGGCTTAGTTTCGCCGACACAACTGCGACTAAAAGCGTGACTAAACAATGGAAACGGGAGGCCGACGGAACAAGATTTTTCAGTTTATGTTCTATTTCGAGCCTACCGGAACGTATTTAAAAAGTCGAAATTTGTTTTGGTTGATTTAAAAATTTTACAAAACAAGATTCTACGTAAGCATCAGTCTAGACGGGGGCAGTGTTATGATACGATCAATTTCAAGTCACTGTAATTTACGTTCTGCGGTGCGCTACGCAACTTCACACGCATTTCCTTATTTTTAGTTCAAAATTGAAATTAGTAAATTAGGGACGTAACGCTCAGATAAGAATGAGGTCCGGTCGCCTAAACGACTTCCAGAAAGAATTATTTCGGTATTAAACAATGGAAATCCTTACGCAGGTTAGTAAACTATTAGAAGAGTAGAGAGAAGTGAGAAGACCGAGGCACACTCAAGAAAGCTAGTTAGTAATCAGCGCGAAAATCTGCCAACATGCGTTCGTTGTGCCAAAGTTGGTCAACTTTGAGATAAACGTTTAATATTTAAATTGTTTTTGTCCGGACTTCGAAGCTACGTCATCGCAAGGAAACTTTAAGCACAGAACAGTGGCTCACACCGCCAGATGTGTTCAGATTTGGGTCATCAGGAGTATTTCATTTCCATTTAGTTGCGCAACTTAAGAGCGTCGACGTAAAAAAATAAACCAGTAAAAGTTAGAGAGGTAAAAAATTTAGAGTTTTGCCAGCAATCTGTAGTTGGTAGACCGATTTCAGTGCGTCACTATGCTGAAATAGGTCTGCTAACTTATAGTGTGCTAGCACTGACACCAAGCGGCAGCGCGTAGTTGAGAATCGTAGCACAAACAGCGCTCTTGCACTACTTGCCATTGACCTTACTTAAAGCTACAAGCAGATAGCTCAAAGTCAGACGCTCGATTCCCTACCAAAGCGAGAGTACTTTTATATCATGCCAAAAACCGATCAAACCCCAGATATCTTACTACAAATCTTCAATAGGGCTGTTACTCGCTGCGTCGTGCAGTTTGCAGAGGCAAAGTGGCAGCGACCATCGCAATCATAACATTATTAGGTTATCAATTAAAGGCGCTAGTTCTCCAGTTCTTTTTTAACGCAGAACCCCCAATAAGGAAGGTGTGAAAAAAGTCTTCAAGATTTGGAAAGCGTGGTTAAACCGTTATCTATGCGATATAGAGCGTGAGCGATCCCCCAAAGTTAAATGTTTTGCCTACAAGCGGAGTGTTGGAGATTTGTTTTGTCGGGGGTTTTGTTCTCTTGTTTACGCGGAGCGTTGGAGGTGAAAGTAATAAATTAACACTAGCAGACACAAATTTACACAGTTGCTAGAATCGAGGCATTCGCAGTTTGATAATGATATAATTTTACACAAACGCAACGCTACGTAATCGAAAACAAAGCAATTTCAAACATTAGTGTTAATATAATTGTAGATACATAACAACCTATGCGGCGCTGTCAAACGTCGGGGCTAGTAAGAAAAACGCTCAGCTAAGTTGTTATGCCAAACAAAAAAAAATTAAATACGCGTTTATACAGTAACAAAATAGCGATATTCAAGCAAAACTCGCATTAAAATAGATAGTTCTTTGCATGTAATAAACAAACACATCTAAAACAACACACGATGAAAGGGAAGCATTTAAACAATTCTACACTGAAATTCAACTCTTAAAATTGCACCCGGAAGCGTAGATGGAGTCAAATAGGCGAAGACTCATGAATAGGGTTGTACAAAGTAGAATAATGCAGTATTCTAGAATAATTCTAGAATAGACATTTCGAATCTAGAATTTCGAATCCTATTCTAGAATAACTCATGGCAAACTGTGACAATACAGTTTTTTCCGGCCAAAATTAGGTGATCTCCAAAAAAAAAAAAAAAAAAGGTCTTCGCCAAAATTCAGAGTGAATTTTCGACCGAAATCCAAAATTCTAACGTTTTTTTCCGCCCAAAATTAGGTGATCTCCAAAAAAAAAAAAAAAAAAGGTCTTCGCCAAAATTCAGAGTGAATTTTCGGCCGAAATCCAAAATTCAAACGTTTTTTCCGCCCAAAAAATTTTTTTTCGAATCCAATTACCCGATAAAAAATGCTTTTTGAGATTCGTTTCTCCGGAGATTCGAATCTCAAGGATTCGAAATTCTACTTTGTACAACCCTACTCATGAATCACTCAAAAACCGAGGATTGAATTTGAGTGAACTTGATAAAAACAGTTAAGAGCGTCTAAAATCATATAACACCAACACAGAGGCAAATATTTGTAAGATAATTCTCAAACATACTCCGAAGGGAACAATAAGTCGCTTGGGTAAATCTTAAACAGTAAGAAGACTAAACACTTGAACATTAGACGAATAAAAGGCAGCAAATATGGGTTACAATCACATGCAAATGAGAAAAAATGTTCAAAAAGCGTTGACTCTTCATCAATAATAGGTGCGACTTTTGGGAACCGACTTTAGGGCTAAAGCGTTCCTAGTGACCACTCTTGCAAGCCTTTTTCCATATGGTGAGGACTCTACAAGAGGACTCAAATACGCGAAAATCAAAACTACCTAACAAAATTAAAATCGCACCGTTGCTATACAGCGCCACTTAAAAACCATCAATGACCAAAAATAATTGAATTGATTAGCAAGTGGCATCTAAATCAAATAGATCCGGCGCCCTCAATGATCCGCATCACGTACAAAACTGTATTCGAGTTAAGTCATTTGAAAAAGTCTGATCATTTAAAAAAACCGACTGGAATTCTACATTACGCACACTGACAAAAGTAGCTTTCATGCTCACTTTGTGACTTTTGCATTACGTAATAAAAAACTTTCCTGCATTAAAGGCAATCAGACCATGTGAATCTACAGACGTGTTCCTTTTTTTCGGGACAAAGTATTTTCGTTTATTGAATTTGCCAAGTCTTTGTACTTTTTTCGCCGTTCAGATGTTTAGGGTAGGGTAAGGAGGCAAGCAATAGGCCATACAAATATTCAACACTAAAATATTAATCTATTTAAAGGTCGAATTATCTAACGCATAGTGCTAAAATTCACTTTTGATCGAATGTTTGCACGTAGACGGCAGGGAAATTATTTCCTATCTCAGGTTAGGAGTATTTCTTAATTATTTCCCTACTGATTATGCGATGAGACAAAGCAACCAAAAATGAAAGATATCCTTGAACACGCTTCAACAAAATCAAAATTCTGCATTGCACAAAGCACATCTTGTAATAGAATCTAAAAGATGACTGATAGAAGAGCAGTGGTTTCCAACTTTTCAATCACTTTGCTAATTTCCAATTTCTTAAAACCTTTTTTCAGGCTTTCCCTAAACCTATATTGAACCCAGAAACGAGCCAAGTCAACCCAGAAAACAGTTACGTCATAGATTAACTATGAACCACAAAATTTATTTTTGATATGAAGCAATAATTACTTTAGCAGCCCAAAAATAATCGTTGTTTCACACGGTAAGCTTGGAAATTCGGAGGTAAATGATATTTAAAAAATTATTTTAGCTGCACATAAATTATCGCTTTTTTTCATGTTGCATGGGTTCGAATTCGGCAGCGATTCAAGTTTTAAACGCAAAAAAATGTTAAATCTGAATCTGAACTTGCGATTAGATCCATAATTAGAAAGTACGCATGATGTAAGAAAAAAAATCATAGAAATTATTGAGCAAACACAAAATTTTGTACAAATATAAAAAGCACTTTATCCAATATAATGTATTGTGGTCGATATAGTTCGTTTTGCTGCTACGTATAACCCCGCAGTTAATGCAAAGCTATAGAATTCACGATAATACATACATCAATGTAGCATGCTACGTGCCAAATTCCATTGTTCGTGCAGCGAAAAAGACACGCCGATACCACATGCCCGTAATCAGAAAGAGAAAAAGGCAGCATGCTTTAAGTAATTCTGATTGACACCTACTAGCATGCATTAATATTGCACAGCAACTTCTGTCACTGCTTACTCGCACATAAAGATATTAGGAAACCCGTCATGAGCTTTGTTGCTTCTTTTAATATGTTACCGACTGCAAAATTTCGGTTCGAAAAAATTTTTCAGTAACTTGAAATCTCATTGTGCAGCATGCTCAGTAGTTTTGTTGCGTTTACGCGCAACTTTGTTGGTAGGCGTGGTTAGTTCAGTTGTGGCGACACGCATCACCAATTATACAACTTAACTCGCCAGTAGTCAAACTTTGTGATATCAACTTTGACAATTCAATACCCCATATTACCTACTTTTTCGACTTGCTGCAATTCAAATCAAAACCAAACAACAAAAAATCTCCTTTTTGTTTAGATGGTCAAGTATTGAAATATTACATATTGTATTAATATACCTCACAAATTGAGCGAATAAATACAGCTAACCTCAAGTCTGGGCAATTTTGAGTTATCTTGACCAGCACAAATTGAACAAAGTGATGTAAATATACTTTGCAATCAAACTATGTCGAAAGTTATTCATAACCCACGGCTATTTTAATAGTCCAATAAATATTTCGATGTAGCTAATGACAACAAAAAGATAGTATTTTGGCTTTTGGGGGATTGACGCAACGCATTCACAGTTAACTGCCGATAGCGAAATTGCCACTGATGCACAGGTAATATCACGTGCAATTTGAGTTTTTGCAACCGAAGACTTTGGATAATCTAGCCCGACAGAAAGTTATTAGTTAACAGAAAAATAGGTTAGTTGGTACCGGTTTCGGTTTATTTTGGCTAACTTTAGAGCACCGCTTGACGAGAGGGTCTTTGAAAATAAAAGATAAAAATAGTGTCAAAACAAAAATTTTTTCGCTTTGCTTTCATGACATCTAAAACAGACCTATTGTAAAGTGTGTCAAAAATATTTCCAATTTTCGATTGTTTTAAGAAAGCTTCACATTTATCATATTGAAATCAAAAACAAACTTAAATGCTACTAAAAAATTGCTGTTTAGAAAGAGAGGAAGGAAGTATTTGAATACAGCAGTAAACTATCATAATTCAAAAGTTATACAAAAAAATCTATGAGCGCACGATATTCAAGCTTACCATGAAAACTAAATATAACAGAAGTCATGCGGGAGCGACAACGCAGACTAAATTGCAAAAATTATTGCATTTCTAGCTGTTAGGCGCAACGCATAAAAAAGCAATTTTTTCGGCAACAAATTCACAAATCGAAGAACATATTTCAACCTAAAAGTACCGTTTTCAGATTTACCGAAAAGGCATTGCACATTTAAACAAGCTAACCTACTTACTACATATTGCAAAACGATTGATTGCAAAATGACAGCCAAGTCGCATTTTAGTAAACGCATTGTCTAACAAAAATTTGAGAGGCTTGGAGCCGACTTTCTTGTTTAACCCTAGGAAGTTTGTTCCACCGTTTTGACCTTAAACCCATATTCGGGGGGGGCAACACCCAAACGTTGAGACGGTGGGGCGTTGTATTTGAACAATCGTGTGGCCCGACTGTCGGCTGTTCCCATCCCTTGCAAGGAATCGGTTAGCACCACAACTACTAGGAAAATTCGTGGGAGTTTTGGATAATATAACTTTTTCAACTCAAGGATAAAAAATGCATTTTGATTCTGGTAGAGCAGTTTTGAGTTTTGAAGGTAATTTTTCGTACCTTTTTGTACAGCTAGTGAAACTACGCAGAAATGCTTATTCCGAAAAAACAACAACAATAACTGCATGGAAAAGTTAGATGTTAACACATAGCTTATAGTTTACGACTTTTACATATTTCGCAGGAATAATAAGATCCAGCGCTGGACTACCAGTAATAGATCACGTACCGTTAAAGCAAGAACAGATTAAAAGCAAATGTTTGAACCAAAAACACAAAATATAGGCCAATAAAAACGTTGAAACTTGAAATGAATAAAACTATTTGAAAAAAAAACAAGAAATTAATAGCTTTAAAAGTGAACTAAAGCCTATGTTACTTTCTTTTTAGACTTGAAAACATCAGCTAAAAAGGCAGTTAAAATCCACGCAAACAACAAAACATTAGTAGGTTAGCTTCACTCAAAACATGTATCGCAATGTGCTTCAATAAATGCTGCTACCTCAATTCAAAAACTACTTTGTATGAACAAACAGAAATTCTGTGCCCTTATTTAGGAAATTAAAATGTGGCTGAAACCAAAACACGGTAATTGATTATTTTAAACCAGAATTTACGGTATAAAACGAAACGGAGCATCAGTTTCAGCGAAAACTTACCCCAAAAACAAAACAGTAGCGGGTATGCTTTGTATACATTGTTACCAAAAGATTTAAGTCGATTTGGGTGAAAACTGGGAAACCAATTACTTGGTTCGCGATGATCAGTTGTCGTGGAACCCGATAATTAGGGTTATGATAAAAGTTTACAAAGCAAAAAATAAATAGAAATATAGAGCTGTCTATGGGTGGTCACATCATCCTTTAACCATTACAGGTGGTACGAAACCAAAATTAAACTGTCGTACAAAACCAAAATTAAAAGAGGTCTGGATTTATATATAAGCTTAGAATTTTAGGTCAAACGTCAAAATTTGGACTTAAATTTTTCAGTCGTTTTTATCACTGTCCACACGATTTAGCTCTTGAATGTAAAATCTAAGGACATTTCGGTTATTTTGGCCGAATTGGCTATTTTCGGTCATTCACCAAAAATTTAAGTTAATAACCGAAAACAAAAAAAAAACAGTAGCGTAGCCTGGGGGGAAGAGGCTATTCAGTCTTAGTTAATTACCAATCACTCTCTCAAATCTCGCTCCATTAGCCCCCTCAACTATCTTTCTCAATGATACATAGACGAAACTGATTACTCCTTGCGAGTTTTATTGAACTACCGATGTATAGGATTTTATGATTTACCAGCTTGTAAATAAGAGAAGTACACCTCTCACGTATGCAACCAGTTTGATCATGTTTTTATACTGCTAATTCTACGCCACGTTTTAAAAGCATTAATTTTTATCAAAATAGGCCTAAAATTAAGTTATTTTTGCCAAAAAATACAAAATTTTCGAGCGCTATGTGCTCCGCCCTCAGACCCCTGAAACAGTCCCATCCATTGCATATTTCTGACTACACGCCTGAAACAAACAAACTAGTTTTAAAAGGACAACATAATAACACCCTTTTTACGTGTCAACCTTAGTGGTACTTGTTCGGCTTTGTGTCTTGACCGCTGTTTTTCCACAATTCCTGCTTTTTTTCTGGCCGGAAAAATAGACATATAAAATAAGTAACAGGATCAATGAAAGTATTTTTTGAGCGAAAAACTTGATTAAAGAAGTGAAAATTAACACTGATTGTGAAGCCAAGTTCGATTCACATGCAGGATTTGCATCAAAGCAACAAAAAGGAAGACAATAACGGAGTCGGCGTCGAATAAGGATCATTGTCTCCGTTACCATGAAAGTTACGCGTGCTAGCGTTAAACCTAAAGTTGCATTTTTGAGGGATATTTGGCGGCGGTCTAAAACATCTCGCGTCTAGAAGTCACAAACCTAGAAGCACTTTTCCCGCTCTTCATACTAAGTTGTACTCCTTTAGGTTATACTGGAGTATCGTGTCCCGTACGGCTGCGAACACGAAACGAATGTTTTCGGTGTCAGTCGCGCAGGTAAAATGACTGTAGACGATTTTATCCGTGTCAGGGTTGAGCTCCACAAACATCCCTAAGATGAATTCTTTTGCTGGTTCCACTTCGTTTGGTGGCCCTACAATACAAAATAAAACTCAACCATACGGGCAAAGAAACGTTTATATGGGGTTGGTGGGAAAATACGGGCTGTACTCACAGACTATTCTCACAGACTGAAAGTCACTTTTTGAGTCAAATTGGTTCAGAATGCTCGCCTTAATTTCAGAATCAAAAGCGTGGATTTCCGTACCACTTGATAAGCAACGGTATGGATTAGCCAGTCAAACTGCATTAGCAAACCTGGGTTGTTCGGGATACGACAGTGAAGACACCCGCCCAGTAGGTAATTAGAAACAACGAATAAGCATCCATAACCACTTAAAATGGGTCGCCTGCGTGATAGTGGGGTGGTGAAAGCACTTACTCTGTGAGTGGTGTAAAAGGGACCATTTTTTGCGAGTTCTCCATCATATCTCTGAGGTTTATGATGTACCACTCAGATACAACATGCTCTTATCTATAGCAAAAAGGAGCGCAAAGTTGCTCTTTAATATTTGCTCGTCAACGAAAGTTTGGTAAACAAACATACTAATTTCAAATGATGAAACAAGCTACTGTATGTAAACAATGTATAGAGGATGTTGGTACAGTGGCATATTTACGGTTTAAAGTTAACTAATAATAGTCTCGGAGCATAATTCTTTAGTTTGCCGATACAATACCTTCCAAGCCCAGCACAGTTAATCCTTGCATAAGGATGCGTAACATGTGATGCCCAAATTTAGACGTAAACTTGCAAATTATGACTTCTATGGGGCACTTGTTGCATCAGGAGTTGCAACAACTAATCAACTTAGGACTTTATTATTTTTCAAGAAAAAATTTATTTGACATGAACAAATACCATGAAAGCTACCGACAAAACTTTCTGGACCTCACAAGAAACGACAGCTGATTAAAATCAATCATTAACAACATGCTTTTCGCAAGGTATGCAATTATATGGCAAAACAACCCTAATAAGTAAAAAACAACTCAGTCGTGGCTAAAACCAACACTAAAAACTAAGCGAAGACCAGGAATTAATATCTATACAGTACTTTAGCAATTAAGTCAAAGTTTCAAAAGATGAAATAATCCAACGATTGAAATAAAGAAATCTTAAACGACTGCGACCAAACGGCCAGGTCTAGCCCCATCTTCCTGCTCTCAGGAAGTTTTCCAGCCATTTCCATCATTTCTACCTCCTCCATCGATAGGTTTCTCTAACTCCACCCGGGCATCGAACGGAGAAGCGCCTACCAATCAAGTGGCTTGCTTTTTGTTTTCCAAAAAAAAAAAAAAGAAACCAAAAAGAACGCAAGATGTGAGTGAATAAGTATTCAATGATTCTTTACACAATTACAGCAAAAGTAAGCATCTAAATATTACACAAGTTATATATACAATTACGAATACGTGCAAAAAAGAAAAAAATCTCTATTCGAGATTATATACAGTTATGTTTGCACGTAGAGTATTTAGCGCCTTAATGCTTGTAAATGTTAGCAACAAAGGCAAACGAAAACCAGTAGTTATAAAACTGTTGCCAAAACAGAAATGACAACTTGCTAATATGCTTCCTGTTAAACTAACGACAGAAACTACGCAGTCACTCACTACGTGTGACATCATAAAAAACAACCCTGGTAGATCGAAAAGTTGAGCGAGATCTGATTTTTTCTGCATTAACAACCTTCGACGTTCACAAACCAATTCCAGAACAGGTATATATGACGCAACAAATGCACCGACAACTTGCCAGCGATCTACCGCGGTGCTACACGGATATTCGTTTCTAACCTACTGTAGTGGGAGACAAAAAGCTACGTCACATCTCTCCTTACGACGTCCAGAAACTTGAATGCACCGGTATGGTATGAAAGTAATTATTCCATGAAAAATCGTAATTTTGCTTTGAATTAGCAATAAATTTCAACATCAACAGAGCGCATAAGCTGGAAACAGCCTACCGTTGTAAACATGTAAGCACAAATTTTTTTTATTTTTTAAAATGCAAAAGTTGGCAAAAACGTTACTCGGAAGACTAAGAAAAAAGACCAGCTGGAGGACCACGAAAATGACTGAAACGCTGAAATCACTTAGAACACCGCCCACAGACCCAAGTAAGAAGGGAACACTGCTATAAGTGACGGTGAAATCTTGAGCTTCAGTCCCGCAACTATCACAGAACAGTGGGCAATGCAAAAAGAAGAACTGAAAGCAATTAGATAAAAAAAAGATTGTAAATAAAACCCGCCATGGCTTCCTCATGAGTGAAGTGTTTAAATGCATCAATCAATTAATGAGGTGTTAACTTTAAGTGGAATATAGCCGTTAGCCAAATATATTAGCACTACTGCTACTATTTGTAATATGCTTATTACTTACCGTCGTAATCTGGAAAGTAATCAGCAAGGTCAGAGTATTTGATTTTCTCTTCTAACAAATCTTTCTTATTCAAGAATAAGATAATAGAGGAACTGTGGAACCAAGGATAGGTGATGATGGTACTAAATAACGCTTTGCTCTCTTCCATTCGATTCTGTATACAAACAAACAAACAATTTAAACATCGGAGCAGTGATACAAAATTGGAAACTCGTATACTTTCAGGTCTGCGTAACATAACAGTGTGCTACATGGGGCTAACCTAATGTCAGGGTTCGAAATTAACGCTTGCCCACTTGTTATTTCTCGGCTTAAAATTTTTTTCCGGCTTAACTTGCCCGACGGGCAAGCTAACAAAATATAGCGTATTAAAGGCCACCTAATGTCTGCAAAGCAATGCCCTTAAAATGAAATAGAAAATTATTTCTAATCGAATTCTGTAAACCCGGTTTCGATACACGTTCTCAGTTTCAAGAAAATGAGTAGCCATTATTACCTTTCGCGTTTTTAAAAAAATGACATGACGTCATCAGATCCAGGAGTTTGGTGCATTTGACTCGTTTATCATTGCAGAGAATGGGCGATTTTGCAAAGGCATGTGATAGCAGCGTACTAGTCAAAAAGTGTTGCACAAAAAAGGCGTAATTAGCTCAAAGTAGTTACATTGCAAAGTTCTGAAGTACATTACCCGTAGCAATCACCTTTCACTACAAGTATTGAACAGCAGTATTACTACCAGTAATGCCTCTATCACTCTAAAAACTCCAACAGTACAAAAGTTTTTGTATTCTAAGGTATCTGGCATATCCGTATCCAATGGGAATACCGATAGGCTACCAAAGCGTAAAAAAAAGAAACAATTGAAAGCTTATACTGTAATTATGTAAAAATATTTTACCTTTCTAATACCAATAGGCTACTGTAGTTTACTGCGTAGGATTAGGAATATACCGGTAAGGATATGTACAGCAGAAATGGTACCAGCACCAGATCAGTACTTGCTTGGTTTGTGTTTCAGTAAATATTTTACTCCTGGTAATATATTAGGCTGGACTAATCTGCTAGGGTACCATAGTTTAGCGATACCGGACTAGGCTACCGTTATCAGATTAGTGTACTGGTATCTCAGATCTGCACAGCCAGACAACTACCAGTGAGTGCAGGTAACTTTTTTACGAGTTCCAATACTGTGAATATGACATTGTAGAACAAAAATGCTGCCTGTAATAGTAACATTTTTACCTATCGTACCAATGTAACATACCGGTACAGGCAATACTTACTTCCTTGCCATAATCAGCCCAACGTACCAATACTCCTACCTACTACCCATCTACCAGTAATTTGCTTCCCAAGCTTTCAACAATCTGACTAGGTCATTGTTTTTTCTGCTGTTCTACAAGACCAATCACTGAAACACAAACCAAATCAGGCTACTGATCTGATACTGGTACCTGTATCATTTGTATCGTACGGTACCGGTATATTCCTAATCCTACGCAGTAAACTACAGTGGCTACTGGTATTAGAAAGGTAAAGTATTGTTACATAATTATAAGCTTTCAATAGTTTCTTGTTATGTCTAAAATCTTTTTTTACACTATGGTAGCGTACCAGTATTGGGTATGGATATGCCAGATACCTTAGAATACAAAAACTTTTGTACTGTTGGAGTTTTTAGAGTGATAGAGGCATTACTGGTAGTAATACTGCTGTTCAATACTTGTAGTGAAAGGTGATTGCTACGGGTAATTTACTTCAGAACTTTGCAATGTAACTACTTTGAGCTAATTACGCCTTTTTTGTGCAACACTTTTTGACTAGTACGCTGCTATCACATGCCTTTGCAAAATCGCCCATTCTCTGCAATGATAAACGAGTCAAATGCACCAAACTCCTGGGTCTGATGACGTCATGTCATTTTTTAAAAACGCGAAAGGTAATAATGGCTACTCATTAGGGTGCACCATTTGCCCCATAAAATTAAGAATGTTGTTATTTCAAGTCTACCTTTTTTTTGGTGGTGAGGTTAGCTACAAAAATGACTTCTGTAAAATTTTAAGTTGATCGGATTATTTTTCACCCCCCCACCCAGAGGTTAAAGTTGGTTGTTATGCCCGTTTTTTTGAAATATTTGCCACTAGGTGGCATTGTGAATTAGTTAGCCTTATTCAAGGTATTTAAAAAGCTAGCTCTTCTACTGTCCATTCATTTAAAAAAATAACTGTTTAAATTCGACCAGTGGTTTTTGAGATATGGGGAATTTTGATCTTCCCAAAACTCAATACTGCCACTAGCGGTGAAAATGTAATTTTCAATAATTCTTGAATTACTCTTTCAATTTAGATAAAATTGGTGTCTATCCCCCCATTTGCTGGGGTAGCGATTTTAATTTTAGTTCTTGTTTTCAGTGTTTTGGCCACTAGAGGGCGCAAAGCATGCTTTTGAAAAGGATTTTTTGCGCTATGCCTAATACTACTCCATCTTAGCAATACAGCTTGTGACTTAGCACCGCAAGGGAGAAGCTTTAACCAAAAGGAAACCTTTTCTGATACTAGATCCTAGCTATCTTTTATGTGTAGAGAAAAACCACAATCATTAAATATTACTTAGACTTTAAATAATTAAATTCAACGTTGTAGCAAAATTCCAAGCGAAAGCAAGACACTAGCCATGAAATAAGAAGTTCCAAACTGAAGTGAGATTGTGGTGACGAAGTTAGGCTATTAAAGTGCAAAAATGATGCAAAATTTAAAATAAAACTCTATTTTTGAAGGAATTTTAAATTTATTGAACTTTAGTAATTTATCTGCTTGGTTTCAATTATAATGTCCAAAAGTGACTTGAGGAAGTTTATTCTTTGCACTACTCCGACGGATGGTGATAAAACATTAAAAGGTAGTCGATTACCTGCAGAGCACGCAGTTCTTCTTAGTTTTTTAGCTTTTCGTCAATCTTCAGCTATAACAAAAAGAGATGCAGCCAACAAAACTGTTGAAGCTGCACTTCCCTTTTTCCTTAAAGCAGGCATTCCAACACTCCAAAAACATAAAATGGCAGAAGCAATCGAAAAGTTAGTGGCTGAATTTGAAAATATTTTAAAAATTAAGCCTGCTGCAAGAGATTCAGGCAAACCAAAAGAACGAATTGAAAAATTTAAAAAACGAATCCACCAAACAACTATGAAATTTTGGCCTCGAAATGTTTTGGAACTAATCAGCAATTAAGAAGATAAGGCATTTCTAATATCCATGATGACTGACAGAAAAGCATCAATGGCAGGAAAAGATACTAAACTGAAGAAACAACAGGAAAAAAAGCAAAACAGGAAGAAAGAAGAAGCTAAGAGATTGAAAAGATGGGAAGACAAACGAGCAGTCACTTCTTCTGTAACTTTCAGTGACAGCACATCCACTGATGGCTCTGCAAGTGATTCTCTGAGTGAAGAGGAAAGTTTTATGCCTCAGTCTTCTTCTGACCGCAAGCATAAAAGGTCAGTAAAAACTGGTGTTCAGGTTCATATACCTCCAGATATTTTGAAATCCCCAGCAGTTGTTCAAGCACTTGTGCGAAATAAAGTTTCGTCAACTGCTATTTCTGCTGTGATGCACGAAATCATCACAGTTGCAGAAGGGGACCCATCCAAATTGAGTTTGAGCTATACCACAACAGAAAGGTACAAACTTGAAACTATCCAGAAGATCTCTGAAAAAATAGCTGAAAACTGGGTTCCACCTTCAATTGCAAATATTCACTGGGATGGCAAACTCGTGGATACAGCAAATAAAACAAATAAAGTTGAAAGATTACCAATTCTTCTTTCAGGCATCGGAGGAATCAAGCTATTAGGGGTGCCTGCTATCCCTTACAAATCATCATCAGCAGGTGAAAAAATAGCACAGGCTTCCTTAAAACTCATTAAAATTTGGGATTGTGCCAAAAGCTTGCGTGGTATGGTATTCGACACCACAAGCTCAAATACTGGTGCACAAACTGCTGCATGTGTGTCATTGCAAAATGCTCTTTCAAAACCATTGCTTTGGTTTGCTTGTTTGCTTGTCGCCATCACATTGGCGAAATTATACTAACCCATGTTTGGGCTGTGCTGAATATTGAGACATCTAAAAGTCCTGAAATTTCTTTGTTCCAAAGATTTTAGAAGTTTTTTCCCGCAATTTCAATTGCAGACAAAAACTTTGATATTTTTGATAGAACACAAAATGTATCCAAAAATGAAGAGATTATTGCATTATGTAACAGCTACCTAGCTCAGCCCACCAGTAGAGACGATTACAAGGAGCTTGTTCAGCTAACACTCCTCTACCTTGGTGATGCCGAAACCAAAGCAACATTTACAGCTTTCAGCCGAACTGGCGCGCTGCACAAAGCAAGGTGGATAGCTAAGCTTTTATACGCCATCAAAATGGATTTACTTGGATCAACAATATGTGATAACTTGGAAGGTATATATGTCTTAAATAAAACAACATAACAGTACTGTAGGCTATTAGCTAGTACAAAATAAAACACTAACGATTTCACTGAAATATTGCTAGGTGTATTGTGACTCGACAGTACTACTGACCTCATGCTATTTTTGTTTATATGCTTATTTTGAACGGCAACCTTTTAGCCTTGACAATCATCAATGTTGAATTATAAATAATTTGCATTTTATGTTTAGGAAAGATCTTTGGAAGAGGGCAATTGAAAAAAATTCGTCGCTTTGTAAAATTTGCCATATTTTGCTACATTCCTTGGTGACTTACTGCTCCAGTGTCATCAGCTGCTCCAAAAAATGACCGATTGCTAATAAATTCTTTTCTTGAATATCAAGAAAAAGATCAAGTTATTGCTAGTGCAGCTCTCAAGAGCTTTGAAAGGCACCTGTGGTATTTAACAGAGGAGCTTGTGCCATTGTCTCTTTTTTGTTCAAGCATTGAAAATTCCACTAAGCAAGCAATAGCACAAAAAATGCTCACAATAAAAAATGATGCTGTTTGTGCAAAAAGATTTGGCTGCGGATTTGGAAAACCGAAGTTTCCTTCACTTCCCACTAATCCTGTAACTAACCTTAACATTTTCATTGGTGAAGATTCCTGGTCATTCTTTCACATTTTGCAACTTGATTCATCTTTCCTTTGCCAATTCGTAGAGTCGTGGAATAAAAATGAAACCTACTTGAATGCAAAGTTGATTGTGGAAAATATTAGAGTAGTCAATGATGCGGCGGAAAGAGGAGTAAAATTAGCCCAAGATTTTAATGATGCAGCCCACAATGAATAGCATTACCAGAATATTTTGCAAACTGTGGAAAATTCAAGAAACACAGTTCCAAACCAAAGAAATCGCAACCAAGCTGGATCTTCATGGCATTTCAGCATGCAATGAATTAAAGTCAAGAAAACAATTATTCATTGCAATTCATTTTTTCGAATGTAAACAGCGGTTTGCTTTTATTTTGTACCATTTTATGCAGCAGTACATTAATTTCAAATGTGGCTTATGCTTAAGGGAAGTCTACTGTACATTTTCATTAATTTGTTATTTCATGCAGCTAATGCTACAATATTTGAAAAAGTGGCATCGGTATCAGTTTGTTCTTCATTATGCTATATTGATTTGCGGAAAATGTGATTGAACTTGCATGATTTGTGAATTATTTATCAAATTGTGTAGCAATATTTTAACAGTTTGGTTATGCTAGATAGTGTAAACCTTAGCTTCGTTATAGCTGGACTGGGCTGCAAACCACAATTGCGCCCTTTAGTGACCAAAAAACTATAAAACCAATAATGATTCGATATCGCCTCCCCAGCAAATGGGGGGATAGACACCAATTTTATCTAAATTGAAAGAGTAATTCAAGAATTATTGAAAATTACATTTTCACCGCTAGTGGCAGTATTGAGTTTTGGGAAGATCAAAATTCCCCATATCTCAAAAACCACTGGTCGAATTTAAACAGTTATTTTTTTAAATGAATGGACAGTAGAAGAGCTAGCTTTTTAAATACCTTGAATAAGGCTAACTAATTCACAATGCCACCTAGTGGCAAATATTTAAAAAAAACGGGCATAACAACCAACTTTAACCTCTGGGTGGGGGGGTGAAAAATAATCCGATCAACTTAAAATTTTACAGAAGTCATTTTTGTAGCTAACCTCATCACCAAAAAAAAGGTAGGTTGTTTTGAGAAAAGTCGGGGCAAATGGTGCACCCTACTACTCATTTTCTTGAAACTGAGAACGTGTATCTAAACCGGGTTTACAGCATTCGATTAGTACTAATTTTCTATTTCATTTTAAGGGCATTGCTTTGCAGACATTAGGTGGCCTTTAAACAGCATCAAGCAAGATTATTTAGAGACGCAATTTAGCTCCGCTTTTGTTGCAATAAAATAAAATGTTAGTGTAGAAAGCTGTTGCTTGCTTTATTTTAGTTAACACTTTGCAATCATCACAATTAACACTTTATTTAATGGTACGCACATTATTACTCGCAATTAACACTTCTTAATCGCACGCAGATTTTTCGATACTCAAACGCATTTACCAAAATGCTATTTTTTTCTCAGAAAAAATTTCTCACGCTTGTCGCGTTAATCGCTGTTTCATATATCACAAGTAGTACGGTACTCTGCGCTGCACGAAGACAACACCAAGAATTTTGGAATTTTTTTGTTACGATTATTTTGAAGATCTTTTAGCTCCTATACCTTTTCCAAAAAACTTCGGCTTTCTAGCTGGTGTAGTTTCCAAAATATTCGCGATTAAAAATGCGCTTGCAACAAACTGTAACGTAATAATTGAAATAATTACAATTAGAAAATCAATTTTTGCGTAATGCATGATTGGAAAAAGTTACTTATAAGCTAATTTCAACCCTTATATAAACAGATCTTTTACCTCGTTCCCAGCTTCAAAAAGAACTTGATCGTATTCACTTAACGCAACTAGGAACATAATAGAAGTGACATTTTCAAAACAATGAATCCATTTTCTTCTTTCTGATCTTTGGCCTCCAACATCGACCATTCTGAAAAAAAAAAGACGAAACTTTAAAATAGAAGAAAATTTATGCGTGAAGATTGAATTTTCTGGACACAATTTTTTCTGGACACAATTTGAAATACACAAAATGTTACATGCAGGACAATATTTGTTTTTCGTCCGTATTACCTTTCCTAAACAAATATGTAAGCCTTTGCTGACTATTATACATAATATGCATATCCGCACTATCCAACACCACAGAGGGAAAAATTCTAAAAAACTTTTCAAGCATGAACGATAGTGAACACTGTTAAAAACCAAATAGTAAACTTCAAAATGTAAGAGAAAACTGACAAAACCGGATGTTGAACGTCGGTCTCGTCTGCAGTGGACACTGGACAGTGGAAACAATAAATATAAACAATTTTCCAAAAATAAACAACTGGTACTTCCACTTGAATAGGCAAGGAAAAGTTGGAATGATTTTTAGTCACAGCAAAATTGTTGTGTAGCTTACTTTATGATGTTTCAAGAAACCTACCAATAAGCAAACAGTATGAACAGTATATATGTAAAAACAGCATGAAGTTACTAGTTAGCATTTGCTACTACAAGTTACTTCCTTGTTAAAAGCATTACACAATATCTAATAAGTCATGGCGTGGAGCATATCTTACCGAACTACCGGTACTATATAAAAAAGCTACACCCACGTTACTACACAAACCTAGCTACTAAAAGGTTTTCTACAAGTACAAATAGCTACGAAACTTATTTGAGATGAAAAAGAAATAAATGTTTATGCCTTGTCACCCCAGATCATCTACTTTATTGACTCAGGATTAGTGATTTATAAGGATTTTAAAGTTCAAACAAACTACATTTTGAATGAACTAGAACAATTAACAATCAAAGAGTACATTACTAAGTTCAATCACAACTTATATACCATAGAACCACACTAATTTGTCGAGTTGTCTTGGCCAGGTTCAACAAAAGTCTTCGCGGTGTTTACGTCAACTGCCTGTTCTGCTGCCATGGTCCATTTGAATGTGAGGTCTCAGGAAACCTGTTCCAAATTCTTTAGGTTGACCATACTCGCACCCGTCAAATTCTATTGCCTATGACTACAACATTACAGAAGATTTAAATCACTTGTCTAATCGACCAGCAGCTACAAGTAGATGCAAGTCTTACCTGAAAATAACTTGATTGAGATCGAAGGGATATTCTATAATGCCAGTCGTAGGAACTCGAACCCGCAAGATGTCTTGCTGGTTTGGAAGATAATTTTCTTGCTTTATTCTGTCCAAGTCAGTGAGGTAGCTGTAAAAGAATATAGTTTCAAATCGTAGTAGCATCAATGTCAAAACTCAACGTTTTTGCAAGCACAACTATATAATAGAAATATTACAATACCTAATCAATATTACGTAACAAAAATATTTCATCTATTCATTCAATCTGCACTAAATAGGGCACATGGTGACATTTGTCGTACCGGATATTTTTTTTTTTTATGCTTTTTGTGCCATAATAATGATGTCAATTATGTGGTAATTAATGTAAGTGATTAATTTCATAATCCATATATAAATACAATTTAAGAATACTAAGCTGGTGATTTATTGAATTGTTTATAATGGATCTTACTAATTTGTTGAATCAGAAAGTTGATATTCTCTTCTTCTGTCATAACACTTTTGTATTCCTGCGTCTTTCCATAACCTCTCAATGAAAGGAATATAGGTTGAAAAGTCACCAAAACTTGCTATTCTATCCACTTGCACTTCTTTAATTTCGTCAGCATTACTCTAAAACATATTAGTAATGAGGCAACCTGGATTAAATAAACAAATCCAGTGTTTCCTCTAAGGTTTTAGCGAGTCTAATTGTGGCGGATAAACTACTGATTCATTTATAAAAATTGGCTAAACTCAAATATCTGCCAGTAATTTTGATTGTAATTGCACCTTTATTCACCAAGTTGCTTGGCCAGGAGACAGTGAAGAGATCTTTTGATCTTTGAGTCAAGCTGCCACCTGCCCACCTGTCTACTACACGCGGTGGAGGCTTCACACTGTCCCTTTTAATGTCGAACGTCAAGCAAGGAAGCAACAGTGGATACCAATTTAAATAGTCCATGGTTTGACCAGACTGAGAATCGAACCCGAGCCAACCGTTTCAGTAGCAGACACTTTATCCACAGACCACTAGTCAGTTAATATACAATAAGTACACCACAAGGGAGTTTTTTAGCAGAACTCATCTACAACCTACCAAAGGTTTTCAAAGAAATTCTGTTTAGTCATTATTGATGTTGTTGTAGCAAATTTGGAAGGTGCAAATATACTCAATTCTACTTAAGATAAAGTGCTTCAAGAAAAATTCTGATTTGTACGACATCAGCGAAGCCACGAAGGGTCCACGACTTTTCCGCACAACCATTTCGGCACAGGCCTTTTCGGCGCCAATATTCAGTGCTTTTTGACTAACCCTACCCCAAACCTTAACCCTAAATAACCGAACTGTCAAAAGAGCACCGAATTGGCACCGAAACGATCTGTGCAGAAAACGTCCGGCACGAAATAGGTGGCGCCGAAATGGTCGTGTCGAAATGATCGCACCGAAAAGACGTGATCCCAGCCACGAAATACCCTGTACAACTCAAAAATGCTTTAATACCTCTAAGATTGACAGAAAATTTCATCCCCAGCAATGCAAACTACATAGAAACTGCTAATATATTCTGTATGGCAATAATCGTACATGCAGACAATATTATCATGCATTTGTGCAAGGTTTTAATTGGAAGTACCATCTTTTGTGAATTCATAAAAAAAAGAATTATGTTGATTCACTATCACTGCAATCTTGTGCAACCAGGTACTAAAATAACAGTTCTATAACCAATTAGTAAATAACAAAATTAAATCCAAAAATTTGTAAAGGTTGTAGCAAATAAACAAATTTAACATTGAAAGTCATAAAATATTTGTTTTGTCAGATAATATTTTTAATAGTTTTGTCAGAAAAAAAGTAAAAAAAAAGAGCAAATAATTTTAAAATGATATTATCTATCTAATTTTTTACCTGCCAGCCCAAGATAATTCTTGCCATGCTGAGTAGTGAGTAAGCAGTAAGCACAGTAGTTTTATTAGTTTAGATTACAGATTTAGTGTAACTTTTTTAACCAGAGCGATGAAATCTTCCAAAAAATGTAAAAATCATTATATAATTTGTATACTCTGAGTTAAAGTTTGGTTTTAGCTAGCATGCTTTTTTCTCAACAAATTCACCTCATAAACGACAACCCAAAAACTCTGAACATAACAGAGCTGAAGATAAAACTCATGTTTAATTACTGGACTATTTATTGGTGGTCAAAGGGATGAGAGATACAAGCACTATTGATCATTTTGGTCAAAAGAATAAACAATCACCAGCAGCTCAACGATGGACAGTAACAAGCACTGACATCTACAATAGCTCATAAAAATTTTCAAATTAATCAACATCACAAGACAATTGTAAATTATCTATAACTTTAGTCTACATAAATACACTCTGCGCCTATGAATACGCAAAACTAAATAAAGGTAACATGAAGCAAATCACTGACAAGATGACACTGCAACTTATGCATTAACATTTAGCTAAACTAAAGCTGTTGAAATTCATCAGAATCTTAGTGAAGTCAATTTTTCGCATGGCAACTATGACAAAAGTTTTGAGGAAATTTTGCAAAACAAATGAAAAGGCTATGCCAACAGATGAGAAAAACATTTTAAAATAAACTGGTAATTAAAAAACGAAGGCTATATTTTACTATATGAAAATTTCTATCAACTTTTTTCAATTAAACCAGACTCAACTTAAAACCAAATTCAAATCCTTACTCATAAACTAACCCCACTTTTTATCCTTTAAAAGCAAGAGAAAAATTTTTCAAAAGAACATTCCTCATTTTTGTTTTACTCTTCGTAACTTAAATTGTTACGGTGAAAGAGCCACTCCAATCATTTGGAAAACATTCAATAGACATAATTTAATAATTTATTGAGGATTTCTATAAAGGCAATAATGTTTTATAGCTATCAATCCAGTTGTGATCTATGCTTCGCTTTATTAATAAATAAATTCAATAATAAATATAACCATAACTGTAGTAGAAACCAATATCAGTCATTGAAGTGTTTTAACTTAGCATAAAACTAAGTCTCTAATTGATAACGATAAATTAAAAGTCTTAATGGGAAGTATATATACAAAAAATCTATCAAACAGTAATATACTGGAACTAAAATAACTCCACCTCTAGCACTGTGCATTAGTTGTTTTTTCAGTCATTGATCGACTGCACATTTCTAGCCAGTCATGAACGAAAAAAGTTCGTCATTTTGGTAGAAATGACCAAAAATTGTGCATATATGCAAGCCTTAAAATTATGCTTGTCGTTGCAAAACGTTGTTTGAAATCGCACAAACGTATTTAATAATTTTGGAAACTTTGAGGCAGAGCACATTTTGATGTTGTTTAATTTTGAAAACGTGCACTATCGCAACCAAATTTGCATAATTTTGTATTTCAAGAAAACCCAGTTCTTGTGTGCGATTTTTAAATCAGAATGAAGGCGATAATGGCATTGCACACTTTTTTCCAAAAAAAATCACATCAAAACATGCAAATGAATCAACATCCATTGCCGCATCATAAAATTCGACGAAAAAAATCTTTAATTTTTGCAAGCAATTATTCCAACTTATGTCAGTATTTCTGTTGTTTTTTTCTGTTTTGTCATAAAGTTACGTTTTTGACAGAAGTTTGAGATTGGTTACGTCACGTCACAATCACAATACGTAATTAAACTAAAGTCTTGCGCTGGCTGAGCTTCAGTTTACATTGTTTTTGATAGCAAACTCTAGTTTCAAAATTAATCATAAAAATCTATCGTCGGAAACTAGTGGCGAGTTCATCGCATCAAAAAAATTTTAAATTATTGCAAAAAAATCACATCTATTGTTCTAGTCTGCATTGCATCCCAGTTTTCTTGCGTGACAAATATCGCAAAAGCCATCGATGCGATTGGTATCTCTGCTTTTTTCAATTATTTAATTCACAAAAACTGATTTTCAGATGGTAATCATTTCAAGTGCCAAGTTAACAATAATTTACGTTGCCTTTTGCTACAGGGTAGCGAACTTTGTTACCGAATTTTCGACCTTGCTTTCTTATAGCACAGGGTAGTACTTGTGATACCCGAAAGCGAGATTAGCCCAGCAAGTGTGGGAAAATTTTTCGCTGAAAAAGAACGAAACATTTTGCACCAAAAGAATTGGAAAGCGCCTCTTAGTATTGAACGAATCAGCACACGATTAAGAAGGGCTAATTGCAAAATGATGTCTGTTCGATTAAACTAAGTGTTAAGTGTACTGATTCTGCTAAAATAAAGGAAACAAAATCTTTACTTGGATTTATTCCATTGTACTGTAGCAAAAGCGGTAAATTGCGTTTTTAAATAATGTTGTTCGAAGTTGCTTATTTCATACGCTGAATTTTATTGACTTGCCTGTCAGGCAAGTGAAGCTAGAAAATAACTTGCCTGAGGTGATTTCAGCTTGCCTCGGGCAAGCGCTAATTTTGAACCCTGTTTTGTTGGTATGAAAAAACTTACATAATTTTCTTCATTTTCATATTCAATGTTCAAATTTGCCATAGCATTGGTCATATTTTGCATTGAGGTGAGGATGTTTCGATATACTAATTTAATGAAGCTTCGTTTGTCTTCGTCATTATATCCATCTCCATGAATAATTCTCATCTGCTTTATGAAAGTACTTTTGCCGCTTTCTCCAGTACCTAAATATAGTACTTTGTTATTACTTATCCATAGTTACCTAAGCCAACATGCTAATCCTAATCCAGCTATACAGAAATGAGTTTAGAGTTACGTTTTTAAGTGGTATCAATTAATATACTTGGAGCAGTAATGAGTTTTTCTCTGGAGTGGCGGGTCTGAGGCTCAAATTTTGGGTCGATCATATCAGACACAGTGTTGCCAATGGTTCACCATGGCTGCGACATTTCTTCAAAAGGAGTGCTGCTCGAGCACAATGACGCCGAGATGGGCCCTGCAAACTCATCACCTGCATTGGCGTAATACAACGAGTATAATGAAAGATTTGATTTGACACTTTTAAATACACAGCATTAAAAATTGTCCATTGAATCTGAAAAATAAATAACCTGAAAACAACTAGGAATAAGATCATATCCTGAAATTTTGAGTAAAAAATGGAATAAAATAACATCCTGAAATTTTGAGTAAAAAATGAAATAAAATAACATCCTGCATCCATTATCTCCAATTCTCCAAGTTTATAACTACATACTGATATAGTCAAATGATTATTAGCACAGAGCAGGGTACCATCTCAGATATTTTTTGTAAAGCTCAGTTGTCAAATTGACTCTAACTTACCCAAGAGCAACAACTTAAGTTCACGTCGTGCATCTCGTTTATGCCGTCGCAATTCTTTCTCGATTTGATCATTAATGTATTCGGCTTCTACTTCTGCTTGAGACTTACAACATTTTGTGAAAAAGTTTATGATGGCATTCATTTCAGATTTTTGGATTCTGCTAAGTACACTGTCACTGGTGTCGCTTCAGGGTCAAATTAAGTGTTTTTTTTATGATAATTTTAAGTGAAAAATCGCATTTTTACAGGTTGCAAGATATCACCAAACTGCCAAAACACCAGGGTAGCTTATATACGATACCAGTGATTAGATATGGGATTTAGGCTAATACCCAAGTACAGTTGCACTGATACATATGTATGTATATGCATATATATATTCAAAAATTGAAACAAAATGAAACTAGTATCTAGAAGTACAATATAAAATCAAACAATTAAAATTAAATCAAAACTTTAGTGGAAACTAATACGATTGACTTGGTCGAACAGCGTTAACTCTGAACTACTACCTGAGTATATGCGAATTCTACTCATAAACACAACAGTAACTCTACAGCAAAAAGCAAGAAATTGTTAGCGGTATTGTCAGAGCGGGATTTACCATATGGTACAGTGCCAGGAGCCTTGCACTTGGGTGGTAAACCTTTTCGTGGTCTTCAACTGTGTCAGTGATGCCAGCTAGGGCCCTTCAAAAAACATCAGATTTTTTGAGAAAAAACATCAAAATCGTGCTTTCTCAGCAAATTTCCACCAGAAACACCTATGAACAGAGATGAATTTGGGCCAAAGACCTTTTCTGTTGGAAACCACCTATTGTAATTTCCCACCTTTTTCTCAGAAGGATTTCCAGGTGGTCTGCAGTGAAGACCAGTGTGCCCTATAAGTGTCAAAAAGAGCGAAATATTTTCTGGCATTTCTGCACAAATTTTTCACAAGCGTGAAATGGTGTTTAATTCTGCCGTCTTTTTTTACTGGAGATGCGACGCCTGCTGCGATTATCATGTTTTTTGTCAACGACGCGCAAAACGCAGAAACCAGCAGGTTCGCAGCACAATGACCTTTTTTTTGTTGGAGATCACCTTGCACATCACAGAAAATAATGGGCCTGCACCCAGTGTTCCCACAAAGCCCATTTTTTTCAGCGAATCGGTGATTTGATGGAGCAAGGGGAAATAAATTTTGGCAATATAGTAAACATAGCTTTAGAAAATTTGACAAATTTGTGGAAACATGACATTTAGTATACTTTAATACTGAATTGGTACAAAATTAAGGGCGCAAAAACGTCTGTTTAGAGCTTTGGGCACAATTGTTTCATGAAAATTTGGGCACCCGCCAATTAGCCATAAAGTTAGAGGGAACACAGTCTGCACCACAATGGCTAGGGTGCACCATTTGCCCCCGACTTTTCTTTATCAAGCCTATACCTTTTTGTCAGTTGTGAGGTTAAGTAATAAAATGATATGTGTATATTATTTTTCTGATCGGACCACGTCTAACCCCCCTACCCAACTGTTGATTTTTGACACTTTATGCAAAATTTCATCTTTTTTGACAATAGATGGTATACTTTGGTAAATGTGACATTTAGTTGTGTTCAAAAACTTTGCCAATGTGTTTTTAAACAAACTCAAAAAAGAAAATTCAAAATTGGTCAAGTATAAGCTGAAATATGAAGAGTTTTGTTGTGTTATCTGACTCTATGCTGCCTCCAGTGATGAAACTTGTAAAGCTTTAACTTATAACAACTTCTTAATTTCTTGCTGTATTCAACCAAAATTGGTGTCAACACTCCCATTTTCAATCTTGGAGAATCCATTGCTGCGGTTTATTTGTATGAATTTGGACACTAGGTGGCACATTAAGCTGTCTTGAAGCTTGAAGGTTTGCAAACTTTGAGAAAATGGCAATTCAAATGCTGGTGCCTAGCAGGCCCATTGAGTTTGAATTTTTTTCCATCTTGCATTCATAGTTTTTAAAAGTAAGATCTAAATTACATATGCATTTTCATAAAACAATTGACATGGACGTCATGTATAACCTACAAATCACATAATGACACCAACAATGCATATACAGTATCACAAAATTTAGTTAATTGATGATACAGTTGCATAGTGGTAATATTGTTTTATCATTCAACTAACATTAACAACCAGATGAACTAAGTCTTCCTTGTGCACTGCTATTGTACAAATGCTACAATTATTCTTCTTCATTTTTTACAAAATTCATTTAGTGAATTTAGGCCAGTTAGATCTTAGTATTCTTTTCAAAAGCTACAATGATTGCTCAATGCTCATTATATTAGTTTCAGTTGCTTGAATGCCCACAGAAATTAAATATCATTGTGTACTGAGGTAAGCTTCAATTTAAAATTTGCCAAATGTTGTACATTGTTGATATTGCATTCAGTGTTTAGTAGTTGTATTATATGAAATGTATTTTCAATATTAAATCTTAACTCATGGGTGGAATGGTTTACATTTTGTTATAACTTAAGAAAGCAAATAACTCATTCCTGCGAGTGTTAAATGTGAAAAAAGCAGTTTAGCATAACTGACAGAAACTGTTGCTGTAGAGGAGGTTGCTTTTTATTATCTTTGATTAGAAATTGTGTGCATGGTGTTTTTCACAAGTGCAAAATGCTGCAGAATAGTTTTTGTCCACAAAACCCTGAAAATTTAGACACGATTTTATTTTATGCTAAGCAAAATTAGGATCCCGTACACGAGCCCTAAAAACACGAGCCCTAAAAACACGAGTCCTAAAGACACGAGCCCTAAAAGACACGAGTCCTAAAGGACACGAGTCCTAACGTACACAAGTCCTAATGGACACGAGTCCTAAAAGACACGAGCCCTAAAAGACACAAGTCCTAAAAGACACTAGTTCTAAATACACGAGCCCTAATGGACACAAGTCCTAACGTACACGAGTCCTAAAGAACACGAGTCCTAAAGAACACAAGCCCTAAAGTACACAAGCCCTAACGGACACGAGCCCTAAAAAACACGAGTTCTAAAGACACCAGTTCTAACAGACAGGAGTCCTAATGTGCACAAGTCCTAAAGGACACGATCCCTAAAAGACACCAGTCCTAAAAGACACGAGTCCTAAAAGACACCAGTCCTAAAAGACACGAGTCCTAAAGGACACCAGTCCTAAAAGACACGAGTCCTAAAAGACACGAGTCCTAAAAAACACGAGTCCTAAAAGACACGAGTCCTAAAAGACACGAGTCCTAAAAGACACGAGTCCTAAAAGACACGAGTCCTAAAAGACACGAGTCCTAAAAGACACGAGTCCTAAAGAACACCAGTCCTAAAAGACACGAGTCCTAAAGAACACCAGTCCTAAAAGACACGAGTCCTAAAAGACACGAGTCCTAAAAGACACGAGTCCTAAAAGACACGAGTCCTAAAAGACACGAGTCCTAAAAGACACGAGTCCTAAAGAACACGAGTCCTAAAAGACACGAGTCCTAAAGAACACCAGTCCTAAAAGACACGAGTCCTAAAAGACACGAGTCCTAAAAGACACGAGTCCTAAAAGACACGAGTCCTAAAAGACACGAGTCCTAAAGGACACCAGTCCTAAAAGACACGAGTCCTAAAAGACACGAGTCCTAAAGAACACGAGTCCTAAAAGACACGAGTCCTAAAGGACACGAATCATAAAGGACACGAGACTTAAAATACACGAGTCCTAAAAGACACGAGCCCTAAAGGACACGAGTTCTAAAGGACATGAGTCCTAAAAGACACTAGTCCTAAACTATGACTCATAAAACATACGAGTCATTACTTACACGAGTTCTAACAAAAGTGACCCGTTTGGAGATGCGGCTGAGTATCAATTTCTTCTGACCAACCAATTTAACTACGTATCAAAATAATCGGATGGTTTTGGGGGTCAGAGTTCAGTATTTCCTCTAGCAAAGCACGCTATAAGGACGTGAGAAAAAATTTTGCTATTTTTTATTGAAAGTTTTATTGTGATTGGAGAGTGTCTGCCACTACAACGGTAGACTCGGGTTCGATTCCAAACAGTTGGACAAACCCAAAAACTTAAAGATGGTGGTCACTGTTTTCTGCTTCTGAAGTATGGTCACGGTTTGCTACTAACTGTTTAGTGCAATAATCATCAATGTGCAAGTGAAATAATTGTTTAGGGCACGTTAGTTATTTAGGGCATGTTAATTACTTAGGGCAAGTGTGCCCCCAATAATTGACTTTTAAATGACTTAACCAAGATAGATGTTTTTACAAGTTCGTCACTATGAAGTTGTTAAATACACTTTAACGTCGTTTGTCATTTCAATATAAGAAATGCGTGGAAAAATATTTTGACATAATTTAGGAATGCCATCCCACCTACTTAAATCTCCCAATAGTCAATTTTTGAATAACCTAATTGTTTTTAAGATCAGCAGGTCTTTCAAAATACTTTGATGTGGTTTGGGGGTGCTACCCCCTCGGTAACCCCCTAAATAGATCCCCAAACCTTTTATTTTTAATTTTGAGCTAGAGTAACGTTTTTTAAATATCAGTAGGTACATAAAAGTCAAAAAATTAGAAATATAATTAGACGTCTGTTCGAGATAAAAGTTTAAAATCGCTGTTATTAGTGTAAAAAATAGATTCTTGGACCAACTTAGTTTCAAAATCGCCGTGCGTATGCTAAACAATGACTCGCTCTGTCACAGTGTTATTATAACGCTGTACTTGCGACAATATTGTGGATGCATTTTGCGGAAAAACCACCCATCACGTCGGCTACATTATTTTCACTCGCAGTCATCATTACGCGATTTGCTCTTGATCTGTTAATCAAACACTAACTTTTAGCTTCTTGTCGTGCTGTTGATGCAAAAGGGTTTATTCATCCCATAAATTGAAATTACAATCATTTTTCAGAGTTTTAAACCACCCATCATTGTTTTGAAATAGCGTATTTGAAAGTTTTTACTTGTTCCAATTTGAAAAATTTAACCGATCTGATGTTTTATCAGAGACAATTTATCACAATAGCTTCAAACGTTTTCGCTAATGAATGAGTTTTAAAACCGCAAGAAGAAAAAATATTTGCATTTTTTTTTTTTTTTCATTGTATGGCAGAAGATTTTACATCACTCATATTCATTTTACATAAGAAAGTAAAAATTCATTCGTTTTAGGTTTAATTTTGACGTTTAATTTTTGCTGAAAAACTTGCTTTTTAACAAACCTTGAATAACAAAAATTTAAAAAATACCAATAATTTCGTCAACTTGAACTGAAAAAGTCAATTTTTATAAAAATGCAGCAGAGTTCATATCCCTCATTCATGGATTAATCTCCTATTTCTTCAACGTTTTCAATACACACTATGTTTTGATTGCAAAATTACTTTTTTCGTTGATCTTAATTTTCTGCACTCCCTTATTTGCGTATAAGATACTGCAAAACATACAAAATATACCGTAATTAAAAAAAATTGTTTTATGACTGTGTCGCAATGCTTGTGGCAAGATAAAGTATAATTTCTGATAATGTAATTAAGTGGCGGCATGATTTTTCGAAGCACAAAAATGTTAGCAAAGATCGTAGGATTACGTCTCTCTGTGTCCTTTTGTTTTTTTTCATTGTATGAAAAATGATCGTTTACATGTAAGTTGGTGATTTCAAAAATATCTATTAATCTTTGTTAAAATGAAAGAAAGAGCAGAATGTTCAGCATAAAGAGTAAGTTACGTTAGGTTCACATTTTTACAAATTTCTAAAGAAAAATCGTTCTGCGCTGATATTGAACTCTCTATATTTGATTTTTTATTTCTTGCAGTTAAAAATTTTTTCTTTCTATTTCTTACGATTAAATAATTAAAAAAATTTGATCACAATGCTCCATTGAAAATTTTAAAATGCAGTTTTCTCAAGTTTATTGTGCTTTGGCAGTTTCAATTCCACCAAACAAATTTCTTTAGTCACAATATTCTTTATTGGATTTTTTGCTAATCAAGAAACTGTAGTTTTCTTTCATTATTGGATTTGTTGCAAACAACGTTTCCTCTCAGAGCTTGCTTGGTGTGCGCGGAATAAAATGCCGAGTGAGCTCCAAAAATAGGTCTTCGCCGCAACCTGGATCTCTTTCAGTCTGGAATTGTGGAATTTTGCCCCTCAAGTGAAGATTGAAAAAAAAAAGAAGAATAAAAGTAAAAAACTACTGCATACGAAAAGCCATATCTTTTGATGTTCAAAGCCGTACAAAATCAATTAAACGATATATTTATCGTTTTCAAAGCAGAAGACTTTTTAATGGAGTAATTTTTGGTCGCAAAATTGAAATATTTTTTTACTAAAGGCGAATTTACACAAACTCCGTTTCTCTCCATTTTGTTTTTGGTTTTTGCTTCTTCGTGAAAAAGTATGCTCTTTTTCGAGCGCATTTTTTTAGTCTTATGTGCATTATGTAGAGTGTTATTACTGTACATATTGATCAAAATTTTGTGTATAAACAACATAGGCGTAGCATGGGGGAAGGGGGCAGGGAGCCCGCCCCCCTCCCCAATCGCAATGCCAGCAATGATAAATTTGTGACCAAAACGGCTATCCTTTCGTGTTCACCTTGACACGAGACCGTGAAGACGTTATCGTTTTTTTGCTCTTCACCTTTTTTCGAAAAAAATTCAGCTCTTCAGACCGTGAAACCTGTTTTTATTGTTTTGGTCTTCACTATATAAGTTGTGGTCTGGTCCTCTCCCTCAATCCTAAATTGGTCTCCAACAAAATTTCATCCCCCCCCCCAAATCAAGACTCTTAAGTCGGACTGTGAAGACTTTTTTTCTTGGTGTTCACCTATGTGATTAGTGGTTTGGGCCGCCCCCAATCAAAAATCTTGGCTACGCCTATGATAAACGATGTGAGCAATATTTCAAAATAGGGTTGTTTAACCCTTCGTAAAAAACGTTTTTTGAAAAAAGTTTTGTCCAGTACGTGACTGTCTGGTTGGTGTGGACAAGGACATACGTATAAAAATGCTCACCAAAAAGAACATTACTTTTTTATGAAGAAGAAAAGCGTAAAAAAAAAACGACAAAAGCGGATAAAAAACGGATACTGTATGAATTCAACTTAAATAGAATACCGGCCGCGCATTCACTAACGATTTTACTTTGCAGTCAAGTTCATGTACTGAATAAACAAATAATCAAAGAAATTCTATATGCGATGATTACGAGTATGCTCACTATTGATAACTTTTTGAGGGAGATCATCGAGAAATCAAGACGAACTATTCATCAGTATTGCAAACGGCTTTGAATAACAAATAAGTGTTTATCAACATCAGTAATGCAATGAAGTGGTGTTGCGCAGTTAGCGAACTTTTCTGAATCTAACGTTTATCGCATTATTTATCAGATAAAATTTTGAGAATACGAAACAACTAAAACAATCTCAAATTAATTGAAATCCTTTTTTTTTTAAGAAAAGAGAAATAGCTTTGCTATAGAATTTAATATCGTTAACTAGTTGTTACTTATTTTGCAAGCTATCAATAACAATGAAAATGCCCTTCGAAAATTAAATTCGCTCATGACGCTGTAACTAATAAATAATGTCCTTTTGCGAGTGCGACAAAAACTAAAATGACACAATAAATCAAAACATTATTTAGAAAATTTTCCAAGCATTTTGTACGTAGAAAGAAAATTTTTATCAGCCCAATATCGCAAAGAATTTACAAACGACATCCATTACGAACTGCCAAACTACAGCAACAGATTATCGATAATATTACGATGAATCATCAAAAAGGAGAGAAATTTTCGCGTTCTAAAACCGCAAAGAGCGCATTTTGTCATCGTTTTAAGGAGCATGAACTACCGTTTTTCAACAAGTTCATTAATCTGCGTTCAGATCAACAACGACTTGTTTGCAGTTGGTACTGGACTTCGAATCCTAAATACCTTCCAATTTTTATTGATGGATTGGAGCTACGTCATAGTTTTTCCTCGCCAAAACGATTGGACGTCAAAATGCCATTACAAAGCATCGAACCTTACCGTAAATCAATGTTTAATTCTTTCAGTGTGCGTATTTAAAGAATTTGAATGTAAAGTCAAAACTTTTGTGGATAGTCTATAGCTTAGTTGAAAAGTTACCAGGATCAATTTATAGCTCATATAACTCAGCGGGTCTAGAAAGTTATGCCTTTTGTGAAATCTCATTGTCCACTCTGCCTGATATTGTCCACTTTGCCCGGTTTTTAACTTTGTTTCACACCGTAGTTTCGGCCATATCCTAAAATACATAAAATTCTATGCCACAGCAACACCACATGGCAGATTAACGTTTAATTTCAGCACTATTTGTGAATAATGATTTACACCACTAGTTCAAGTCGAAATAGATGTAAATTAAGGCTCGATCAACATAACATTCAGCGCGGTTAAATCATTGGTTTAAAATTTAAATGACATCTTTACGAAATAATTCAATGAAAACAGCTGCTTCAGCGTTTTAACTCCTAGCAACCAACATCAAATGCAAAATAAATCTTTGAAATTACAAAAGTTTAAAAATGCGTTATTTATCACGAATGAAGGAGATGCAACTGTTCTATTTCAGGGCCATCAATAGTAAACCTTGTATTTGATAACCGAAAGTAGCTACCACCATGTACATTACAATATTTTCATGAAAAAGCAAACAATAACCCCGAATTCTTACTAACCAAATCTTTTTCAGTATCTACCGACTTTTATGTAGCATTTAACTTATGTTTTTTAGGACTCGTGTCCTTTTAGGACTCGTGTCCTTTAGGACTCGTGTCCTTTAGGACTCGTGTCCTTTAGGACTCGTGTCTTTGAGGACTCGTGTTCTTTAGGGCTCGTGTTCTTTAGGACTCGTGTCTTTTAGGACTCGTGTTCTTTAGGACTCGTGTCTTTTAGGACTGGTGTCCTTTAGGACTCGTGTTCTTTAGGACTCGTGTCTTTTAGGACTTGTGTCTTTTAGGGCTCGTGTTCTTTAGGACTCGTGTCTTTTAGGACTCGTGTCCTTTAGGACTCGTGTTCTTTAGGGCTCGTGTCTTTTAGGACTCGTGTCTTTTAGGGCTCGTGTTCTTTAGGGCTCGTGTTCTTTAGGACTCGTGTCTTTTAGGGCTCGTGTTCTTTAGGACTCGTGTCTTTTAGGACTGGTGTCCTTTAGGGCTCGTGTTCTTTAGGGCTCGTGTCTTTTAGGACTCGTGTCTTTTAGGGCTCGTGTTCTTTAGGACTCGTGTCCGTTAGGACTCCTCTCCTTTAGGACTCATGTCCATTAGAACTTGTGTCTTTAGGACTTGTGTTTTTTAGGGCTCGTGTCCATTAGGGCTTGTGTACATTAGAACTCGTGTTCTTTAGGACTGGTGTCCATTAGGACTCCTGTTCATTAGGACTGGTGTCCGTTAGGACTCGTGTCTTTAGGACTCGTGTTTTTTGGAACTCGTGTCCGTTAGGGCTTGTGTTCATTAGGACTCGTGTCCTTTAGAACTCGTGTCCGTTAGGGCTTGTGTACTTTAGGACTCATGTCCATTAGGAATTGTGTTTTTAGGACTGGTGTCTTTTAGGGCTCGTGTTTTTAGGGCTCGTGTCCGGATACCGTAAAATTATTAGCTTAACATTGAAATCATGAAATAAACACTTTTTTAAGTATAAACATTGTCTTTTAAATCAAATCTTTTATTATACTTGCTGTAATACGCTGAAGTGAGTAACGAGTTGGCGGGGCCCATCTCCGCGTCATTGCGCCCGGGCAACACAGATCCTTTCGAAGAAATGTCGCAGCGATGGCAAGCCGTTGGCAACAACACTGTGTCCGATTTGACCGGCCCGAGATTTGAACCTCAGACCTCTCGCTCCCGAGATGAGCGCGTTAGCGCTCGACCAACTGGCTGGTACATTGTCTTTTAGATTTTTCAAATCTGATCAGCTCCAATAGAGTTTGAACTAGATGTTCCTATGTTTTCCTAAGCATCAAACAAAAACTGCAGTTGCTGTTTGTGGTATTCATTGACAAATTGGCTTCAGTGGATTTATATCCACAGCATTTTGCACTTGTAAAACACTCCAACCAAAGATAATAAAAAGCAACCTCCTCTACAAATTACACTTTCTTGCTAGTTATACTAAGCTGCTTTTTTCACATTTGACACCGACAGAAGTGAGTTGTTCACTTTCCTAAGTAATAACAAAATGTAAACCATTCCACCTATGAGTTAAGATTTAGTATTGAAAATACATTCCATATAATACAACTACTAAACACTGAATGCATTATCAACAATGTACAACATTTGGCAAATTTTAAATTGAAGCTTACCTCACTACACAATGATATTTAATTTCTGTGGGCATTCAAGCAACTGAAACTAATATAATGAGCATTGAGCAATCATTGTAGCTTTTGAAAAGAATACTAAGATCTAACTGGCCTAAATTCACTAAATGAATTTTGTAAAAAATGAAGAAGAATAATTGTAGCATTTGTACAATAGCAGTGCACAAGGAAGACTTAGTTCATCTGGTTGTTAATGTTAGTTGAATGATAAAACAATATTACCACTATGCAACTGTATCATCAATTAACTAAATTTTGTGATACTGTATATGCATTGTTGGTGTCATTATGTGATTTGCAGTGGTGGGCAGTAACTAGTTACAATTGTAACTAGTTACTGTAACTAGTTACTTTTTTAGTAACTGTAACTTTGTTACTTGTTTCAGATGTAACGATATTTGTAACTAGTTACCAGTTTAGAGCCCTAAAAAAAGTTACAGTTACAGTTACTTTTTTTACTACATGCTTTGAGGCAAATTATAGATTTTTTATGAATTCCATTCAAAATTATTGTATTACAATGGCAACATAGGACGCACAGTCACATGTTTGATCAACCATAACCTTTTATCCATATTTTCTTCACTGTGTTCACTGGACTATACGTGTGGTTGCTGGTTAAAGTTTAAGTTAAAGCCGTCAGGCCTGTTTTTAGTCCAAATTTTTAATCACTAAAGTAACTGTAACTTGTAACTGTAACTAGTTACTTTTTCAAATTTGTAACTGTAACTTAGTTACTTTTTTTGCCAAGTAACTGTAACTTGTAACTAGTTACTTTTAGAAAGTAACTTGCCCACCACTGGTGATTTGTGGGTTATACATGACGTCCATGTCAATTGTTTTATGAAAATGCATATGTAATTTAGATCTTACTTTTAAAAACTATGAATGCAAGATGGAAAAAAATTCAAACTCAATGGGCCTGCTAGGCACCAGCATTTGAATTGCCATTTTCTCAAAGTTTGCAAACCTTCAAGCTTCAAGACAGCTTAATGTGCCACCTAGTGTCCAAATTCATACAAATAAACCGCAGCAATGGATTCTCCAAGATTGAAAATGGGAGTGTTGACACCAATTTTGGTTGAATACAGCAAGAAATTAAGAAGTTGTTATAAGTTAAAGCTTTACAAGTTTCATCACTGGAGGCAGCATAGAGTCAGATAACACAACAAAACTCTTCATATTTCAGCTTATACTTGACCAATTTTGAATTTTCTTTTTTGAGTTTGTTTAAAAACACATTGGCAAAGTTTTTGAACACAACTAAATGTCACATTTACCAAAGTATACCATCTATTGTCAAAAAAGATGAAATTTTGCATAAAGTGTCAAAAATCAACAGTTGGGTAGGGGGGTTAGACGTGGTCCGATCAGAAAAATATTTTACACATATCATTTTATTAACCTCACAACTGACAAAAAGGTATAGGCTTGATAAAGAAAAGTCGGGGGCAAATGATGCACCCTAGACCGATGGGCTTTTTTTTGAGATTATCTTTTTTTTTGAGATCAGCATTGTGAAAAGGCTGCGTCACAAAGTCTGAGATACAACACTTTCACAAAAACTTTGAGGCACTTTTGTACATTTTCCGAAGCTTATGCAGAAGGTAAATAAAAAAAAACACTTGTGAAGACATTTTTTTATTTCTTTTAAGATAGGGTACCATTTTTAAGGTTTAATAATTCAGAAGTTTAGCGTGGACCTTATCAGTTTCACAGATCACTTCATCTCCTACGCTTTTTGCCAATACTGTTGTTGTTGTAGCGCATATTTATCCTCCTGTCACCGGACAGCGTCAGACGCTAACTTGTTGGACAATCCGCACACTTTTCATTACCAGGACTACTTCGTGATTGGAGGAATCCGCACCTGCTTAGGAGTTTCCGATGATCCAATGTTCCTGTGGATTTCTTCGAATTCTTGTCCACTAAATTTGCTGCTTGTTCGAAGCCACCAAGCAGAGATAATCATCGTAAAGCGTCTTATCCAACGACGCAACAGCGTGACTAGGGTGCGGGTTGAACTCAGATCATTTGATCAAGGTCGTCGTAAAAACGACGCCTTTACCTATTCGGCCACGCTCCCGACAATCCACATCGAATTCTAATCACAAGCATCAGATTTGCTCAATGAAAGCAAATTCTGACATCAGATTGCAAGTCAAAAACATCAGATCTGATGTACAAACATAAAAGCTGGCATCACTGACCTGTATTCAGCACTGTGGCAGGAAAATGCAGCAAATTACCAAAGTGCCAGCCAGCCCCCTTCCCCTGTCCCCCAACGCAATGTAAATCCGGCCCTGGGTATTGCGGCTTATTCTGCATTTACCAGAGCTATGTATACACTAATGCCACTGTCAGTTTAGGATGTCGTTAAGTATAAGCCGTCTGTTTTTTTTCGGAAGCTCTGCGACCTGTGTATGAGCACACGTGCGCTCTCTCCTTCTCAACGATTTAAACTATAGGCATATTCCTCAAATCTAGCGCTAACCCTAACAATGAGTGCACGCATGAGAGGAGAGAGAGCGAGTGGACTCTCAAACACAGGTTGCAGAGGTTCCAAAAAAAAAGCGAACAACTTCTACTTAACGACATCTGTCAGTTTATCCTGTAAACTAGGTACCGTTATCTGCTAATTATGGATAACAACCAGTAAGAAATACGTTTTGATATGGTAGGACTTTGCCAGCTTTACCTATCAGTAGGTAAATCGTACACTTAGGCAGTTAGGCTAGGTACCGGTACTGAACATAACTACCATAGTAAGCCTAGCCCCTTCTTACAGTAGCCTATCACTAATGGTGGAGCACTGTACAGCTGTAGTGCCTACTCTACTAGCAACAGCATATGGTACCCTGTAATTGCACTACATACGGTAAGGCTGGCCCAAGACTGTAGCTACTACCGTACCATAGCATAGGCCCACCAGTACAAAAAAGCTTTACTTTAACTAAGTGTTAGAGATCTAACAATAGTGGAATAGCTTTCCTTCTTGTCCCAATGTACTGGTAACACAAATACCAACATCAAACCTGCTGAGCAGCGTTTCCTATTACCTGTGTGCGTGCACACACAGGTTTTAGAGACTGCACACACGCATAAATTTAGTGCGCACAGGCATATTGTTGCACAGACACATTTTTGCACTGCGCAGTGAACTTTTCGGGCAGAAAAATCGCTCCAGTTCTGGGTGAAAACCCTTTTTTTTGGTCTTCACCTAATTTACAAATATAAATCATTTCCAAAAAAGTGCGCACACATCAAAATTTCTGCGCACACAGACTGCAAAAATTAGAGGGAACATTGCTGCTGGGTGCTTTATCACATTATTCCCATAAAAGATACCGGTAGCTTACGAGGCATCCACCACCACAATTGCCAAGCACCCTGCAGCAAATTCAATTGCAAGCAAGCAAGTTACAAAGGAATTAAGTTGAGCGGAGTGGCAGATTTTTTTACTCCGTTTTAACACCAACGCCAACACACTTTTAATCACGTCTCCTTTAGTTTGAGTTTTGACATTCTTTACTTGTACTGTACTATTTTTGTATTTCTACTGTATTCAGTGGCGTGGTCAAGAGGATAGAAGCGTCCTTTTCGCAACGACTCTGATTGCATAATCTGAGTTCAATTCTCAACCTGATCACGTTGTTGCGCCCTTGGATAGAGGGCTTCACAATGATTATCGTTGCTCCCTTGCTGGCTTCAAACCAGGAGCAAACTTCACTCGAAAGGAGGCAAACGCCAACCGTAAAACTTGGAAAAAGGCAACTGTAGTTTTCGCTTGGTAGCTTAAACCAATCAGTTAATTTAAGTGAAAAGAAGTCTAATGTCAACCAAAAAATTTGGAAAAATGGTTAATTCCTCAACGGGTGCGTATTCGTCTAAAGCATAGCGCCAAAGTTGTTTTCTCGTAGCAGGAGAATAAAAGATATACCAATCAATCAATTGCAGTAATGAAAGAGAATGATTTCAACAGGAAACGAAAATGCCAGTAATTTTTGCTCAAGTACATTGGTGTCCAAACTCCAAAGTCAGGCCCACACGGGCCATTTGCAGCCCGTTTTACCTGACCGCGTTGAGTAGGTAAACTGGCCACCAGAATTTTCGTCAACAATCGTGGATAAACGAGATTCATGTGGCAAACCTGTAGTTGACGATCTTTTTTTCGGTTTTCATCTTATTAATTGACCTAAATGCAGTTGAAGACTTTTTTTTGGTCTTTATCAAAATTTTTGTCCAATATTTGCCGTGCCAGTGCAGTTCTTCTGTCACTCTAACCGCAAATATTGGAGTTCTTCTGGAGAGCAGTTCTTCTTTCTCTTTTGGGGTTTCCGGGATACGGTTTGCTCGCATGCACCCTCGCTGGATCTAATTTGGAATCCAGCATCGAAGAAGTTTGGACATCCCTGCTCTAATACAATTCTGATTTCATACTGCTCGCTTTTATAAAGAATTTATTACGTACCGAGTAGGCCTATAAAACTGAAAATCCATATTAGCAAAATCCACATCAAACAAAAACTTGACCAACAAAACCAAAATACCTCCTCACCTAAAAGTAATAGCTTCATTTCCCGCTTTGATTCTTTTTGTTTTTCTTTGATTGCTCTTTCAATTTCACGATTTACTCTTTTCTGCATCCTCTCTTCACTCGACATGCAACATGCCCCCACCATTTTGTCAGATTGGTTTCGGGCTGATGTTGCCTGGTAAAATTCAAAATAATCCAAACTTTTCGATGATGTTCGATCAGCACATTCAATGTTATACAAGATAATAAAACCTATCAACTTTTTCTGAAAAATAAACAACAGACATTTCTAAAACGCCACAGAGTTCAACATCATGTTCATACAGCTATTGGCCTACTATGGTATATTACTTTAAATTATTTGTGTTTTTAATTGATTTATTTTGTAAATCAAAATCACTGCATAATAAATTGCAATAAAATAGAGCCCCTTACAGAGCCCGTTTCGTCTCAGACTCCTCATCAAGGGCGTATTTAGGGGGGGATTGAGCCATGCCTCCCCCCCTTTGGGTCGCCAGGATAGCATAATTAGCATAGAAAAGTATGCAAAATCGTGGCATGGCCCCCCCTTTGTAACTTGGGCAGAAGGTTTGAGCCCAGAAACGGTGGGCGAAGATCTTTTTTTGGCCAAAAACCGGACTAAATTTGAGTGAAGACCTTTTTTTCTTTTTTTGTTTGATCTTCACCTCATTTTTGGCAGGAAAACGGACTTGGTTTTGGGCTGGAAAATTTTCATTCTGGTCTTCATTAATCCCAAATTTTCTGAATTTCCTGGCCCCCCCCCCTTTCGAAAATCCAGCGTACGCTACTGCTCCTCAGCGATAACTAAAAAGCTAAGATGCTTTGCTTCTGCGTTGAGCTGCTGTTATCCATCACGCATATTTAAGAGCGGAAAATATACTGGTGATATTTTTTCAATGTAAATGCAAAAAAAAAGAAATGGAAAATGCATGCAATTGAATAACACGCATATTTACGCGTGCAAATACGCGTGATCGATGAAAGTCACCTTAGCCGGATCTCGGTTGTTCTAGGTTAGATCAAATATTTTTTGCATTATTCATTCCATTGGTTTCCCTTTAAAGTCCTAACCGCAAAACTGCTTGCTAAGGGCACTGATTAGTGGGGTTGAAGCATCCAACCAATCCCGATAGTTAAAAGCAGCTAAAGTCGAAATAAAATTTTTGCATTGTTTGGTTCTCATCTGGAGGCCGCCGTTGCAAAGATATTTAACAAATACAAAAAGATAATCCCTCTAAAATTTTTTTTGAAACCCTGAATCTGTTCTCTCAGCCTGAACTTCCAGGGAAAAAGAGAGACGGAATAATGTTGACCCTTCCAGTAACTTTACGTGACCAGTCCATTTTGGTAAACCTCCACCTTGTTCTTGAAATTCAGGCTGGAAGAACAAACTCAGGGTTTCCAAATACTTTTTTATAGGAATATCTTTTTGTATTTGTTGAATATTTTAGCGACCGCAGTCCCAAAATCAAAACAAAAAATTTCAAACATTGTAATTCTAGCTTAGCTATTGCAAACTATCGGAATTGGCTGGAAGCTTCACTCCCTTTAATCATAGTAGAATAGCTTCGTTAATTTTGAACTTGCTCATGCAAAATGCCATCGATATCTTTTTGCTTTTTGCAGCGTATTCACTACAGACTAATAGGCATTGGTTAGAGCGCCTACAGAGGTATGACACTGTAAATCAATTCATGAACTCATTTAATTAATCGGTGTAAGCAGTACTTAAATTGTAGGGGGGACGCGCCCCTCTATCGAGAGTTAGCGTCCCCCCATCGAGATTTAGCGTCCCTCCATCGAGATTTAGGTGTCTCCCCATCGAGATTTTAGCGCTGGATGATCAAACGAAAAAAAACTAATTCTTCTCCTAATTTTGGCGAAAAACCACTTCAATTTCCGGCGAAGACCTTTTTTTTAGTATTCATTCAATTTCGGCGACGGAATTACGTAATCTTCACTAAAGTACTTTTGCATGCCAAATGCGTTTGGTCAAGGCTGCAAAAGCGTCCCCCCATGCAAAATTTTACAATTTAAGTACTGGGTGTAAGTTATCAATAAGTTAGTGACGTAAAATCTTTTGTGCAGTGTTGCTGCAACAATATTGTCCAATTTTGGTAAAAAATATCCAAAACGACTTTGTTAAAACCAAACGAGTTTTAGGCTAAATGTCGAAGATGCCGTCACTACGAAGGGGGGGGGGGGAGGGGCGTGTCTCCCAGACGACTGCTTGTTCTACCCCATTTCGGTTTACTCAGAATAGTTTTTTGGAGCATATAACGTAACGACAAGACAACAGGCAATGATGGAAAAACGAATAATAACGTTCAAAGATAATTCTCGTTTAAAGTTTTCTCGATTCTTTACGAAATTGCTGGCCACCATCAGCTGTACACAAATGTAACGCAATAATCCGTCTTATGGAAGAGGGATGTTAATCTATAAAATCGTTTCCGGTACTTCGTAAGTGATTATGACCTGAAACAATACGTGAAAACATTTTTTTAAAGACCAGCTGTTTTTGTTTATTAGAGAACGCTAAAAATTTTTCAGGTCGCAAGCAGTTGCGCAACCCGGGCATAGGGCTAAGGGGGCTTTAGCTCCTTTTAGCCAAATCATTTAGAAAATATAACCCCTAAAAACTAGTGTTTGAACGTGTTTTCGACTTGAACTTAAGTGTAAGAGGGGCTGAAGGAGCTGGGCAATTTATTTTTTTCAATGACTTCTGAATTTTAGCAATTTACTCTAGTTATTCGTATGGCTTCAATTACAAAAGACGTTGCAAAATGCGATTGAAATGTTAAAATTGCCATTTTTGCCGCAAAATCACAAAAATCCGTAGGTGGGCAGAAGTCCTTTTATCGTTAATCCGTTAATAACGAAGCTAACTTTTTCATTAACTCGTTAATCCGTTAAAGTTTTTTCATGTTAACGGACTAAATTAACTTCCGTTAAGTTCTGTTAACGGACTAGATTAACTTCCGTTAAGTTCTGTTAACTTCCGTTAAGGTTTTTATCGTTAATATCTTGCACCATTCATTCATGGTACCGGTACAAACAAGTTTGCACTGGTAACAGGTGTTGCGTATTAGCACGAGTTTTATAGAAAAAAGCGAAGAAAGAAGCTCTTTTTTGTGGCAAATAATAAGCTGCAGCCTCATAAGTCTAATTATCGCTGTTCACAATTTCCAAAGGTTTTCCGATCGCAGCTTCGTGCATTTGAACTTATTTCTATCTTGAAATTAGATTAGACTGTAAAATGTAACTTCCAAAACACAAAAAGACCACCATAGCAATAAATATGTCCTTACAATCAGCTCAACAACGTCAATAAGTGTTCTAGAAGCGAGTGAATAAAAAGAAATGTAAATAACACGCAAAATATTAACGAATTATCGGACTTTATTAACTTCCGTTAATTAAAGCTGAAAATAACGGATTAACGTTAACGGAGGTGTGAAGTTTGTTAACGGATTAGTGGTTAACGAAGCCAACGTTTTGCATTAACTTGCCCAACTATGCAAAAATCACCCAGCAGTTTGGGGCTCTGCCCCAGCCTCTTGTCTGTGATACACTTGAATTGCATCGGTATGTTAAACACGAGGCCTAAATCAGACAATTTTAGTGCCAGAAAATTTTACTTTTGTTTTAGGCCCTTTCCCCTTTTAGCGAAATCCTGGTTGCGTAGTGGTCGCATTCATTGCTGCAGACAGATTTTTAAAGCGATCATATGGGCCGCATACGAAACGAGCTAGTAAACGCTTCCGGGCTTATACGTCTTTTTTCAAACAAGAATTCAAAATGTTAAAAATAGCGCTTGATATTGTAGCCATAAAATATTAGTTTTAATGTGCAAAAGTTCAGTTTATTTTAGTGCCCCCTCACGTCGTTTGCTCTGGCGACGGCACTGTGTCTAATAGGCCTACTGCTGTGGGTAAACTTTGAAAATCTTCCTATAGCCTACACTCTAGATCAGCCCAATTTACAAAATGATAATTTTTTTTAGGTCGGTGTTTATTATCGCACCGAGCTCAGTTTATCTTTATTATTTGTCGTAGCTGGGTCTCGAACTCACATTCTGCAATTTTTGTTTTTGTAGCTACTTAAAAAAGCGTTTGTCTGCAGCTCGTTCGCACGTTATTTTGCCTCGTTTCGCACAACTTTAGATAATTACTTTTTCACGTTCTTGCACGGTAGCTATCCACTCGCAAAAATTTTAAAAACCACAGCATTTCATATATCTATTTATGTTTTTCAGTCAATTTTGCTATGGTGCTAATAAACCACCGCTGTTGTAAAGCGCCACTATTCACAATAATAATGAATAAATAAATTCTTGATTTTGGCTGTCTGGCTGTTGGACGTTTATTTTCTTTAAGACTTCAAGCAAAGACTTCGCTGTTGTTCTGTTGTATTTTTGTTAATTCTGGGAAGCTTTTGGTTAATTTTTGCCGCGTCGAGTTTATTTAACTGCTCAATAAATTTTGATTAAGTTTTTTTTGTTGAGAAAATAGCATAGTATATATAATTGGAGCGGTGAAGACCTGGACGTTTCTTTCGGGACACATTCAACATCTAAGTTACAGGTCATTCCGTAACAGTGTTTACTTTACAATGTTCATTTCCTTCAGTTGATAGTCTATTTACGTTTGTGCTGAATAGCATACCGTACGTTGTACAGTGAATTCCCAAAATAATTTATCCACATACAGTATATACACGACATAGATGTTCTTACTATAGTACGTGATTAATTGGTTGCTCCTTAGCGTTACAGCTCATACAGTGCAATATTGAGGTACGATGGTGTAGAAGTGGGGACTGTGGTGCCGGAACGGGGGGAAGGGAAGAGAGGCAGCTATCCCTCCCTGCCCCTTTGCCAAGGGGGCAACGGGGGCAGTACTGCCCTTTGCATTCCAGTGCGATAGTAGCTGAGCAAAACTCCTGCTCCGTAACCTGTAAGTGTGTATATCTCTGTATATCTGTATCACAGTATACTGAAGACAACAGTAGTTTCACTTCCATTGTAACTATTGTCCGCAGTTACTCAAGCATGAAATCTTTAAGCTGAACTTTCCAATGCAGAAAAAATTAGCCATTGATGAACAATAGATCTAACGACCCAATTGTGCACTATACCAGTTAGCACAGCAGAGTTAGTAGCAACTTACCGTAGGGTGTACCACACTGCACGTTTTTCTGTTTTTTTTTAGCAGCTCGTGAAAGCTGATCGAGTGGACGAAACTGAACTCATATCCTCCTAGAGTCAGTTTGAACTGACGGCCGCAAAAGAGCAATGGAGCAACAAGAATCATTCGAGTTACTAAAGTTTAGTGTTTTGTGAAGCAACAGAGCCCTTTCTCAAAATAAAACGTAAAAAAAGTTTTTGTCGATCCAAAAGCACATTCCAATTTTCAATGTATGAAAAAATATCTTTCATTATAAAAACAATGCTCTCCACTACGTAGCTCTAAAAAGTTCACTAAAATCAATAAAAGCAAATTCAAATCAAATCTTTCATTACACTTGCTGTATTATGCCGAAGCGTGCACCGAATTTGCGGGGTCCCATTTCCGCGTCATTGCGACCGGGCAACACAGCTCCTTTCGAAGAAATGTCGCAGCGGTGGCGAGCCGTTGGCAACACTGTGTCTGATTTAAACATGCGTTAAACGATTTCTAAATAAAGTAAAATAAATGAGCAATATTGTGGAATGCATTTGATCAGCCTGTGACATCCGATTTAGTCCCGTCAGTTCAAACTGACGCTAGAAAGATAGGATACTACAAAATTTCAAATTTAGATTTCAAGGATCCAATGTCTATAGGCCTAAGCATTACTCTATTGCAAGACATACAAGTTTCTAACTTTGTTTGCAGCCCTAGTTGGAACGATCGACGCTGGCGTTACCACTGGCGGATCCAACGAGGTCCAGACCCCCCGGCTTAAAACTGACAAATATTGTAACATGTAAAATTCATAGCAATAACTGGAGCAAGATCCATTTCTTGTCAGTAAAATACTCGGTGGGGGAAATGAACATCTCCAAAATAATTTATTTTTGTAAATGCAGACGAATTAGTCAAAAACTTGTGTTTTTTTATTTTATAATTTACCGGCTTGTAATAAAATGTCTGAAAATTTTACAATTAACCACCGCCGTCATAGCCCATTTACGCAGCCAGTTTAGTCACGTTTTTTGCTCTGCTAATTTTTATGCAACGTTTTCAAAGTACTAATTTTTGCTAAAATAGGCCTAAGAGTAAGTTGTTTTTGCAAAAACATTGCAACATCTCTGTGCGGTAGGGCTCCATCCCCAGAACCCCTGGCTTCCGGTGGTTGGGGTTGTTGCCAGGGCCTGCGAGAGGGGGGTTCAGGGGGTACATCGTACCCGGGCCCGGACCTAGGAGGGCCCGGAAGAGTTCAGATTTCCACGTTAAGTTTTGGTATCGCATCATAACACTGTAATCAAACCTGCCTACAGCAAAAATATCAGTCAGCCTATTCACTACTGGTAATTGGTCGCTATTTTTTGCTACACAGCCTTTACAGCATCCAGTAGTGGCCGATTTGATTAAAAAAAGAGGAAAATGTATCAAAAGCCATACAATTTCACCGAAATTAACGTTTTGTTAAATTTCTCTGACTTGAGAGCCCTAATTCTACGGTATAACAATGTACGAGGGCCCACATTTCCAGAGATCCAAAAGTATTTTAACCTCAGAGAGCGGAGTCAAAGTTGACATACCATACTACTATCATTAAGTAACTCACTCTATCTGTATGAGTTTAATAGGTATTAGGGTTTGTGAAGTCTATGATTGCAGATGACTTCTTAAAACTTTCTTCAGTAAAATATTTGGATTTGCAGTATTAAAGTCATTATATTGTATAATATTGTGTCAATGTCATCATCCCCCACTTCACATACTTTCTTTCATGTATATCATGTTTTCTGCTTGTCAATTTAAGCAATTTTGGTTCTGGGATGTTGATCAAATGCTGTATTTTACCCTCGAGAAACATAAAAAGTGCTAAAGCTTCAGGGGCTCCGCCCCGGACCCCGCTGGGGGAGCTCACAGCGCTCCCCCAAACCCCTAGCTGGATTTAAACCAATTTTATGTCTAGTTGTGTTTTTCGTAGGTCCTAACTGTATGCAAATATCGTTATCCCCTCACTTTCAAATGAAGATCCACACCCATCCGACAAAGAATAATTTAACGGCACGTGCCCCGATAAGGCTCAGGGGAGGGCAATAAGATTTGAGGGCCCGGTTTCGACCTTCGTACCCCCTGAAAAAATTTCTCTCCAAGGCCCTGGTTGTTGCCTCCCACCCCCAATGACCTCCAACGGCTGAACCTGCCCTTACTTAACAGATAGTTTGTTGGTTGTTATTTTTTAGTGATTATGCTACGTACTCAGTACTCTGGCTTTCTTGAAGTGTTTAATTGTTTGACAGTATTAGAGAGCAATGTTGGTGGTAAAGACTGTTCGTACAGTGTTGAAATTGCCCTTTGAAAATGCTGTCCCCCAGTTCCCCTTGTTCTTCCGACGTTCCGGTCAGAGTTGTAAACGGGCCGACAAGTTCAGGCCCAAACCCGGCCCGAACCCGAAAATATAAGCCCAAACCAGAAAACTAATTTCAAGCCCAAATCATGCCCGAAAAAACCCGAAAGTTAAGTTAGGTCTGAAAAATTTAGCAATGTTGCCAAGTTATTTTGATTATATTTTTTGGGCACTTAAGACAAAAAGCACGTCTCAGGCCCGAATGAGGCCCGAAATTTTTGTCAACTTTAGGCCCGAACCCGACCCAAAAAGCCCGGCCCGACTTACAACTCTGGTTCTTGCACCCCTGAGTGGGGAGAGGGGCAGGTGGCAACAGCGTATTGAGAGGGGCATTGCGTTATGGCCTCCCCTTTTGGTCTGTACTCTTCCCATGTTTAGGATAATACAAATCACTACCTAAATTTAGAAATGCCTCCTCTTTTTATTACAACTTATACTAATAAATGGACCGGACTTTAATTTCGGTAGAAAAGCCGCCCAGCATTGCTTGACACTCGGCTTAAGAAAGTGCAAAACTTTTTCTTCTTTTCACCTATTTTGCTACGGAAACACGAACCTCTATCTAAGATTCCCCTTCCAAAAAGCGAAGAACCTTTTTTGGTCTTCACCATCATTACGGCCAAAATTACCTCCCCCTTCCCTTTTCCAAACCCTGCCTTCGCCACTGGTAGGTGGTAGCTTCTTCTCGAGGCTCAGACCTTGAATGCAGTCTAGCATCAAACTCAAATTCCGCTTTAGTTCAAACATGCTAACCAAATTGACAAAAACTTTTGTCGGTCCTTAGTAAATTTTTATGCGATGAGCAAACAGACGCTTTCGACCACAGTACACTTTGGCCTCCCGGCCCACATTTAACTCGCTATTGCGCTGCTAACGAAACGAATAGATTACTATTTACTGTGCTTCGCTACAGAGTTGTAAGTGGGGCCGGGCTTTTCCGGTCAGGCTTGGGCCTAAAGTTGACGAAAACTTCGTGCTTAATTCGGGCCTGAGGCGTGCTTAATTAGGTGCACAAAAATATAATCAACATAACTTGGCAACATTCCTAAATTTTTCAGACCTAGCTTAACTTTTGGGTTTTTTCAGGAATGATTTGGGCTTCAAATTAATTTTCGGTTTTGAGCGTGAACAAGTCGGCCCGTTTACAACTCTGCTTCACTATTTATTGACAGATCCGGGTTTAGAGAGGGGGGGCAAGAGACTCGGCATCCAGTGTCTCTACCACAGAGGCTCCCATCATCTACCAGTAGTAGCCTGTACACTTGCGCAGTGACGCGCAAAATAAAAATAATTTGAAAATATTTGTCTGGTAACAAACTAGTTCGGTCAACTTCTCCACTTTCTTTTGGCATTTTGATGTCACAGACGCATCTTTGCTCCAAGAGCAAGGAGTGGGTCGGCAACTCGGCATGAAACAATTTCGGGCTTCATCCCCCCTTAGCTAAGCTACTTAGAAAACTTAACTCAAAATTGTAGGCGTTTAAACTTGTTTTGGGCTTAACCTGTGAGTAAGGGGAGAGCTTGAAGGGGCTGGACAATTTAATTCTTAAACTGGCTTTTAAATCTTGGCAATTTAGTTCTTTCAAGTGGTTCTAAAAGGTACAAAATGTAATCCAAATGGCGTTAAAATGGCAATTTTTTTTCTAAAAAAATACAAAAACTGCCCAACAGCAGAGGGTTTTGCCTCCAGACTCTTGTGACCTCCGGAAGCTGGGGGCTCCGTTCCCAGCTACCCGCCTGTTATACGCGTGCGAGTTGCACCACCATGCTTCTCAAATGTGACATTTTTCAAGCAAAACTATTTTACCTTTGGGTTTAAACCCCCTCTCCCCTAAACAAAATTCTGGTTGCGCACCTACGACAATTTGATTTGATTTTTGCACCATCAAAAAATGGGAACCCCACCAAACTTCGGCCCCAAGGCACTCCACCACATAAATTCGGCACTGATTATTGATATGAGCTTGTTTGACGTCACTGGTCTAAACGATTCCCTATATTAGTAACTGATTCCGTTTCAGTTTGATGCATAAGCCTGATGATTTTTATTGTGGCTCTATTACGTGTTTAACCTCCTGTCACTGGGCAGCATCAGACGCTAACTAATGGATGATCCGCAGCACACTTTCATTGCAAGCCGATAACTACACTTCATGGTTGGAGAAAGCTGCACCTACTCAGAAGCTTTCGGTGATTTGACGTTTCCGTTTTTTTTGTTTTTTGTTTTCTGAATTCTTGTTCCCTGAATATCCTGCTTGTTTCAAGCCACCAAGCAGAGATAATCATCGGAAAGCAGTTTATCCAAGGACGTAACAACGTGACCAGGGTGCGGGTTGAGACCAAGTCATGAAATCAGGTTCGTGAAAACGACGCCTTTACCCTCTCGGTTACATAGCCGATATCTTTAAACTCTTCAACAAGCAGGTTAAGTTTCAGTGCTCTTTATGCTCTTTAAGAAACGAAAGGCCTTTGTTACGCTTTTAATGAATTTGCTGAAGTTTTCACTACTTTCGTTAAATTTACACGGTACTGTCTCTATATTATCTATATTGCAGACTATCAACTTTGAAACCAAAACACTGCCTAACACTGCATAACTGGGCGGTATCACGTAATTACGGCAAGAGCATGACAAATGTAACTTCCGCTCTCTACCACTGGTTACGTAAACAGGCAAAGCTGTCTGCTACTGTACTCTGTTTAAAGATATTAATGAAACATGCAAACACCCATATTATAAAAAAAATAGTAGACTTATGGATTCGCATTCGTTTCGAAATGCTTTCTGCGATTAAATCGAGCGAAAAAAACATAGCTTTGAGCATAGTGCGTATATTTTGCACTCAGGTATATTCTACTTCTAATCTAATCTAATCTTTCATTTTACTCGCTGTATTACGCCGAAGCGTGTAACGAGTTTGCGGGGCCCATCTCCGCGTCATTGCGCATGGGCAATACAGCTCCTTTAGATTAAATGTTGCAGCGGTGGTGAGCCGTTGGCAGGCGCGTAGCCAGAAATCCGCAATGGGGGGCTGTTTTGGGGGTCTGGGGGCAGAGCCCCCAGCCGCTGGAGGCCAATGGGGGTTTGGGGGCCAAGCCCCCAGCTGCCGGAGGCTGGGGGTTTGGGGGCAAGGCCCCCAGCCGCCGGAGGCACGGGGTCTGGGGCATAGGCGTAGCCAGGGGGGGCGTACTGGGTCTGGGGCATAGGCGTAGCCAGGGTCTGGGGCATAGGCGTACCCAATCAAAACTCCACTAACGACAAAAAGTTATGACAACATAGCCTGACGATGTTTAGTTGCAGTTTTTTTTCAGTAATTGCGCACATAACAGTAATTAAACAGTACAGTAACAGTAAAGCTAACGGTTTCGGCCGAAAAACCACTCTCAATTTCGGTGAAGACCTTTTTTTTGTTTTTTTTTTGGAGATCACCTGATTTTGGGCGGAAAAATCGTTCGAATTTCCGATTTCGGCTGAAAAATCACTCTTATTTTCGGAGAAGACCTTTTTTTTTTTTTTTGGAGATCACCTGAATTTGGGCGGAAAAATCGTTCGAATTTCCGATTTCGGCCCAAAATTCACTCTCAATTTCGGTGAAGACAGCCGAATTTTTGAGGGTTTGGGCCCCCCCCAATCAAAAATCCTGGCTACGCCTATGGTCTGGGGGCGGAGCCCCAAGCGCTCGAAAATTTTTGCATTTTTTAGCAAAAATAACTTCATTTTAGGGTTAATTTGATTGAAAAATAATGCTTTTAAAACGTGGATTAGAAATTGGCAGTGCAAACATGATTAAACTGGTGGCATAAATGGGCTATTTGGGAGGTGGCTAATGGTAAAATGTTAGTTCTCTTGATTAGATGCTGGTAAATTATAAAATCGAATAGTTCAATAAAACTCACACGGAGTAATCTATTTCGTATACAATTTATAGAGAAAAATTATAGGGGGGCTAATGAAAAGAGATTTGAGAGAAATGATTGGTAATTAACAAATACTGAATAGCGCCCCCCCTATTCCGTAGTTTATAGTATATTTGTTGATGACACCTATGTTTAGCATTTTTACACTTGCGATCAAATTTGATTGCTTATTTCTTGCCATTTTTCAAAGTTTTTTATTTATTTCTTAGTTTTGTTTTTGACAAATTAGCCCCCCCCCGAATATATGTTTCAAAAGATGTTTTAAATCACTATTTAGTCCACTACAGTGCATAAAATAGTCTCAAAAGTGCTAAAAACGTAGTGTTTTTCTCACTTTGCATTTTGGTCGACATGCCAATGGGGGCCCCCCTGGCTACGCTACTGGCTGTTGGCAACACTGTGTCCGATTTGATCAACCCGATATTTGAACCCCAAACCTTCTGCTCCAGAGTCAAATGCGTTACCGCTCGGAAATTCTCCCGTGGCTTTGCCATTTCTATCACAACGTATCACGACATATTGCTACACGGCAAAAAAACAACAAATTTCTCTTTTTTAAATATTGAACTTTACTCAAATTTAAATGCATCATTGCGGTGTAGTTTGTTTTTGGTACAAATCCAACCCAAACTCGAATTCTTAGTTTAAAACTAACCACAAATCTAACCATAACGCAAACTCTAACCTAAATCTTTATTTAACTCTTAAAAAAGCAAATGAAAAACGCCAGGATGAATATTGGGTATTTTCATTTATCATTTTACTCTCTTTAACTTAAAATTTTTCGATGAAATAGTCACTCCCTATTATCAATTCTTGAGATACGATCGCTAAATATCGACACATACCAAGGATTTTCGATTTGGGGTAGGGTAGTTTCTTCAATAATGCCATTTGTACAAGCACTGCAGCATCATGGTATCAGTAACAAAATTTCGCCTCATCTGAAGCAATTTTTTTTATCGATTTTAGCTTTTTAATGTGGTTAAATGATTTCAAGTACTCCGTACTCCCGGCTCGAGTTTCTTTTGGAAAGAAAGAAATTCATCAATCAGGCAAAAAACTAAACTGATCGAATAATTCTAATCAAAATCAATTCTTTTGTTGTACCATCTCCGTGTTATTGTGTCCGGGCAACACAGCTCTTTTCGAAAAAATGTCGCAGCAGTGACGAGCTGTTGGGAGCACTGTGTTTGATTTGACCGGTCCGAGATTTAAACTTCAGACCTCTCGATCCAGGGACAAACGCGTACCCGCTAGATCAACTAGCCGGTCTGATCGAATAATTGAAACTATTATTTTGGTTGTGCTGGGTTCGAATAACTGGAAACTGAGCGCGTTCTAGGGTATCCCGACAATTTCCCAGAAATTACGTCAACCACCCAAAATAACAGATTTTTAAGCCTGCAAAATGGCAAGGTAAGCCTAATTCCGGTTTGACTTAAACTAGAATCAAGGATCTTAACTTTCTAGCGGAGCGATATAGTACGTACGAATCACGCACCCCTTCGGGCAAATAAACGGAAGAGTGTTTTCGAGAAACAAACATTAGGGAAACTGTTTGTTTCTTTTTTTGAGATTCTAGCACCATAATAAATTTTTTTCCCATTTTAGAGGCCATGGCGTTTTTTCTTTTGTGAAAGCTTTTAATTGTTAAAGGAAATTAATATCAATTAACATAGACATGTTGACCTCTTAGATAAAAATTTTGAAAAGTTTTTATGTGCAAAACAGAGCAGCAACAGTTGCTATCGCCAATGCAAACGGTGCAAATAACAAATCCCAAGCAAGCCTTTGATCTGGGACTTAAACGGGGCCCCAGGTCACATATTTTAAGAAAACATCAATTATTGAGTTATTGTCGTTACAATTGAAGTTTCTTATTCTTTAGTCAAGTCATTTGAAAAAATTTAACCTTCGGGCACTTTTTAGCATGTTTGGAATCGACTATATAAGCGGGTTTGCAAACATTTTAACGTTTAATTATATATTTTTTCCAAATAGTTTTAACACCGAAATTTAGTCAAATGGCCGGAAATAACAATTTTCCAAAAAAAAAGTTACATTAAATTCCCCAGCAGTTTTGTTTTCTATAAGTTAGATGTTTCGATTTATTCAATACAGCATTAGATACATTTTTATATATTGTGATTTTGGAATTTGGGTCAGCCTTTTACCTTAGCACAGTGTTTCTTAACCTTTTCGGAGCTCGCACTCCTTAAAATTTTGTAAAATGTTTTCGAATCCATTAAAGTTCAAAAAAAAGTCTTCACCGCGATTTGGAACGGAATTATTTCCACATTCGATTGAAGACCAAAGAAAAGGTCTTCACTGCAATTTGCACAAGTTTACTCGCTTCTCATGGTACAAACAGACAATGTGTTCCCGCGCCAAAAAGGTGACTCCGGAGGTCCAGATGTGAATTCAGTAGATTTAGCGGAGCGCCGAATTTGGACCGCGGACCACAATTCAGCGCTCCGGTGGTCCAATTTTTAGCAAATAGTTCTAAATGACCTTTATTCAAACGCCTCATCTCGTACTCCCTGCTTTGGTGCTTCGTACCCCAAAGGTTACAGGTAGCCCCGGTTAAGAACCCTGGCCTTATCAAAATTCTGATTGCGCGCTTGTTTGTCTTTTGTTTGTTTCTTTATGGTAGTGAGCCCAGCATCATCGGTTAAGACAAAAAGTATGTATATACAGTGGAATTCGGTTAATAAATCCACCTCGGGACAGCCGGTTTTGGATTTAATACGCGGCGGCTTTAAAAAACGGCGTTTTCTTAAATGCACAAGACGATTCCGTTCCAAGCAAATTGGATGTAATAAGCGGCTGGATTTATTAACCGTGGATTTATTAACCGAATTCCACTGTAATAATAAAATAGTAAAACACAAAGCGGGCGTTTATTTAATCCAAATTGCTTGAAAGGCAGAATTTACAGCAGAAACTAAACCTAAATTCCATAAAAATTAAAAAAGTTTTTTCTGCAGTAGGGATTAGGAAATCGTTAAACGCCACTAAAACAAACGTTACTTTTAAGTTAAAAAACCTCAACAAGATGAAGGGCCCATAATAAACAGGCGTTTACACCGGGCCCTGATTCCCACAAACGTCAAAGTTACCGCTCTGATGCAAAGTTTTGCACAATCAAGACATAACGGCTTTGCACGAATTCCGTTTGGGACAGCGGCAAATTCGAATAACGTATTGGGCTGAAACCCTTTGTTCTTCGGAGAACAAATACTGGAACGAAAAATAATGTTCTCCAAAAAAGTCTTGTCTGTCTTGAGCGGGACTTTCAAAGCGTGTGAGACCCCATGCGCTTCCCAAAAGTACCATCTTTTCCGGATTATAAAGTCTGGGCTACGATACAATCATTTGCCAAAGGTTATATTGTAGAAGAAGTTCTTGTTAGTTGTTACTGCACAGCGTACTAAAAGTATTTACTTTTATCCATTAAAATATTTTGTTTCATCCAACTGTTTAATTTTATTTGAAAAGAATTTTAATCACAGTTTTATTTGAAATATTTTATTAAAAATGATTTTTTATCAAAATGTTTACAGTTTAATAATAATTTGAGTAATTTATTAGCAGCATCAAAATAATATGAAATGCTCTTTTTTGTTGCTTTGGTTTACCAACGACAGAGATGAATTCTTTTAAAAACTTATTCAGGGGCCAAACGCTAAGCAAGAGTAGCAACAAGTGCAATGTCATTGAATTGAACCCTCAATTCAAGTCAAACGGTTTAACCACTGGGCTACTGAGTTGTCTGCAAATAGTGGAGTTGGTGCAATCATAAAAACCAGAACTACTTCAGAGGTGAGCACCTTTTTCCTTACTTGCAACGGATATCAGTGGGGAGTTAGCGCACCAAAATGCATCAAACGTTATCGTTGTTGTGTAAATATCAGAGGTGGAGTCCTCGAGGACGTCCTTGGCCTCGAGGACGCATTTTGATGTTCTTGGCCTTGTTCTTGGCCTCGAAGGACAAGTCCTTGGCTTTGGCCTCGAAGCCTCAAGTCCTCGAAAATTGCCCTGTCTTCGGCTCGAGGACAGCACTATTTTTTGAGTTGTTAAAAGTTTGTGGAGCGCCCGAAAAATTTTTTAGAAAACGTTTTTTTCTGGAGATCGCCTAAAATTTTTTGCTGAAGACCTTTTTATTTGAGATCGCCGGAAAAAATTTTTTGAAGATTTTTTTTTGGAGAGCACTTGCGCTTGTGTCCTTGGTCCTTGGCCTTGGCCTCGCGCATTCCTGTCCTTGGCCTCGGATTTTTTTGGGGTCCTTGGCCTCGAGCCTTGTGTCCTCGATTCCACCTCTGGTAATTATCACCACATTATACGATACAAACGCACCATCTCTTTACCAAAATCGCTACGAAAACCTCTTTACCAAAATAGATGTTTCAATAAATGTTGGTCATTTTGCAAATTTTGTAAAATTTTATTTCAAATTGCTAATTTGTCTTTCTTTCGCTGAATATACAGTAATTGCGTCTAGCAAGTATATCGCTTAAAATTTCCTCCAAAGTTATAATTTTTAAAATATCTGCGGCTATAAAAAGCTTGTTTACTAATACTGCTGGTGCTAAACTCTATACAGTACTGCTCAACAGCTCATAACGTAGTTTTTGTCATGATTAACCGTGTTTAACAGCTAATACTGAGAGTTGCCACTTTGGCTCCATGTTTATATGTAGGATAATTACAGTAACATTACGTGATTTAATTTACAATATGCAATCAAAAAATCGAAGAGGTAACATAATATAGCGTTAGTTGATAATGTGCGAATTGCATCGAATTTGAAAACAAATAATATCTAAGCATCGAGCCTCTACTTCGTATTTGCCAAATCGAATGAAATCATCATCATAGGTATTTAGCAATGCAAGCAAAATACTTTAATTTTTAAGTCGTGTAATTTTTAAATTTTAATGCTATTCGCATTTAAGCCCTATACCTAGCAATTTACAAACTTTGGCACCTAAAATTTAAACAACAAATGAAAGAGTAACAAATATCACGGTCAAAAATATGAATAATTAGTGCCGAAAGTATTGAGTTGTTAGTTGGAAAAGCTAAAGAGAGAATCAAAAAATACAATTTCGCTGCTTGTGGCGCTATTACTTTTTCATGCCCAAAACTGCGGACCTGGCTTGTCCTAAACGAGTATGGCTGCTTCTTGCATGAACGAATGAAGCTAAAAACTAGCTGGCAACACTGAACAGTCTTTCATTTCCTCGAGTTTGTGCTATGAATGGCGCAACATGTTTTATGCGTGCTTGGGTATCAATCACAAGCAGAATTCGGAAGCTTCTTGTAAATTTGGCGGTAAAACAGCGTTTGTTCTGCTACCATCGGTTGATTGTCTTGCATCAAAGCGGCAGGTTCTTGCCAGCTGTTCGTAGCGCCATGTATAAAGCGAATTACAAAAGGAGAAACTGTTATTGGTGATGGCGCAGTAGCATAGAATCGGTTTCAAACCTACATTTACTTAGATGCGTGTTCGATATCTTCTGTCATGTTAATTCTGGTTATGCAAACGCCGTATTTCATTGTACTCTCAGGTTGTTTCAACTTTAAGATCTTTTTTACCAGCAAAATTATTTTAAAAAGAAAGGGACAACAAAGTTCTAGCATTAGGAAACCCATCAAAACTGAGTGGGCGCAGTAATCATGTACATATCAAAACAAAATTGAAACGAACACCATGTAAAAGGTAGATAACGATCAACGCAATCGAAAAAACATCAGAATTCACGGAAAACATTACTAAAAAAAAAGCAAAAATTTGCCTGGTTGCTTTTATTAGCTCATAATTGTATCTTGAATGTAAAAATTTTTGAGGTTGAGGCTTCTTGAGATGCCTCTATTGCTTGAATTAAAGATTGCACTTTTGCGGCGAATAATTTTTCTTACTATCAGTTTGAGATAATATTAAAAATTTTGCTTCAACCGTAGTTTTATTACCGCAAAATGGCGGTAGCAAGCTACAATTATTGATGTTTTTGACCCTATAAAATTTATGTAGGGCATGTGAAAATCCAGTACATAATAGGCAGTGTCGAAAACACGGAATTTTTTTGCACGGGATTCTGCAAAATTAAGTGAAATTGGGGTTAAGGTTTGGATCTTTGGGATAAAGTTAGCGTTAAACTTAGGGTTAAGGTGAAGGTTAGAGTTTGGGTTCGGTTTAGGATTGTGATGATTGGGATGAGGGTTAAGGGTTGGTTTAGGATTGGGATGAGGGTTAAGAGTTGGTTGCGTGAAAGTAGCAAAAACAAAAAAAAGATTCCGCGGAAAAATAAATTCCTTGCTTTCGATCTACCTTACGAAACATTGTACGCCATTTTTCACGTTTTGACACAATCAAAAATCGTTTCGTGACATGCAGAAGATATTGTTGTACAAATGATCGATTTTTGAAGAAAGTTGAATTTTGGATGTTTCAAAGTTTTATGAAAATTTTTCAAAACATTGAAAAACAAGATACGAGATCATCTGTTTTCACCATCTTTATTACGAAACAATAAGCTATCGGACTTACGATAAAACTAAGTTGCTGGTTCAAAATTAATTACACCGCCGTTACATATTCATAGTTTAACAATATTGCGCTCTGTGCTGTATAAGTCAAATCAAATTCAATTTCATGTGATAACGCTGTGCGATAATTATGTTTTATTCGTTCATTTTGTGCGAAAATCTACAATAGATCTACCGGTATAAGCGCGTGCTTACTTTATGCTTACGGCATCACATTTATGTCGAGAAAACGGTAAAAAAATCGAAATAATAATACGTGCACCGGTGCACGGCTTTATATTGAATAAGTGATGTACTTTATCAGCTGACTTTTGTGAAATATGCCGGCGAAGTTTTCTGGGGCTGTTACTGAACAGAATAACATTGGATTTGTGGCCGGAGGTTGAGAATTGGAGTACGGATCATTTTGGTTTAAAACGTCGAGATTTTTTTGGGTTGCTTGAAAAAAATTATTTCTGAACTGTTTCACATTCATTTGATGGCGTCAGTCCTCTGAAGATAATGACAGGTTTAGGGGGTAAAATTTTCAATTTAGTGGATTCCAACGAGTCAAAAGCTTTTGTTTAGTTTGAAGCTTTTGTTATAAATGCATTTAAAATGGTGCTTATGACTCCACAGAGCATAGCCATTGCTCCAATGAAAATCAAAGAGAAAAAGCTTCACTGACACTCAAACCTTAGCAAATTTGTCAAGTGTAAAGATTATACGTTAGTGCTAATTTGTCAAAATCCTGTATTAAGTGAGAGCTTTAAGAAACATTTTATTGATTCTCATAGCTATGTAAATGCTTATTGAAAATTTTGAAATTTCCAATGTATATTGTTTAATTCTTGCTGATTTTGTTTATTCTCGGTCATTCAACTATGACAGGTTTGACGATACCATCAAATGAGTGCTGGGTGGAAAATCCAGAGCACAAGGATTCAAATTACAATAAATTGGAGACAGAAAACCTCTGCAGGCTGTTTCACCTTCATGGGATCCTCAGGGGGTAATCTTATTCAAATAGAATCTATCTAATCAAATCAAATTTTACATTATACTTGCTGTAATACGCCAAAGCGTGTAACGAGTTGGCTGGTCCTATCTCAGCGTCATTGCGCCCGGGTAATACAGACCAGAAATGGAACCGGTCACGATTTTCTCGACCCGATCGGTAAATTTCAAAATCTACGCTGGTTGACCGGTTTCTGACCGGCCCGGTCGACCGGTGTTTTTACAAAAGATTTTTGTTCACTATTCAATGCATCTAATGAAAAATTTTCAAAAGGGGGGACCATGGGTGAGGTGTTAAAATTTGTGACTTCGGACGGGGGTCCCAGAAAAAAAAACGCAATAAATTTTTGCGTTTTTTGCAAAACTAATTCAATTTTAAGACCTTTTTAGGTTAAATTTCAGTTTAAAAGACCTGTTTTTAGCAGCGCAAAACGTGCACAAAATAAGCATTAAAAGAACTCGAGGGCACAAGCTAAATTATTAGACGTTCTTTCTAGTGATATTATGCGTAAGGCCAAGAAGATATAATAAAATTTTTTAGCTACTGGTGACAGATTATGTTTGCAATTTGCCGAGCAGCAAACTCTAAACCAATAGTTCCCAACCTTTTTCTAACCGCGGCCCATTTTCATTTTGAAAATTTTCCATGGCCTTACTCTCAAAGTATTGCTCAAGAACTAGACCCAAATTTTCATCAGTCTTGAATTAGATTGAAACGTTTTTTCCGGCCGAAAACAGGTGATCTCCAAAAAAAAGAATGCAAATTTTTCAAACCAAAATGCTCTGTGGCCCACTGCAAAATGCTCCGTGGCCCACAGGTTGAAAACCCCTGCTCTTTCTTGCCCAGTGAAAAGTGTGGTAAATTTATGTTGAAAAAAGTTTTTTAAAGCGGCAAGATTTTAGCATGTACTAAAAAATCTGAAATCTGCGCCACTTCTACTCTCAAGCTGATTAAAATAATGCTAAAATGCCAGGTAGCGTTAGCCTCTTCCACGTGCATGCTTTATTATAATCTGATTACGCGATTTTAGCTCATAATTTGCACTTTTTTGTTTTGCGCCGTGGCCAAAAGGGGGGTGCATGGCACAATGCCTCCCCCATAATAACGCCTCTGGATGTGCATGTCTTTATGGTCACAGCATATTAGTCACAGCTTGAAACCATTCAACAAGTGTTTTCAAAAGGTGTGGTTTGTTAATAGTGTTTTTTTATAAAAAGTTTTCTTTATAATGAAATATATATTTATATTTCGGTTGGTGCTTAGATGTCTTTTAGTTGCAAGAAAGGAGAATTTGACCGGTGTTTTAACCGGCTTGACCGGCCGGTTGAAGAATCTCAACCCGACCGGTAACCCAACCGGTTTCCATCTCTGACACAGCTCCTTTCGAAGAAATGTTGCAGCGGTGGTGAGCCGTTGGCAACACTGTGTCCGATTTGACCGGCCCAAGATTTGAATCTCAGACCTCCCGCTCCAGAGACGAAAGCGTTACCACTGGACCAACTGGCCGCTATATTAGAATCTATCTAAATAAGAATAACTAAGGATTCCGTAAAAGGGATATAGACTCTAGCTGTTGGAGTTTCCAACAGTTTACTGCAATTTAAATTATTCATTAGTATTTCTAACAAATATTATGGTTTTTATTACGGCACTAACCAGCGATTTCCATTGTTCGCATCGAGCCAGACAATCACATATTGACTTACTGGAGTTAGGGCTTAAATAATTGTGTCATAGCAGATTCTGCTACTCCAAGAATATATTGCTTTTGTTACCAAAATATTTTGTGGTAGTTTTGAAAAAATTCTTCCTGCATTTAGAAAAATCAATTATTTGGTCTCGCAAAAATATGTATTCATATTGATTTTCATCTGTCATTTCTATAGTGCAATCGCAACAAAAAAAAAAAAAACTCTCGAAAAAAAGTGTCGTGTAAATCATCAACCAATTACCTTTTTTTTTGGTTGATTGTCATTTTTTATACCAAAACATATCGTGAAGTGAAATATATTCAAGTTTTTTTTTAAAGATTACAAAAAGTTTTTCCAATAATGTTATTTTATTCCTGAATAGGCACAAAGCAAATTTGTTCGTTGGAAAGTGTTCTTGTAGCAATTTGGGCACAACTAAAAATAAGGGAATACTCAATCATATTTGCGTTACAAATGCTCCAATGAACTTGAATGTTCCTTTTCCTGAAATCGTTTAAATAAAATCCATAAAGAAAGCTAAATAAACCAAAGCTAAATGTTTGTTTTAGGCTTTGATAAGAATCTATGATCAATTGGGCGAATTTAATAAACTATTTTTGGTTTTCTATTCAATTTCTTTAGTGTGTGAACGTCAGCGCTCTACGCGTGCATAGGCAAAAAATCAAGAGTTTTTGTTCTCAAATCCTTAGACTGCTTTTTCTCTCGTATAAGCATTCGTCATAACAGAGCTTGCTTTTCAAAACAGAACCGTTGGATGTGAGCAAGGGTGTGGTGAAGAGATAAAAGAAGAAACAAAGAATTGAGAATTAAAGAGGGGGTGAAGTGGGGTGTCGAAATCGTTTGTGATCATTGGCATCGATTACACAGCGAGCAAAGAGCGCTTAAACGATCAACAAGTAGACGTTGAGAAGTTTATTTTGAAGTTCCGCAGTAAAGATTGAGTTTTGAACTTACCTGAAAAATCGCAAAAAAATCAACACTAGGTTGAGTTAAGGCCATTTAATCACAAGAAAATTTACAAAATGTCGATCGGTCTTGACGACAACGCATTGAGCAACTTGCAAAAAATGACCTCCGATAACCGAGTGAGCTTTTTCCCGACTGCTGTTTCACCGGTGGTGCCGAATGCCACTGACTATAGCTCCCTCAGATGTGGCAGCACTGGCGGAACTACAAGTGACGATGACGTAGACAATGAGGTCATCAACGTCACTGACGACGACGACGTTGTCATGACGACAACTGATTCAACAGTGTCAACAGATATTACGCTCAAGGTAAAAATTCAAAATTTTTATTTTAATAAAAAAAATTTGAATTAGTAATTTTTACTGTACCACCTTTGATTTATTAGGAAATATAAAGATTTAGATTTAAAAGTATCGTATAGCTATGCAATATGCATATTGATATTATACGTTTTACAAGTAAAATTTTGACGAACCACTGGTTTTAGTGAAAAACTAAAAGGAACCTGTCTCACAATTTTCGAACCAATTTTAACATTTAAATTTGTTGACGGGTTTGGATACCGAACCTAATAGTGCAATAAAAGTTTTTGTCTGTACTTCTGTATTTTGTTTCAACATTTTTATTTTTGGTAAGTTGTTAATTGCAGTATTGACCAACATTTTTTGGCGCATCAGAATTTTTATAATAAGACAAAGGAGAAATGAGAACTGGGACTGGAAATCTTGGATTTACAGTTTTTTTGTTCAGTTATGGCTCTAACTATCAATTTTTATCACCGAAATATATAGTTTCATGTTCAAGAATTGTTGCAAAATAAAAAAAAAATTTCTAGAAATCCGATCCTTCTTCAAGCAACAAAGTTTATCAAAGACGACCTAAGCCGCCATTTTCTTACATTGCTCTGATTGCAATGGCTATACGAGACTCGCCTACTGGTAAGAGACATTTTACATTTCGTTCATTTTAAGAGAATATTTGTCAGTATGAAGCAAATTTTAAATCAAATATTTCATTATACTCGCTGTATTCAGTGGTGCCGGAACGGGGGGGGGGGGGGCAAAGAGGGCATTACTGCCCTTTGCATTTCAGTACAATAGTAACGAAGCAAACGCTTGCTAATCTCAAAGCTCGCGTATCCAAAGCACGATAAATTTAATTGTTTATGAACAATAGATCTAATACTTAATTTAATGGTTTGTGAACAACAGACCCGATAATGACCCAATTGTGTACTACAGCATTTAACACAGTAAAAAGTTAGTAGCAACTTGCAAACGTAGAGGCTATACTACACTCTATGTTTTTTTTTGCTAGCTCGTGAAAGCTGATCAATTGGATCATGATTGGATGAAACTTAACTCATATCCTCCTAGCGTCAGTTTAAACTGATGGCACGCGAAAGCGTACTGGAGTTACAAGAAGCATTTGAGGAATTAAAGTTTAGTGGTTTGTCAACCAACAGAGCCCTTTCTAGAAACAAAACGTAATTAAAGTTTTTGTCGATTCAAATCACGTTGCAGTACAATTTTCATTTTCTAAAAAAAATATCTTTTATTGTAAGCAAAATTACTCTCCATTGATTGACGCTAAAAAGTTCATTGAAATCAATAATAACAAATTGCGTGTGTTAAATGATTTCTAAGTAACGTACGGATAAAATAAAAGAGCAATCTTGTGGAATGTATTTGGTTAGCCTGTGAGCTGTGACACCCAATTTAGTTTCGTTAGTTTAAACTTACGCTACAAAGATATAGAGTGCTACAAAATTTCAAATTACGAACTCAAGGATCAATTCTGTAGGCCTCAGGCCAGTGCCGTCGCTACGGGGGAGCCAGGGGGGCCGTGCCCCCCTAACGCATGCGTGTGCCCCCCAATTAGGTTTACCCAAAATACTGTTTTTGGAACATTACCCAGTGACAAGGCAACACACAATGATGGAAAAAGGAATAAGAACGTTCAAACATAATTCTCCTTTGACGTTTTCTTGATTTTTTGCGAAATTGCTGGCAACCAACTGTTGTGCCACATAAATCTGACGCAACAGTCTTATTAACACACCTTTACGGATGTGTCGCAAAAGATAGATATAAGCCTTCAGAATCGTTACTGGTACGTGATACATTTTTTTTCAAAGACCAGCTGTATTGATTTTTAGAGCACACTCAAGATTTTGAGGTCGCAGTCAGTGGGGCAACCAAGGTAAAGGGGCTTAAGCCCCCTTAGCCAACTCACTTAGAAAATTTTACCTTAAAATACGTTCGTTTAAACGTATTTTAGACTTGACCTGAAGTAAGGAGGGGGTTGAAGGTGCTAAGCAATTTAACTCTTTGAAAATACTTCAAAACTTTAGCTATTGAGTTATACATATATGGCTTCGAAAAGTGTGAAATGTGATTAAAATGGGGTTAAAATCGCTACTTTTTTGCTGCAAAATCGCCTAGCGGCTTGGGCTCCGCCCCAAGCCCCGTTCACAGTCACTAAATATTTACTGACTATGTCCCGTCTGTGACACGTTTGAGTTGCATTAGTATGTTCAGCACGTGGGCTAAATCAGGCAGTTTTTGTGCAAAAAAGAAATTTAATTTTGGTTCATTCCTCTTAGCAAAATTCTGGTTGCACGTTGGTAGCATTCTTGGTAGCATTCATTGCTCTACATAGATTTGTTAAGCAACTATGGGCCGCAGACGAAACGAGCTAAGAAGCGCTGCCGGCCTTATTTTAAAATTGCGCGTAGTTGCAGCCGTACGATCTGAAGATTAGTTTTTATATGCTAATTTTAGTGCCTCTCCACTTCTGGCTAGAGCTCACTCACTTCATTTGCTCTGGCGACGGCACTGCCTCAGGCCCGGAGCCAAGGGGGGCATTCCGGGGCCGTGCCTCCCCAAATGAGAACTGTGCCCCCCTAAGCGAGGATTGTGCCTCAAAGAAAGTAACAGGCTCGGTGCCACTGGAGTGCAGTTCGAGGCAAAGTTGTAAGTCGGGCCGGGCTTTTCGGGTCGGGTTCGGGCCGGGTTCGGGCCTAAAGCTGACAAAAATTTCGGGCTTAATTCGGGCCTGAGATGTGTTTTTTGTTTTAGGTGCACAAAAATATAATCACAAAAACTTGTCAAAATTGCTAAATTTTTCAGACCTAACTTAACTTTCAGATTTTTTCGGACATGATTTGGGCTTCAAATTAGTTTTCGGGTTCGGGCTGGGTTCGGGCTTATATTTTCGGGTTCGGGCCTGAACTACTCGGCCCGTTTACAACTCTGGTTCGAGGCTTGAGACCCCCAAAATACTGATCATCACTCCAGAATTCGTGAGCAAGAGCCGTTCTTTCGCAGATTCTGCGGTGAAGAACTTTTTTTTATTTTTTTGGTCTTCACTCACGAATTCGAGGGAACAAAGTTTTTGTGCCCCCAAAAAAATTATTTATGCCTTCCCAGTCACGCTACTCTGGCGCCAAACATTTAAGTTTCTAAGTTTGTTTGTCGCCCTAGTCGGAACAATTGACGCTGACGTTACCAGGGCGAATTCAAGTGATCCAGACCCCTGCTCAAACCAGATTTATATAAGAAAAACTTGTAACGCATAAAATTCATTGCAATAGCTGGAGCAAGATCCATTTCTTGTCCAGACCTAACAGCAAAACACTCGGTGGAAATGGAGATGTGGGATGTGGTGGAAATAAACATCTTCTTCAAAATTATCTTGTTTTGTAAATGCAGACGAATTAGTTTAAAATTTGTGATTTTTTTTGTTTTAAGGTTTACCAGCTTGTTATAAAAAGGTTAAAATTTTACCATTAGCCACCGCCCTCATAGCCAATCTGCTCATTTACGCAGCCGGTTTAATCATATGTTTAGCACTGCTAATTTTTATGCTACAATTTAAAAGCATTAATTTTTGCTACAATAGGCCTAAAATTAAGTTATTTTTGCACAAAATTGCAAAATCTCCGAGCGCTGGGGGCTCCGCCCCCAGACCCCCTTGCCTCCGGCTGTTAGGGGCGTTGCCCCCAAACCTCCGATGGCATCCTGCGGTAGAGACTGCTCTTATTTAATTGATAATTCGTTTGTCATTATTTTTTACTGTTTATTCGACGTACTCAGTACTTTGGCTTAGGTGAAGTGTTTAATTGTTTGACAGTATTTCTGCAATGTTGGTGGTAATGACTGTGCGTACAGTATTGAAAGTGCCACTTGAAAAAACTGCCCCCCCCCCCTTGCCCTTTTGTCGTTCCGGCACCCCTGGCTGTATTACTTCGAAGCGTGTAACGAGTTTGCGGGATCCATCCATGCGTCATTGCGCCCGGGCAACACAGCCCCTTTCGAAAAAATGTCGCAGCGATGGCGAGCCTTTGGTAACACTGCGTTCGATTCGACTAGCTTGAGATTTGAACCTCAGACCCCTCGGTCCAAGGTTAAACTCGTTACCGCTCGACCAACCAGCTAAATCTTTACCGGGTGTATCTCATCAGTATTTTTAATTTTGACGTCGTCCAGTATTATTTTTACAGCGATTTTATATGGACGTAGTAATTTCTAACGTAAGGAAAAAACGAAGCATCTCAGGGATTGTAGTGTTGCTTGCATGGAATATGGCAAAAAATACTTTTTAATCCTTCAGCAAAGAGATTCAATATTTGTGTCGTTTGCTGATGATGGATATTAGTTCTATTATGCAGGTAGCAAATGGGTTATCAAAAAGTGTAAGATAAAAATATAATTATGAAATTGATGAAACTATCCGAAAGCAAAACAATACGCTCAAATCACAACTCAGCACACACGTCAAAATATTTGGAAGCGTTATTGAGTTGGGCAAGCCTTAAAAATTAGACATACAAAGCATTTGTTAAATTTACCATAAGCTATTCAATAAGTTTTTATTTCACAAAATACTGTTGATAAAAACTAAAGAGTTACAGACAACCTCAAATTTAAAAAAAAGATTGACAGAACCGGTCATTAGAAGCCAAATGCGTTCTACGTGGTATTTGCCTTTGCCACTTCAACCCTTTAACAACCACTCAACACACGAAACATCTCGTTGTAAACGGTTTATTGAAAAAATATCGACCCTAAAGTTGATTTTAATTGCAATAAGCCGTTTTGTTCAAGCTTGCCCAAATGTATATCCATCAAAGATATTTAACACTCTATAGCCTAAACCTCTTCACCACAAAGAGTGTCCGCGTTTTTTATGTAATTAATTCCAAGTTCAACACACTCCAAAGCGCTATCTAATATTTTCATCTTTAATTGATTCAGCAATTTACAAAGCTGTTGCTGCTTCAGAAAAATCTGTAGCTGTAATAAATTAGAACCTCAAATAATTTTGACTTGTTTAAATTGGTGCACGTCATTTATCAACCTGCATTCAGATAAATTACGTTTATTTTTGGATTGCTAAATACTTGTTTTTGTACTAGAAGTTTAGTTTTTCCTTAATCTGTCCAATTTTCTGCCATTATTTTTCTAGTTGGCAATATATTTTTTTGAAAACGAACCAGAGAGCCAAAAATTGGACTTGTAAACTGTGAACAATAAAACAGATTGGCTGAACAGATATTACAACATGCTGTACATTAATATGCTTATTTATTTTTTTAGGAAAACTAACACTTGCTGAAATCAACGATTACTTAATGAAAAAGTTCCCATTTTTTCGTGGATCTTACACTGGATGGCGCAACTCAGTTCGCCACAATCTCTCTTTGAACGAGTGTTTCCAAAAAATTCTTCGGGATCCCACAAGGCCTTGGGGTAAAGACAACTACTGGACCATCAACCCCAATTCGGAGTACACGTTTGCTGATGGGGTTTTCCGAAGAAGACGCAAGCGTTTAGCCAAGAAATTTGTCACGGTTCATCAAGCAAGTCACATGAGGTCATCACCGACGCCATCCGTGACGTCATCACGTTCGTCACCTAGCGACGTTTCGCGAAGCGATTGTGAAATTAGCTCGTCCCCAGTTCCATTTTCCATTGATAGCATCTTGTCTCGAAAAGATGTGAAGCCTCAGGATTCTCCCAAAGTTATTGAACCGACCGTTATCCAAACCGCAACCCAAGCTCCATTTTTCAGCTTTTTTTCCCAAACCGCCCACATCAACTCCGCCTCTCTCGCACCCGTTTTTACTACGCAACCTGTATACAAGCCAATGGTTTTTGACACAGTTGCCTACCAACACCTCTTACAGCTACAAACCGCCCAGGCGAACCTGTGGGCGATAAACCTAAAGCCCCAGGTGCCCCTCGAAGGCATCAAACCCTTTCCTGCCATCGACTTTAGATCGATTGGACTTTCATCTGCTATTCACGTGTAAGAAGAGCAATCGTTAAATTGTAAATTTTTAAGCCATGATGACCAAAAGAAATATTTTCTTTACTCTTTCGGTTCGAGAACTCTTAGCACGTTTAAAAAGTTCATAGAATTTTGTTGGAGTCTTTGATATAATGTTGACGAAGCGTTGTGTTAACGCTGAATCTTTTGCCTATATGTTGTTTTTCTTATGTACAAATTTTGCAGATATATCTCAGTATTTGTACTGTATATGTACAGATTTTTTGACACATAACTTAGTATAGCCTAGCACGCGTAACTAACGATAGGCCTAACTTGTGCTTTCCTTCATGTGCCTTTGTTTGCAACATTTATTGTTATTTTAAAAGTTCTTGTGTCTATGCATTTTGTTCGTATTTTTCTTCTATGTGTTTGGCCATAGACTTTTTATTTAGTAGACTAGAAACGAACGTGCGGAGAAACAGAGAAGAGGATCGAAGAAAAAAAGTTTTCTCTTGTTGCAAAGTTTTTTGCACTCACTCGTATTCGACTGATTTGGTAATTATATTTGTAGAACGATAGAACCGTGAAGAAAAAAAGACGAAACTGTCAGTTTCCAGTCTACTAATAAAGAGTCTACAGTATGGTTTGACCAAGCAGCCTTGATGCTGACTTATGTATATTTTTAACGAGAGCTTTTGGCTCAAAAATATTTTTTCAATCATAATTTTTTTTTCTTATTCTCAACAAATTGCTACTTTTATAGATGCAATATTGTTTTTTTTTTGTTGCACTAATTACCGACGTAACATTTTTGTTTCAAAAATGTCGAATTTTTCACTTATTACTTTTTTCAATTAGTCGAATGCTTAAACAATAAATGTTCTAGTCACATATGCTTATATTTTTAACATTCAAAATTGTTGTTTAAATCTGAATTTTTAAAAAAGATAGTAGCAAATTTTTTTTTTGCATCTACTTTTTATCCATGTTATCTGCATTGCTTGTGTAAATTAATAAATTAATTGATCGGATTTTAAGTAGTTATAAATAAGTGTACAGTATTTTCTTTTCAAAAATGTACACCCTTAATAAAATTTTGTTTTCATAAAAGGTGTAAAATTACTAGTTGGTTTGACAATAATGTTTAATTACTGAATAACGTTCTTAAAATTGTCGCTCAATCTTGAATTAAAATTATTCCACGTAATTTTGAGTTACTGCACTGGAAAAAGGTGACAGGCGTATAAAACTCTTTTCGGAATGCTACACTTGACTAAACATGTTTACAAAAACATTTCTTCATATACTTGGCATAAGGCGTACAGATTCGGTTGAAAAAATGACAATTTATGTTTGCATATCCAGGCTCAAAGAAAGCTTTAGAATCGGTTTGTATGAAAAGGCAGGTTTCATTGAATTCGTTGGGCGTTGACTGGCAAGATTTGTCCAAACATATTTGGATCATGTGAAAGTTGGTAAAAATCTGTTGTTCAAATTTATCCCAACGAAACTGAAAAGAAAATTATTTGTGGAATTGAAAGACCACCTAACCAAAGCTTACAAAATGCATAAAAGAAAAATATCTCTGACGTCATGGCTATAATATCGTTCACAAAACAAGCTAATAAAGTGTTATAAGGCCCTTGGCCCATCTAATTTCAATTGAATTGAAAATAACGCGAAAAACTTTCGAATGGCGCAGTGGAAATGTTAATCAAATCGCAATTGACTGTGAGAAAGGGCAAGGAGTTCAAATACGTGGCTGCTCATCACAAAATTGCGGCAAAACATGGGCTGTTTACAGGTTTAGTTAGCTTTCAAGTTTCGGTTTACAAGTCATCCCTACTAAATAGCTTCGGTGTTCCAGCAACATGATGGTTTAGCGGTAATTGGTAAACAATCAAATTTTGTATTAAAAAAAAGAGGTTCGATTCCCTCTACAATCGCTGATTTAGCAAACTCATGTGTAAACATAACAGAAGCAGAAGCATACACGACTGCAATGCAAAAATGAAAATAACGCGCGGCTCGAGCTTCGATTTTAAGGGGGCCTCATCAGAGGAGTCTGCTAAAGCAAGTGAATAAAAGACATGTTCTACAGTTCTACTTACTGTAAATATACACAATAATTAGATTTGATTTGTTTTTTGTTTTTTTATTATTTGATTGATCCATATATATTCTCCACTAACCAGAAAGCGACTTGGCGCTTTTATTTTGGACGAATTGTCCTCTCCCGAAAAGGAGTCGATTCATATTTCAAGCTTTTCAATTAACGTTTAACTTCTCACCACGTAAATTTGCTGCTTGGTCGAAGCCATTCAGCAGAGATAATCAACGTAAAGAGTCTTATCCAAGGACGCAACAACGTCACCAGAGTGCGGGTTGAACATTGATCACATTGGTTTACACTTGGCGTAAAATCGCGCACGTACGAGCGTATTCTTTGCTTTTACAAACTTGAACCAGTTTGTACGCTCATAAGCGGTGGTGGCCTTAGGAAAGGCCCCTGTGCAAATTAAATGGGGGGCCTCTTCTTTACACACCACTTTACCATGATTTGTCTGCACATGCAATTAAACGCAACACTGCATTTCGCAAATAACAAGGCCAGAAGACCAGTGCTATTGCAGCCCTAATTTAATCAAATGTTTGTCCATAAGTTCCTCTCATCTAGATTATCAACTCAATTAATTGCAGAAAATTAACGTAAACTTTTAGCAATTGCTTTCAGTATGCTAGTGTTATTACAGAACATGTTTAAGTGCTTAACAATAATATTTAAATGTTTTATACTGCTTCGCATACGATATACTGCATAAGTTAGTCAAAAACCTATTACTGCCAGTCGCTGAAAGCAGTTGAAAAAAAAACAAATAGAAAAACGACTACCTGAGTCATAAACGTAGCCATGATTGTTGATTGGGGGGGGGGGGGCCAAACCATAAATCACACGCAATGACGTCATCAGAAACTTCGAAAGAGGAATTTTTTGTGGGGGCAAAGGTATCGTAGAATGGAAGATCAGAAGCTGTGGCCTGGTGTTGGCACCTAACTAGGAAATCATTCAAGGAAAGGGCTTAACCAATAGTTTAAATGCGAAAATGTATAAATTGGTAAAGGTGCTTAAGTAAAGAAGTATGCAGTAATTCCGACGTATCACAGACGGGGCTCTGGGAGCGGAGCCCACAGCCGCTAACGATTTTTCGAAATTTTTTGGAAAAAAAAGCTATTTTAATATCATTGGATCACATTTCACTCGTATTCAGAGCCGTTTGAGACTACTAGATTTTAAACATTTGAAAGCCAATTGAAAAATATTGAGTTGCTCAGTCCTACTTTTGCTTGCAATTTAAGTCCAAAGCACGTATAAAATCTTGCATTTTGGTGTTAAATTTTGTGATTTGGCCCAGGTAGAGGAAAGTAAAGTGCATTGCCCCCGGCAATATTTTAGCACTAAATGACAATCCAGTCCATTATTTTCCTTGGGAGATTATTGTTTTGTCATCAAAACAGCCAATTATAGTAGTACATATACGGCCATGGGGCCCAGGCCCTCTCAATTAAAAAGTTTGTTTAATGAGCATTCCCCTTACTGTAGCTTATTTTTTTCAAAAATATTTTGTTGCATAGAAGCTGGCGAGGTGGAGGTGAATTGTTATTGAAAAATGTACAATAGATAGTTACGCCTACAAACCATGTTATTGCCCGGGCCGGATTTACATTGAGTTGGGCACCTGACACTTTGAGATTTTTGCAATATTTTCCTGCCAAATACAGGTGAAGACCAAAAAAATGTCATCTGAGCGCGGGGCCCCTGGCACTGTGCCTTATGTTAAATCCGTCTCTGGTTACTGCATTACATTCATAAAAAGGTTAGATGAGGGCCTCAGTTGGAAATGGATAAAGTTCATATTCATGAGTTTTTCTTACTTTTTTTTTTTTCATGCTAATAGACCTTTTTTTTTCTCAGTACTCTTACAGTTTTTCACAACCTTATCACACTAGTACTCGACATCCCTTATTTTTGCTGAAGCTATGTTTCACAATGAAGCACCTACTGTCCATTTACCATTATCCACTTTTTTTGTCAATTTTGCGTATTGATGCAGATGTCTCTTAGGATGAAAATTGTCTATATCAAAAAGTTTGTGGATTTCTTTTCCTCTTGCTTTCAATATCTATCTCTCTTACACTTTAATGATAAGATTGGTCAAAATTTTGGCAATAAACTAAAACGAAGCAAAGTATAGGTACTAAAATTTTTATTTTTTTTATTTTTATTTTTTATTTTTTTTCTTTTTTTCTTTTTTACTTTGAGGTACTTAAAGTAACGAGACGTTAAATTTATTGGCCTGTTTTTTTTGTTTTTTTTCACAAACAAAATTTTTTTTTCCAAATTTACTGAGAAGTGTTTCCAAAGCCCTAAGCAACAAGTCAAACGCAAAACGCAATTTCCTGTTCAGCAGCATGAAACCAAAAAAAAAAAAGACAGCAAAAGAAACCCCAGAAATATATTTCTGTTTTCAATAAACCAACACGACAACAACTTCTAACTCCTGCAATTGGGTCATTGTAGCACGGAATTGCTTGCATGTGACTTGAAACAGTAGAGTTCAACAGCGGTCACACTTCTCCAATGCACGGCACTGCGGCTACTCAAGTAACGAATGGCCTTTGAAATTTACAACTTTCCAGTCGATTTCTATCATTTTTTGGAGGATTCTTATTACCACGAATATTCCCGAATGGACTGAAGTCAGCGACGTTCGAAAGTGTCATTTTTGCTCTTCCTTTTCTGGACTACAACAGCATTTACACTATCCCAATGCAGAACAACATCAAAATCAAGTTGGCTTACATCGCGCGTTGGCTAGTTCATCGCAAATCGCAGCAACAGCTGCTGTATCCTATTGTCTTTTCCCCCTCTTGAACAGCACATTCAAAATAACTTTGATGATGTTAGCCCAATACGTATCAAAATGCATTTGCCACCCCCCCCCAAAAAAAAACACTTTTAAACACCAATCAGTGAACTTCGTGATTGAATTGTTTTTAGAGATAGAATTGATTGAATTGCAATTTTTGTGTGTGTTTTAAATTTCCAATAAAATCATTTATACATTCAAAAAAAAAAAAAAAGAAACTTTTAGGATAAAACCCTTAATTTCACCTGTTCACTCGGGTTATACGTTTAAATAGGTTGGCAAACATTAAATTGAAGGAGCCCGGGCCCCCTGAAACAATATTATTGTTGGGGGCTCATTTAAATTGAAGTTATTTAAATATTATTGTAGGGGTATTTTTAAATGGGTTGGCAAAAATTGAATTGAGGGGCCTGGGCCCCCTGGATCAATATTACTGTTGGGCGCCCATTTAAATTGGGGGCCATTTAATTATTATGGTAGGGGGCCCATTTAGATCGGTTGGTAAAACTTAAATTGAGGGGGCCTGGGCCCCATGGATCAATACTATTGTTAATTACTGCTGTGCGCGTGTACTGTTGTACGCAAAGATGCTAAAAGAAACTGAAACTGAAGAAACCATAGTTTTTTTGTGATATTTTTATCATTGGTAGCATTTCAACTGAGGGGCGGGCCCCTTCGGCCCCCTCTGGCTACGCCTATGACCTGAGTAGCCTAACAGTAGCAAGCAAAAAAAAATGAGTAGGGTTGACTTTACCAGTAAATTTTTATTTTCTGCTTACTAAATCTGATTTAAAAGTTAAAACTAATATTGTTTTGGAAAAGGGGATATGTGTAATAACACTTGAAACAAGTTCGTCTTGAGGGAGGGGGAACATATGTCATGACACTTAAAAGAAGTACATAAACTTGTCATAATTAGCTACAGTTTTTCGCAATCAATTTTTTTCTGCGCGCGAAAGATCAAATGGGGGCCCCCCAGAAGTGGGGTGCCCCTGTGCATTTGCTCACTTTGCACATTCCTAAGGCCACTACTGCTCATAAGTCGGCATACCGTGCGTAGAAAGTTTTTGATAAAAATCAACGAATATTTGACGCCATGCAGAAGGCGCCTTTTACCGATCACGCCTATTTGCATGAGAAATACGCGTGTCATTTAATTGCGTGCATTTCTTTTTTTCTTTTGCAATTTACATTGAAAAAGATACCACGCGTATTTCCGCTCGTAAATACACGTGATCGGTAAAAGCCACCTAAATTGGGTTAAAAGCCTGCTTTAATTTTCCTGCTGATGTTTTTGCTTTTGACCAGAATATCTTTCGGAGCAACAGCTTTGATTCATGTTGAATGTATAACCAAGGCAAAAAGTATTGTTAAGGTAGACTGATCAAATCAAAAGTCCGCTTTCTTGATTCGTAAACCTCTTCAGTTTTGTGATCAGATAAATCATCAGCTTTTTTTGTCTAATCCGAGGCACAGTTTATATTCATAAATCTTGTTTAGAGAGAAGAAAACTCTTTCCGGTGTTTTCATATTTCGAAGGATTTAAATACACAAATCTATCATCTTAACATTATCTACTTCTCTAAACTATGATATTAGTTGTGGCAAGAATAAAATAACTTCTTTTGTAACTTATGCTTTATTCTAGAAAGCATTTTGTATTGAAAATAACACACTCTGTGAGTAATCAAATCATAATTTATCAACCGTGGCAACTGTGATGGCTATACCCAAAGTAAAATCAAAAAGAATTGAGGCGTTGTCATAATTAACCCCAATGACTTGGAACAGCACGAAAGTTTAAAAAACTGTGCATAGGCTTCAATTTTGGTCGGATTGAGCGGTTTGTGGTTTACCAGAGATGTGAAGACGGATCGAATTACTGTTACAGCCTTACCACAGCAGTTGAAAAAAGATCTTCGTATCTGGAGGAAGGTCCCAAAAAGGTTAAAAAATGGAGCTTTAGCCCTTTCTGAATGTGCAATATGGTAACTACTGTGGTACATATTACCGCTATTTTTCGATTTGACTTTTGTTGTAACTCCCACTTGGCACCGTTCTCGCTTGATGAAGTTAAATGAGATACTGTTCAATGGCGCTACTAGAGGGGGGAGCTAAAATACAATTGTTTTAACGTGTTTTGGATTTTACCTGTAAGTAAGGATGGGCTGGGCAGTTTAATTCTTGTGAGTAACATCCGATTTTAACAACTTAGTTCTTTCACATGGCTCCAAAAACGCTCAAAATGTGATTCAAATGGCGTTAAAATGTCTAGTTTTTCCGAAAAATCACGAAACTTGCCCAGAAGCTCCACCCAGAGATCACCGTTTGTGCTACGCTTAGTTACACCAGTTTGCTCATCACGCTGCCCAATCGAAACATTTTTCAGACAAAAAAGTTATTTTTGGGTTAAAGCCTTCCCTTAACGAAATCCTATATATAAAACATGATCTGTGAGTATACAAAAGTTGTGAACGAGTTTGATATACATAACGTAGAGGATAATATGCTTTTAAGGACGTCATTTACCATGTACAATCAAAACAGAGTGGAAACACTAAACAGGCAGCTAGACGCTGTTCTATAGTCTATATAATGCAGTGTTTCCATGGCAGATAAACAAAAAAGAAATTGATAAAAGCACTTTAACGGTTTACATAACTCGCTTAGTTTAAATTTCTTAACAATTCATATTCTAACAATGGTCTCTGAGAGCGATATGAGGAAAAATATTGATGCTCTTTTTGTTCTTTGTGTATTTAACTTATTCCTTGTTGATTTATGCTCACTTTGAAAGCTTGCCTATTGTTCTGTAAACGATACCCTTAAAAGGCAAAAAAAACTTTAGATTTTCCAAAGAGAATTTCGTACCGACTACCGGTGCAAGAACTTTTCCACTTTATGAGACCTCAGGAAAAAGTTATCTGCCACTAACTGCACATCATTCTCACCTTTGGCATTTAACAGCCAACTTCTTTGTCTTTTTAGGTAGAACGTCCGCTATTGAAACGGTAAACTTGGTTTCGATTCCTCAGCTTTTCCAACCGAATATTTAAAAAATTGTTATTTACATACTCTCTTTAAAAAAAGCAGTCGAGTTTGGGGGTCTCCAATATCGTAGGTGTACTGACTCAAAGATCTCAAGGTAGCTTTATCCCTACAGTAAAATTTTGGCCGTTAAATCAAACACAAACAACACTCAAACCTCCATCATACTTGTTAAATAATTATTACACCCTAAGCCAGTGACGATTTGGCGGAGTCAAAGCTGCGTCATTGCGCCTGCAAGCAACTCAGCCCCTTTTACGTGTACGTTAGAGCAATAGAAAGCCGTTGGCAACATTGCGTTCAATTTGACCCGCTAAGGAATTAAACCTCAAATTTCTTGTCCCAGTGGCGAACGCATCACCATTCGACCAACTAACCGACCAACTAACCGGTTAGTTGGTCGAATGGTGATGCGTTCGCCACTGGGACATTTACTCGAATCGGCCATATAGAATAACAAATTGGTTGCCCGATTCCATATATTGTTCTTGTACTTATTCCAAAATTTTGTCATCAAAATATCAGATTCGTCTTAATTCTGTGAAGTAATAGACTAATATTCAAGGATGTTGGTACCGGTGTACTGCATAGTCTGTAAGTTAATAACTTCATATTCAGATTACCTTCAGCTAATTTGTAATAATAAAGATCAAGAAAAAATAATGAGAGCAAAGACATCTGCGGTTTTGCAAACAAGATTCTTGTAATAAATAGTCGGTCTGCAACTAATCGCATTATTCTCTAACTATTAACGTAATTACGTCAAAGAGTTCTTAATATACGCTATTATCTCCCAGGGGTAACTGTCAATCACAACTGATTGGAAAAACGCCGGCACATTTCAATTTCATTCATTCAAATTACAAAAGACTTTTTTTTTGTTTATTTTGGATGTACCCCCCAGAGAAGCCGGCTTACATACAGTTGGTACCAATAAAAGATTAGACTACCTTATATGGAAAAATGTCGACCATTAATTAATTTTAGCTTCTTTGAAAGGTATATAAATCCAAATGTTTGTGCAGATTGTTAAGGTGAGCCTAAGCAATTTGCGGATTTCGGAAGCTTTTTACGGAATCAGCAACAGCAGTTTGACAGAAACTTACTAAAATTTGAAACAAATTGGCCATCTTGCCTTACTATCACGATTGCAAGATTTGAGCGTTTTTTGCCGCGTATTTTTTTGCTTTTTAATTCAGTGTGCCGATAACAATTATTGTGCTACTACAGACTTTGCAAATTGTGCATCAGCTAAGACAAACGAGTAGCGTTTAGATGGGACTTAACAGCCTTACAAATCTTAGTTAGTATTCGTACTGAAATACAAACTTTGCACTAAAGTATGAACAGAACGAGCTTGCAGGACGAAAAATAACACTTTTAGGCTAGTTGGTCAAGCGGTAACGCGTTCGTTTCTGGAGCTGGAGGTTTGAGATTCAAATCTCGGGCCGATCAAATTGGACTCAGAGTTGCCAACGGCTCGCCACCGCTGCGACATTTCTTCGAAAGAAGCTGTATTTCCCGGGCGCAATGACGCGGAGATGGGTCCCGCAAATTTGATACACGCTTCGGCGTAATACAGCGAGCATAACGAAAGATATGATTTGATTTGGTTTGGTTTCTGGTCATAATCACCAGAGGTGGAGTCCTCGAGGACACATTTTGAAGTCCTTTGCCTTGGCCTCGAAGCCTCAAGTCCTCGAAAATTGCCCTGTCCTCGGCTCGAGGACAGCACTATTTTTTGAACCCTTAAAATTTTGTTGGAAAATGCTAGAAACCTCGCGGAAAATTTGCAATAACCTTTTTGGTTTTCCTCCGTTGGAGATCACCTGAAAAATTTTTTTGAAGACCTTGTTTTTTTTGGAGATCTCGTGGAAAAAAATTTTTGAAGACTTTTTTTTGGAAAACACTTGCATCTGTGTCCTTGGCCTCGAGAGGGCCTGTCCTCGAAAGGGCTGTCCTTTGCCTTGGCCTCGGATTTTTTTTGTCCTTGGCCTTGGCCTCGAGCCTTGTGTCCCCCACTCCACCTCTGATAATCACTAACAAAGTATCGGAAGTATCGGAAACAATTCTATAGGCTTCTCTCCTTATTCCGCGACACATCCGTAAAGTCGTATTATTAAGACGGATTATTGCGTCACATCTACGCCAGCAATTAGCAAAGAATCGAGAAAACGTCAAACAGAATTATGTTTGAACTTTATTATTCCTTTCTATTATTGTCTGTTGTCGTGTCGTAAGGTGTTATTCCAGAGCAGTATTTTGAGTAAACCGAAATGGCGGACACCAGAAGCCCTTAGAGGAGGTAAGGCACCCCTGCTACCCATTTTGACGGCACTGGTGCCATGACAAGGAGATGGGCCCCACAAACTCGTTACACGCTTCGGCGCAATACAGCGAGTATACATTGATAAATTTGATTTGATGAGCAGCAGGGTAATGCATAGCAAAGGTGAGTTTACACTGGACGCGAAGCAACGCAAAGCGAGGGTTGACAATTTTCACGGGTGGTTGCTTACGTCACTTGCTCAAAATAGGCTTACCATTCAAAAACAAATTTGTCTAAGTGAAATTAAGCAACCGCTCGCGAAGTTTGTGACCCGTTGAAACCTTTCGCAAGTTGTCGATGACGTCAAATTTTGGTTGCTTCGCGTCGCTTCGCGTCCAGTGTAAACGCTGCTTAAAGTCTGTCAGCTTGAAAATCCTTGACTTCTGTAGTTCGTAGTGTAATTCTCTGACGCAAATTAGCTAAGACATGTAAAATTAAAACAACATTACATTTCATAGCTTCGTTTTCTTTAGCATTTATTTTTTACCAGTTTCTAGACACTTATTGCATTTGTTCTGCCAGCCATGGTCCCACGACCAACAAACAAGGAAACCGCAAAAGGTACAAGTTACTTTATTTATCGAAATTAAACATGCATTGACTTGCTGTTATTGTTTTGATTCCTATGCCAGTCAAACGAAGAAGATTCAATTCCCAATAGAACATTACTAAGTTTTCAATTTTATTGAAAAAGTTAAAATATTCATAATAATGTTTTCATTACGTACCTACTTACAACATTGTGTGATTTGAATTGGGAGTAAGAGGACAAGAAGTTTTTCTTTTTTTTTTTAATGTAAACAACTTTTAACCACATTAGCAAGAATCAAACCTATTTAATTCATCTAAATAACTTTGCACAAAAAGAAAAATAGTCTACAAATAATAATATTTTTCATTTTTAAAGGGGAGTGCGGTCCCGGGGACGACCCCATGCCGTTTCTCTGTCCCACGGAGAAGGAACGCTTAGCTTTTGCTGCCCAGAATTACGATGGAAAAAAGAGCGTTTGGGTTCCTCATAAGAAAGAAGGTTTTGTGAAGGCCGAGGTCCAGGACACAAGCGGAGAAAAAGTTACGGTGAAAACCGCCAAAGGAGAAGTAAGTTATGAGCTTTGATTGTATTTTCCATCACAATTAATAAATATACTGCAAATTAGTAAAAATTAACAGTCACAAGCAACGCTTGTTTTGCCTGATAAGGCTTTATTATAGGTGGTCAAATTCCATATATATTTTACTAAAACTTTAAGACCCCAACAGCGCCTATTTTGCCCAAAACTGAATAGGTAAGATCAAATCTTTTTATAAGTACGAAAACATCACAAACCAGCCGAACAATTGAAAAAAAGCTCTTTAAAAGAATGTATACAGTAGATTCATCTTATAAGGATAATGATACAGTTGCTTTTATGTTTCAAGCAGGTAAGGGTATCATCGATCAAACTTATTTATGGCACATAATCCAACTTACAGTAATTACTTCAGACAACCACGGTGAAGAAGGACGACGTACAGCAAATGAATCCGCCCAAGTTCGAGCAGACATCGGACATGGCCAACATGACGTTTCTCAATGAAGCCAGCGTTCTTTACAACCTTCGCTCGCGTTATCAGTGCTTGAGAATTTACGTAAGTTAAATTTGCAGCAATCAATTAATATCAGCATTGTTCAGATCTAGGGCCATTTCAAAGGGGACATTTGCCCGGGGACCTGATAAAAAGCTACTTGAAACGTCATCCCCGCTATTTTCGGAAACTCTCGATAGAGCAACTCGATTTTGGACCAAATTTGAAGTTGACCAAAAAAGGTCCTTGTTTTGGACAATAATCGCGAGCGTTTTTCTTCCTGACTGACTCCATGTGGGTTTCCATAGGGGCCCCCATTTATTATTTGCCCGGGTTCATCGTGTCTTAGTACATCCCTGTGCAGTTAAGAACTTCAAGCAAGTTAACCATTAGAGATACTGTGAATAACCAGAGGCAAATAATTGTAATTATTTGTGTTATAAACACAACAGCTTTAAAACTGATTTTCATTTTAAACATTTCGAACTAATACGTAGTTCATCATCAGTAATCTTATTCGAATTCAAATAGAATAGTATTACTTTGTAGTGATGATGAACTCACTTAGTTTGAAACGTCAGGAATGAAAATCAGTCATAGGGTTGTTTTGTTTTTAAACTAAAACCAGCAAATTGTCCGTTTCGTTTTGAATCTACCAAATATTATACTTGTTATTTCTAACAATGAGTGCAGTAATTGCATTTTGGGTTTGGGTTTATGTTTCAGACTTACTCTGGGTTATTTTGCGTCTGCGTCAACCCTTACAAGTGGCTTCCGGTATATGGTGCGAGAGTCGTGGGGATGTACCGCGGTAAAAAACGTTCGGAGATGCCACCTCATCTATTTTCGGTTGCAGACAATGCTTACCACGACATGCTGATGAATAGAGAAAACCAATCTATCCTTATTACGTAAGAATTACAATTTTTCTCACATTTTGCTTGCTCGTATTCAAAGGAAGTTGCTAGATCATACTCGATACAAAAGATGTTTAGCCTGCTTTACAGAATAAAGAAATTTCCGAATTGCTTATTTTTACGCAAATTTTAAGCAACAGGTAAGAGTCATTTTTTACGCCAAACAGAACGAACAAGCATTGACATCAAACTACAACGGGGGATACCTTTTCGAACGTAACTATTTGCATGCACTTGCGGAAACTGCATTGGCTGGGAATCGAAGTTGGGACTTAATGGCATTACAGTAAAGTCCCACTCATCATGGGAGCACCCAGAGTTGTAAACGGGCCGACAATTACAGGCCTGAGCCCGAAACGTGATTTGAAGCCAACACCAGACCCGAAAAAGCCCGAAATTTAGGTTACACCTAAAAAATGTTTATGGTTATATAGCTGTATACAGTTAGAGCTTCTCATTGCTGATAAATTGTGACGTAATAGTAATAATTGTGCAATAATACAATTGCATTGATGTTTAAACGAAGTCGTCATTCCGTATAGTATTTATTAACTTCTAAAAAGCGAAAACACAAAGAAAATGCGCATAACAAGCCCGACATTTTGTCAATTTTAAGCTCGAACCGGCTCGAACCCGACCCAAATGCCCGGCCAGATTTACAACTCTGGTTGGGCCATCCACAAGTAAGCGTGATCAGCCGCGTGAACTTTTGCATGTTTCTCAGATATTTTTGCCATCTAGCGGCGATCGTCTTGATAAACTTTTTTTGTTAGGGTAGTTATTGTGAAGTATTATTTCTAATCAGTTGTTTTTTTGTGACGTAAATTTGAAACTATTTTTATTTTTGTTTTGTGTTGCGCTTTTTTTACTGTAAAATTCACTCAATAAAAACAAACAAAAACTTCTTTCACTCTACGTAGCTGTCACTAAAGTTTTCGATTGAGCTGGTTAAACTACTAACATCACATTAACTCTATAATCACCAAATATAATCATACTAAACCCAAAGTTTTGTCGAAAATTTTGATGTTTTAGTAAAAAATGAAAAGCACGTTCAAGAAAGATTTTTACCTTCAGACTACAGTATGCAGACGCGCTACTAAGGGGGGGGGGGGGCTCGAACCTCAAAGTGGCTTAACCACTTGCGTTGCGTCGAAAATTCGGTGAAGACCAAAAAAAGTTCTTTGTCAGAAATCCGAATAATTTTTGGCCTGATCTTAAGTAAGGACCCCTTAAAAAAGAAAAAGGTTTTCGCCAAATTTTGGCTATCTTTTGGCTTGAATGCAGATTTAGTTTAAATTTTCTAAGTAACTTGGCCAAAGAGGGGTAGGCTAAAGCTCCCTTAACCCCCCCTCCCCGGGTTGCGCCACTGGCAGTATGATATGTTCATTTTGTTTAGTGGTGAGTCTGGAGCTGGTAAAACTGAAAATACAAAGAAAGTCATCCAGTACTTCGCCAACATCGCTGCTTCTAGTGGTGCCGCCAAGGATGGAGAGAAGAAGGCAAACCTGGAGGACCAGATTGTCCAAACGAACCCGGTACTGGAGGCGTGGGGAAATGCTAAAACAATTCGTAACAACAATTCCTCTCGTTTTGTAAGTAAACTGTAAAACCATTTTAAATAAGCTTAATAAACAATTTTACGAAAATATCGCTACAAAAAATTGAAAAATTCTATTTCAACAAAAGCAAAAATTGGTTAGGGGCAACAAAGCCTCAACTTTATGGTATTCTGCCCATTTTAGGGGATCGAGCACAAGGCTATATACTCCCCTAATTTTTTTGCATGCTGTTAAGGATCTACATTTCTGCCACCTTTTTATTATTTGAATGAGGTTGGCAAAGCCTTTGAGGTATTAACCAAAGCGTATATTTAACTATCCGTTGTAGTATATTGGCGGCAATGCAATTTTATCATTTCATATTTTGCCAGGAAAGATATCCAGAATTTAACGTGGTGCAATGCTTTAACAGAAAGTCGCGTATAGTTAGGCATACCAAACGGTGCTGCTAGCAATTTACAACCTCGGTTCGAAACCCAGCGATGGAAACTGTTGAGGTCAAGTTGAGATCAACAAAACGGGAGACTAAAATTAAACCAAACTCTTACAGGGCAAGTTCATTCGGATTCACTTTGGCACAAGCGGAAAACTTTCTGGAGGTGATATTGAGTCTTACCTTCTGGAGAAATCCCGTGTTATATTCCAACTACCAGCGGAGCGCGGCTACCACATCTTTTACCAAGTGATAAATCTATAGAATTTTTAGATTACTTCATTAATAAGCAAATAGCTTTTTGTTCAGATTTAAAGTGAAACTGAAAGTCTAGAGATTAATATTTTATGATTTTTTTGTGATAACATTTTCGGGATAGAGCTGGCTGATATCTTTGGACTGCAAAATCTCAAAAGTGGTGTACTGTAGATGTTGAAGAAATTAGAAGCCTATTTATTGTACTTTGTAATTGTCACTAATCCATTTGACTTCCTTCAATTTTGGGAAAAGAACAAAAAAGAATTTCCTTCAGATAAAAGCGATGCTGATTTTAACAAATGACATTAACTATAAAAAAATAACAACTTGGATAATTTCAATATCGTGTCAAAGGAAAGGTTAATCAACCTTGTTTAATCTGGCAGCCTATTTCTACCAATAAAAAATTTTAAACCCTTTTCAGCTAATGTCTAGCGGCAACCCGGGCCTCTTGGAGCAGCTGCAGATAACCGACAATCCTCGCGATTACTTTTGGGTTAGCCAGGGCGTGATCACTGTGGACAATATGGATGACAAGCAGGAATATGAATTCACTGATGTAAGTTTTTATTGCTTTTTATTCTCTTTGTGTTTTCTGCAATTAAGATTAGGGTTATTTCAAGACCATTTAACGTAGAAAAATACCGCTGATATCAAACATTTAAAAAAAATTGGTTATTGGTATAGAACTTGAGCCTTCGGTACTGATTGTACGACAATTTTATATAATTTAGTTAAAAACAGCAAAGCCTTAGTTCAAATAGTAATTTTTTTATTTTTTATTTTACCGTTTTAACTAATATAGGCTTTGCTGTTTTTAAGCGGAACTGATAAATATTACATTCACATTCTGATTATATCAAACTGCGTAAATTTTCGTTTTAAAATTTGCAGGAAGCTTTCCGAGTTCTGGGCTTTAGTGATGAGGAAAAGATGAACGCCTTTAGACTGACAGCTGGGGTGATGATGTTCGGGAGCATGACTTATAAGCAAAAACCGAGAGAGGAGCAAGCAGAAGTTGAGTCTGTCGATGGTAGGTCATTATATAGGAAGCCGCAAGCGAAAAACGTACAGCGGTGCTGATGGGGGATTAGCGCACGCAGCCGTTCATTCTTTAGCATTTGAGTGGACTGTCCGCTTTTCATCCAAAATGCAGCGAATTTTTAATTGTAGCTGTAGTTAACACCCTGCACTTTTGGCGAAATATAACTTTATTACAATAATAAAAAGCAAATGGTTGAACTAACAACTGGTGTAAAATCGTACGCGTACGAGCGTATCTTTAGTTTATTTTAACCAACTGTCAGCTTGCACGTCAGTAAGGCGGCATATGCTAAGCGAACTGAATTTCTGATAAAAGCAGACTAAGGATACGCTCGTACGCTTATGATTATCATCCAAGGTAGATCGATTATCGTCCAAGGTACCGCATGAAACTCACTTACAGTATGTCAAGCTTAGCAAATGAAACAGTATTAGATTTGTTCAATCGTTTACGTGCTATCTGGCCTAAAGGCTACCAGCGTGAAAGCCTATAGGGAAGAACCACCAGAATGGCGTCTACTTAAAACAAGCAATGCGAAAAAGTTATCCTACCCCAGGGTTAGAACCAACAGTCTTCGTATCATCGGTCCATTTTTCTACCACTTGAGCTAGAGAAGAAGTCTCCTCGCATGCTTGATTTTGGCTGTTTAAATTTTGTTGGTGGGTCTTTCCAAGGCTTCCGCGCTGGTAGCCTTTAGGCCAGATAGCACGTAAACGATTAAACATTAAAACTCTGGCCCCGTAAACGTCAAAACATCACAATTAAATTACTACTAGTATTAGGTTTGTTGTCGACTATGACAAGAAAAGAAATTATTTGCTATATCTGCTGCTTCCTCCATTTAGTTTAATCATTCATTCGTGCTTGGGTTAAAAATTTATTACAAAATTGTTTCAGTTTCTGACAAGGTTTCGTATCTGTTTGGGATCAGCTCCCCAGAGCTATGCAAAGCTATCACGAGACCTCGAGTGAAAGTTGGGACCGAGTACGTTCAGAAGGGACAAAATGTCGATCAGGTAAGGCTGGGTATGGGATGGAGACGTCAGAGTTAGTTAGCTCTCGCAATTTCTTGCGCACAATTTTCCAACCAGAACATTTATCTTTGAACTTCAGTGCAATCTGGGAAGGAGGATTTTTGAGGGGTCAAAAACACCGTTCGAACAATGCGGTATTCGGTGGACAAGAAATCAATAATTTTTCTGGAATCAAGCAGACTTGATTGTAATTGTTTTTGTGTAAGCTAAGAAATTCAGACATGAATATTGCTTGCACCTAGGCATAGTAGTTTTTCCTAATTTCTTAGTTTGTTATAATTGTCACGGACGTAACTGACCGGGAGCAGAGGCGGCATTTGGTAACTAGCCCCTACCCCAGTTGTGGGCCTGTCTGAGAAATGACCTCCTTGACTGTTCCGACGTTCTGCAAGAAAGCAAAGGGCAAAAGCGGAAACAATCCCTTACCTAAAATCAACTGAAGAAAGCAACGAATTCTGGGTGGATTTTTATGGTCTTCACCTAAATTTTACTGAATAAAACAACGTACTTTTGGGGAAGGTCCATGTGAAGCTTGCCCCCTCCCGGCTCGAACCTCAATAGGTACGCCACCGATAATTGTCGTATGGTTTTGTGAAGAATGCTACCTTCTTTAAGAGAAGCAGTTACTAAAAAATGATTAAACTACATCGCTTTTTTGAAAGTCGAAACAACCATGGTTTATTTTTAGTGCAACAACTCTACCGGGGCACTAGGCAAAGCAGTTTACGACAACCTCTTCAAATGGCTGGTCTATCGCCTCAACGTTACCTTGGACACCAAGCTTCCTCGAAACTACTTCGTTGGTGTTCTCGATATCGCTGGCTTTGAAATTTTTGATGTAAGTTTGTTGTTGTAAGTTTTGCTAGAGAAAGTACTTTTCTTTGTTTATGCTTTACGTTTTATACTCAAAGTAGTGTAATTTTGTTTGCAGTACAGCACAATCCTTCCAAAAAGTTTCATGTTCTCTCCAAGCGGAGGATATCAAAAACCTTTCTTTTTCAATTTGATACTCAGAAGTTTTTGAATTAAAGGTTCTGCTTTGGATATGGTATCGGTGTTTAATTGATATTTTTACTTAGTTCAATACCTTTGAGCAACTGTGCATCAACTTCACCAACGAAAAGCTACAGCAATTTTTCAACCACCATATGTTTGTTCTCGAGCAAGAGGAGTACAAGAAGGAAGGGATTGAGTGGGAGTTCATTGATTTTGGAATGGATTTACAAGCTTGCATTGAACTCTTAGAAAAAGTAAATCATCAGGATATTTGAATTTACTGAAAGATTGCCAGCCATATTTTTTGCGAACCTTTTGATTTCTCAATAACAAAAAAACCGTTGGAATAACTTTAACAAAATTTTTACATGATGCTATAATAAATACCATGGTAAATTGATGCATAAAAAATTTTGACAGAAATTCTACAATTTGTACAAAAACCTAGATATTCTTTTGTGAGCTTTTTCTCTTGAACATATCGCTATATCGCTCAACCAACAAAATCTGCAGTATATCGCATGCATGTAATAGCGTAACTGGCATGATTTACCCCAAATGGAGGGTTTAATTTATTAAAACATTAACCTGGCTTGCTGGATGCAGCATCTTTGTGAGAGGACTTTTCATTGCTTTTCATCACTTATAGGAAAAGTTTGGATACTTTGCGCCTATTTTTTGATGTTGCTTTTCTGTTTGAGCTGGTGCTTTTGATGGGTGTGTACTACTGCTTACACGTGAAACTACATAAAGTTAGTCGCCGACGTTCTTTTGAAAATAAAACGCTATAAAGCAGTTTTTTACTCCACGTACTCCGTACTCTGTTTTTACGAACTTATTTTTACAGCCTATGGGAGTATTTTCTATCCTGGAGGAAGAATCTATTGTTCCGAAAGCAACGGATGAGACGTTCAGGCAGAAACTCTACGAGAAGCACGAGAAAAAATCTACAGCTTTTGTCAAACCAAAGGTCGGAGGAAAATCAAAAGGAAACGCCCATTTTGAAGTGAAGCATTACGCTGGAGTGGTAAGTTTCCTAATTTTGGCCATTTTTTTATGTCGTCTGTCGAAGCATAATTTCATTTCGAGAACAACCTAAAAATGTTTAAGACTACTTACTGCACACTTGCCACCCTCAAACTTTTTAAGCAACAGTAAAAAGTAAGTAAACAATTGGATCATCATATCAATCATTAAAGTTTTCAACGACTATAGCTTTCATATAACCACAGTTAGTCTACTGATTTTAATGTTGTCTTTATTGGAGAAATGTTATCAGAAACGCATTGTATTGCAGAACTCAAATGGTCTGCAGTAATATCGGAGAGGGTGTCGTTTGTCTTATTTTCAGTAAAGAATCATACACTTTTAGGTTGGCTACAATGTCGACGGCTGGCTGAATAAGAACAAAGATCCACTCAACCAAACCGTTGTGGGGCTCTTTAACAAATCTCACAACAAGTTAATGGCGACAGTCTTTCCAGAAGCTAAAGAAGACGGTGAGAATGGAGGTTGTTTATGTACCAAACTGTAGTCCAGCGGGTAGAGCGAGTTTGCAACTGAAATAATGGACTGAGGAATTCGATCTCATTTACGTTAAATCAAAGAATATAAAAATTGGTAATCACGGCATCCCTGCTTGACGTTCAGCATAAAATGGGACAGTGTGAAGCCTCAACGTGCGTGGTAGACAGGTGGGTGGATGGCAGCTTATCTTGAAAGTCGCTTTATTTTGAAAATCAAAAACGAAAATTATTATCTTGAAAATCAAAAAATTCAATAAGAATTTGATGATTTCAAGAAGATTTTCAAGAAGAATTTCAATAAGAATTCAATACTGTCGAAAGCTTTTTTTAGATCCACTAGGACAAGACAGCCACGTAATTTATTTATTTTCTAGTTTTCGTAGCATTGTGTATGTGTAATGATATCTATCACAGCATGGATAGTAGAGTCCTTTTTTCTGAAGCCAAATTGACGGTTATAAAATATACTATGTTTATCCAGAAAAGCAAGTATCCTGATGGCTATTATTTTTTCAAGAATTTTTGAGAAGTTCGATACTTCGGCAACTTGGCCTGTAAAGATACGATTACCATTGCGAATTTTTGCTGTTAAACTGACAAAATCCTAACAAGTATTGTTGCTTTAGAGGGAGGTGGAGGCAAAGGCAAAAAGAAAAAGAAGGGCGGAAGCTTCCAAACTGTATCCGCTTTGTACCGAGTAAGTACCAAAGAAAAATCTTGATACCATTTGTCGGCAGCTTGGCCGAAAGGGCAAAAGAGTCGTTTTCACGACTACCCCAATCGCATGATCTGGGTTGAACCCGCACCGTGGCCACGTTGTTGCGTCCTTGGATAAGACGCTTTACGATGATTATCTCTGCTTAGTGGCTTCGAACAAGCAGCAAAGTTACGTGAGAAAAAGTCAAACGTCAACCGGAAAACTTGGAAAATGGTCAACTCCTAAGCGGGAGAGGATTAACGCTACCATCGCTTCCTTGTCAGTGGAGGATAAGTATGGATCAATCAATCAATTTTATGCTACAATAGACCAGTACTAAAGTTAGTACAAATTATTGTTCTACTGACTGGTGTCAGATATTGCATTAATTGTGCTCGTTTCTAGATCTTTTGTAGCAGCCTATGAAATAAAGATAGCTGTTATGGGACTAAACATTTAGTGATTTGTTCTTGATGCTGGTGCTGCTTAATAGAGTTTTTTGCCGCAAAAACTGCATAATTTAGTTTGTACAATATTACCCTGCCTAGAGTGATGTAACAATCGCGAATAGACGCTATTGTAATGCAGTACAATTACATCGATCGAGTATACTAATAAGGGCGGACTCACACAGTATCCGTTTTTCGTCCGCTTTTGTACGCTTTTTTCTTTTCCATGAAAAAGGATGCGCTTTTTCGTCTGCATTTCTACATGTCCATTGTCCATATCCGCTCTAGCTAAATTGTCACATACTAAACAAAAGTTTTTCGAATTATTCTTTTGCAAAGGGCTCAACTTTATGTTGAAATATCGCGCTCATCGTTCATACACGAAATTTTTGAGCAAAATTTTTATCAATATGTAGCAGTCTACTAAGTGCGAATACGTACTTGTAAAAATGTGGACGAAAAAGTGCATATTTTTTCGTACTTTTTCGAAAAACTGCATACAAAAAGTGCATACTTTTTCGTGGAGAAGCAAAAACAGACGAATAATCAATACTGCGTAAATCCGCCTAAATCATCTTGAACATCTTCTAGTGTAGGCTATTTTTTTCAGGAACAACTCAACAAACTAATGACCAACTTGAAGAACACGAAGCCTCATTTTGTCCGTTGCTTAATTCCGAATGAAATGAAGCAGTCTGGAGTGATGGACGCTGGTCAGTTTGTAATTTTAAGTTGCACCATCTAGTTATAAATGATGTTTTGGTCAGCTAAGATCCATTTGTACACCGTATGAATTTAAGATAATTTTATAATAGCCACAAATGTCCATTACAAGGGTAGAACTAACCTGAACGTAGCCGGGATTTTTACAAAGGCATTGCCAAGTTTTTACAATGACGTCATTTATATGAAGACCAACAACGATGGAATCGATATGGTTGTTTTTGCATTTTTTTTAAAAGGCCGAGCTGTAATCCTATTGAGGAGGATGTGCATGATCGAATTGTAATGAAATATGATTTAGCATTGGTTCTGGGTCAATTGAAATGTAACGGAGTGTTGGAAGGGATTAGGATTTGCCGGAAAGGATTTCCCAACAGGCTTCAGTATCCGGAATTCAAACAGAGGTAAGAAATAGCTTGAAAATTCTATTTGAATAAAATGAATAAAATTTATGGTTTTCTAAATATAGAACAAAAATGCAACCTCATTATTGACTTTTTGCTTAAGTTCTGAAAGCAGTTCTTTATATAGCTGAACTGTTTATTATTCTACCAATACAGTAGTATTTCTCATTATTTTTTTAATAGCATTCTGAATTTTCTAAAAAATGAGCTAAAAAACAATGCTTTATGCCACACGTAGAGGTAATGACATGCACTGGACTACATTTGTACAACGCTTCAGAGACAGTAGATTACCACAATATTAAAACATTTAAAATTAAAATCTATAAAACCCAACAGTTTGTTTCACCCGTAAACGGGATTCTCAGGGGTAAATCTTATTCTATCACATTTACAGGTAAAAACAAACTGTTGGGTTTTATAGGTTTTTAATGCTTTAATACTGTGGTAATCTACTGTGATATTTGCTCTAACTCGTCTTATTGAGCACTTTTTGAAATTCTGATATCAACCACAGGCCTTTCATGAACAAATAGAATTCAAAAATTCAAGGTTTAGAGAAAATAAGTGCTTCGATTTGTAGAAAATAGTCCCTTAAACCATTTGTAAAATTTTGTGTAAACTAGGTACGCGGAAGAGAAATTGCTTTGGTGTGAATTGTTATCTGAAGTTGTATGACGAGGAAATTTTTCAAATCAAAATAAAGACTTTTTCTTAAATTTAGATATCAAATTCTGGCCGCCTCTAAAGTGGCAAACGTTGTGGACAGCAAAAAGGCTACTGAGGTGATTCTGACCCACATTGAACTTGACCTTGCCCTCTACAAAATTGGCCACACAAAAGTAAGGATGTTGTGTAAAATAAACTGGTCATTAAAGTTAGTGTTTGTTGTAACCTTGTCCGACTGGAGTGGGAAATTGATGTGCATAAAAATTTAATTCGTTATTGTCGTACATCTTTATTCACTAAGTTACCCTGACCGGGTGGCAGCAAAGAGGCCTTTCGGTTTTCGAGTCAACCTGCCATCTGCCCGCCTGTCCACCAATTACAGTTGAGGCTTCACACTGTCCCTTTAATTGCTGAACCTCAAGCAGGGAAGCTGTGAATGCCAATTTTTCTAGTCTTTGGTTTGACCCGACCGGGAATAAAATGCGAGTGTACCGTTATGGTTCTGCATTCTAATTTTCAAATTTAAATTTTCCTCTTTTTTTCTAATTTTATGATGAAGGCGTAAGTCGTGCACAGATCTAGTCCAACATTCACAGTAGGAATAAATCAGTTGCCAAAGTAAGTAAGCAACTTTTACGATATAGAAATTTTCTCTGTAGTATGACATACTATATTTGTGCTTGGTAGCTATTGAAAGTTACTTTTATAGCTTACGCGACTTATGCTACCGTAAATACAGCAATTACTTTGTCTTTGACCTGAGTTTTGTCGTTTTGCAGATATTCTTCAAAGCCGGAGTTCTTGCCGACTTAGAAGACAAAAGAGACGATATTTTGTCGATCATTATGACAAAAATGCAGTCGAAAGCAAGGGGGAAGTTAATGAGGATCGAATTCCAAAAAATGTTGGAGAGACAGTAAGTCGATCAACCTTTTTGAGTTTTTGAAATTGTCCCAGATAGTGAACGCTTTTCAATACAAAAATGTTCAACTCTGAACAAGATTTATGCTCGTCGCAGCAAAATAACTTTAACTGGTAGTTACGCAGTTATAAAATCAATTTTTAAAAATCTAATGAAGGTTATACCTAACACTTGATTTTGTAATTGTAATTACATTTTATTAACCAAGTTAATTTGCCTTCGCCAGGAGACAGCGAAGGGACCTTTCGGTCTTCAGGTCAAGCTGCCACCTACCCACCTGTCTATCACACTCGGTGGAGGCTTTACACTGTCCCTTTAATTGCTGAACGTCAAGCAGGGAAGGTGTGAATACCAATTTTTCTTGTCTTTAGCTTGAACCGACTGGGAATTGAACCCGGGCCTACCGTTTCAATATTTTACCACTATTTTACCACGATGTTATCAAATTGTTTTCTATAATCTACATAGATATTGTATTACAGCAGGCAGGGGTGCCGAAACCCGGGGGGGATATATCCAGTTCTTAAATTGTAGGGGGGACGCGTCCCCCCATCAAGAGTTAGCGTCCCCCCATCGAGATTTAGCGTCCCCCCATCGAGATTTAGATGCCCCCCCATCGAGATTTGAGCGGTGGATGATCAGACGAAAAAGACCTAATTCTTCACCTAATTTTGGCGCAAAACCACTTCAATTTCCGGCGAAGACCTTTTTTTTGGTCTTCATTTAATTTTGGCAGAAAAACACTTCAATTTCCGGCGAAGACCTTTTTTTTGTTGTTCATTCAATTTCGGCGACGGAATTACGTAACCTTCACTAAAGTACTTTCGCATGCCAAATGCGTTTGGTCAAGGCTGCAACAGCGGCCCCCCATGCAAAATTTTACAATTTAAGTACCGGATATATCCCCCCCAATAATTTGACTGCATCCCCCCCAACCCCCCAATTATTTGACTATGGTTTACATCTGCACCCCCCCCCCCCAATAATTTGACTATGGTCTGCATCTGAGCTTTGGATAATATTGGCACTTTTTTTGGTCTTCACGTGATTCCGGGGACAAAAACTTCAATTTTCGGTGAAGACCTTTTTTTTTGGTCTTCACTTATTCTACTTACGTGAAAAAAATCGTTGTCGAGCTTCATCCCCCCCAATGTTCAAAATAGGGCAAAATTGGGGTAAACTTGCAATTTACCCCCCAATGCTTAACATAAATCAGCACCACTGACAGCAGGCTGTACACAGTGGTGCTGTTCAGCCGGTTCGTGCAATTCGGTTCTTAAATTTGAAGAACCGGTTGTTTGCACCGATTACTTGCGTTTTAGGCTCTAGCGAACCGGTTTCCAAGTTCAGAGAAACGGTTACCGATCCGATTCGTGCAAAATTTAACCAGCATCACTGGTTGTACGTGTTTTCTGATTATTTGCAGACGTGCAGCTCGATGCATTCAAAGGAACATTAGAAAATTCTTGCAATTCAGAGACTGGCAGTGGTGGAAGCTCTACACTAAGGTATGTGTGTTTTCTTCCTGTTGGCAACGGTCTATACCAAAAAACTGAAAAAGGGGTAGGGAAAGGTTTTAACCCCTTTGAAGTCTTTTTGACGTTGGATAGGCAAGATGTATTTACATATTGATATCTTTTTTTTGGTTTAGGTAAAGCCCCTTCTGAACGTGGTTCGAGTTGAAGATGAATTGAAGGCGAAGGATGAGGAGATAGCTGAGCTGAAGGATAAGTTGGAAAAAGAAGAAAAACTCCGCAAGGATTACGAGGAAAAAAACGTCACACTTCTTTCGGAAAAGAATGATTTAATGCTTCAGCTTCAGGCCGTAAGTTTTAAGATTTATTTTAAAGGTGGTTTTAAACAGTATCCGTTTTTCGTCCGCTTTTGCCCGTTTTCGTACGTATTTGCTTTTTCATGAAAAGCTATGAGCTTTTTCGTCCTCATTTTTGCAAGTCCACATTTTTCCTCACATAAGTAGACTGTAACAAGATAACTAAAATTTTGTTCAAAAATTTCGGGTATGAACGATGAAAGAGATACTTCAATAAAAAGGTGCACTTCATCACAAAAAAAAAATTGTCCAGAATGTGACGGTCTGGTTAGAACGGATTTGGACATACAAAAATGCGGATGAAAAAGAACATACTTTTCAAGGAGAAGCAAACACATAAGAAAACTGACAGGAGAGGACGAAGAACGGATACTGTGCAAATTCACTGCTCGCGAGAGGGGTTTCAGGGGGTACATTGTACCCGGACCCGGGACTAGGGGGGCCCGGGAGGACATAAAATTTAACGCGCACCCAAATACTTCCTCTGACACTAAAGTAGTCGTAGTTCTGTGTGCGTGCAGGCAAAAGCTGGCCGGATTTCGGTGAAGACTTTTTTGCTTTTATTTTTTGGTCTTCACCTAATTTTCGGCCCAGGTCTTGGAAAGAGGTCCGATATCAGTTTTCGTACCACCTGACAAGATTTCTCTTTGAGGCCCTGCGTAAATCCATCTTTATTTACAGAGAGTATCTTATTTGTGGTAGTGATGAAACATTGAGTGCATTCACAAAATCTGTCTATAATTCTTAAACCAACTAAATTTATTTAAAATTTCATAAAAATGATAAAATAATAAAATCGATTTTGATCTCAAAAGACCTTTACCAGTTTTTGAGAAAAAGAAGCAAGTTATAGAATTTGTGGTAATTGCGATCATTTTTTCACAAAGACTTTGAAAAGCCGCAGCAATGACTTCAAAAAATCGAGATTATTTATTCGAAATTTAGAGAGCAAACGTTTGTTTAGGGATTAACTATACAGTACATTGATACTATAGCTGACTGCTCTCACTTAGTCTACGACAATCTTTCTTCGAGACAGTTCAAATGAAGCTTCAGCAGGCCATTAGGGTTGGAAATTCGCGGTTCTTAGTTTTTGGAAACAGATTTTAAGCTTAAGTTACTTGTGGAAAATCCAAAGCCTACGAACTTTGGACCACAGACCGCTATGGTCCGTAGCTAATTTAGAGCATGCCAATCTACTTAAGTACCTCAAGCAATTTACGTTAAATAGGAACAAGAAAACCTCGCAGACGCAGAAGAACGAAGCGAGCAACTTGTGAAGGTGAAACAAGATCTGGAAGGACAAGTAAGTCTGATTTTCTTCAATCTTCTAAAATATCTTCAGAAGTTTTTTACAGATTGAATTTGTTAAGCAGCCATGTTAGCCTGTCGGGCACAGGCGGCGTGGGTACCCTTAAAGCTTTTTTTTTTTCGGGCAAATAATACATTTAAAGTTTTCCGAAAAAAGCATTGTGTTTGTCCTACATTGACGAACTTAATAAGACAGCATCGTATGAAGCTATGTTATCATTATAGCCGGTATAAACTGAGACATTTCTGTAGCGGAACTCTCTTAGTATTACGTAAAAAGCAAAAAAAATCACCCAGCTGTGTGGATTTATTTTAGATTTGCTGATTTATTTATTTATTTATTTATTTATTTATTTATTTATTTTTGTTTGTTGTGACATCTGCACTACTGTAAGAACACATTAAAATGAAATCAGCATTAAGCTGAAATTAGCAGGAGGCTTGACCATCTTGCACACGCTAAAACTTCATCTTTTTTTCCAGAATGCTGACCTGTCGGAGAGGCTTGAAGAAGAGGAAGCAAACAGCGCCCAGTTATCTTCCGCGAAAAAGAAATTTGAAAAGCAATGCGAAGAACTAACGCACGATGTTGAGGCAGCTGAATCCAACATCAATCGACTGGAAAAAGATAAACAGGTTTGTTCCGTGGAGAAAACTTGTGCTGGAAAAATTGAGTAGCGCTAACTATGAGGCCTGATTACCGTTGCCGCTGGAAGCCAAGATACATGACATGTCTGCTGGTTAAAATATTGTGGGATCTTCGATTTAAATACGGTAGTTATATTGCTTCACGCACATCTTTTGCTGAATGCTTTATTTTGGGACCATTTCACGTCATGAAAAATGGAAAAGCCTTATATTTCGTCTAAAATTTTAAAAGGAGCCAAAATTTTACACATTTTTAGGGTCTTGATCTGAAAATCAGAGGCATGACCGCAGACCTTGTACAACGTGATGAAAACATCTCCAGAATGAACAAAGAGAAGAAGCAACTCGAGCAAGTCAACCAGCAAACCCTGGAAGACCTGCAAGCTATGGAGGACAAATCAAATCACTTGGAAAAACTTAAAACCAAACTAGAGCAACAGATTGAAGACGTGAGTAAATTGTACTGTAATTGTAATGACATCTTTATCCACCACATTGTCTTGGCCAGGAGACCGCATAGAGACCTTTCGGTCTTTGGTTCAAGCTGCCACCTGCCCAATTGTCTACCACACGCGGCGATGACTTCACACTGCCCTTTTTATTGAGGAACGTCCAGCAACAGCGAAATTGTAAATACCAATCTTTTTATAGCCTTTGGTTTGACCTGACCAGGAATCACACCCAAGTTTACCTTAAACCGATAACGCTTCCATCTTCAAAAACGAAAAGGACTAATTTAAAAAGCGAACGTGATCTCGTCTCAAATATTTGTATTTTATCATTGCAGTAGCTGAAATGAAAATAATCTTGCCTTTGGTTTGATTGGCTAATAAGAAACCCAACCAGCAACGGTATTAATGCCATAGCATGTTTACCAAGCTGAGAATGAATTGCCTACTCGGAAAAAAACGACGCTCAATTACAAAGACATTTTGCTTTTGCTGAAATTGTTCTGCACAGACGAAAATTTTGATTTCATCAATTCCACACTGCACTGTAGGCTATAGACACAAGCGAATCGGTTGCATTGGTCAGATTACGCAATAAGCCGAAAATGATTTTAATGTTTTTAAACTTTTAACTAATAGGTTGAAGATTCTTTGGAGCAAGAGCGAAAGCAAAAAGGAGACCTTGAGAAGTCAAAGAGAAAGCTTGAAAGCGATTTGAGGAACGCGAACGACAACATCATGGATCTTGAAAAAGATAAAACGTCATTGGAAGATGGCATTCGAAAGTAAGAAAAGAGTATTGATAATTTTATTTATACCATATTAAAACTTCTCAGAAAAATTTATCACTTGAATTCGGTCGTCTCTGATCAAGAGGGAGAATGAACTTTGATTGGATGCATCAATTCTTTTTACACAATCACAGCTTTTGATTCTGCATATCTGCGAATGATTTTTGTCATGCATACTTTCTTAGTTCCCTTTGGTATTACGGCCAAACGAAAAAGAAGTGAATAGATGTTGAAAATAACATAATGATTATTCATAGCACCATATCATCTTTTAACAGCTACTCCAACTAAAATGTACATTGTGACGTAAGTGTAATTGTAATTACATTTTATTCACCAAGTTGCCTTAGTCAAGAGACAGTGAAGGAACATTTCGTTCTTCGAGTCAAGCTGCCACCTGTCTACCTGTCTACCACACACGGTGGAAACTTCACACTAGTCCTTTAATTGTCGAACTTAAAGTAGAGAAGTTGTGAATACCAAGTTTTTTAGTCTGTGGATTGACCGGACCGGGAATCGAACCCAAGTCTACCGTTTCCGTAGCCAGACCAGAGTTGTAAGACGGGCCGGGCTTTTCAGGTCGGGTTCAGGCCGGGTTCGGGCCTAAAGCTGACAAAATTTCGGGCCTGAGACGTGCTTTTTGTATTAGGTGCACAAAAATATTATCAAAATAATCGCTTACGTTTTTCAGACCTCACTTAACTATCGGGTTTTTTCGGCCATGACTTGGGCTACAAATTAGTTTTCAGGTTCGGGCCGGGTTCGGGCCTGAACTTATTGGCCGGTTTACAACTCTGTAGCAGACGCTCAATCAACTCGACCATTGATCGGTTAAATGCTTATCAGAAAACTTCTTTTCAGGAAAGATTTCGATATCAGTCAGCTTAACGGGAGGATCGAGGATGAACAAACTACAGTTTCCCAACTCTCGAGGAAAATGAAAGAGCTCCAGGGAAAGATCGAAGACACGGAGAGCGAGTTAGAAATAGAGAGGAGCGCTAGAAACAAGCTGGAGAGAAACCGAAACGATCTGGTCCGTGAAATGGACCAGTTGTCGCTTCAGTTGGAAGAAGCTGGAGGGGCAACCGCAGCCCAGGTTGGAAAGTTTGTTGATTCACAATAATATTGTGGTAAATTTTACACCTTTAAAAGGTTTACAATGAGTGGAACTTGAATTCAGCATCTGATTAAAAAAGTGCTCCATAGCAGTTATAGCAGTATTGTGTTTTCGAAAGTTTAGATAAACCCAATGCTGCACGTCTTTATTTGTACAGAAAATCGAGTTTATAAATTGAAATTGGTACTAAACTTCATCCATACCAGTTAAAACCAGGCATTTGAATGCCTTGGGATTTAATTTTCCTTTGAAATTGAAGGTTATGGATAAATTAGCTTTTTTACGTTAAGATAAATTAGTTTTGCATGCCCACTTATTTGAGGGATAATTAGGATTAAATATCCCGGAGCCCAATTTTGGTTTGTTTTCCCCTAATAATCCAGTCTCCTTTAAACTGTTTGAGACCGCAAGATGTTACTCCGTACAGATTGAGCTGATCAAGCGACGTGAGGCGGATTATCTTAAACTCCGTCGTGAATACGAAGAAGCTGTGATGCAACATGACGCAATAACGTCACAGATGAAGAAAAAACAGCAGGATCAAATCAATGAATTGGTTGAACAGGTTCGTTTAAACAAAAGAAAGCTCTGTCATGATTTGCAGATATTATCTCCTGAGCCTGCATAAATCATGTTATAAAGTTGAATTATAATCGGCATGAGCAAAATGTTCGGCTATATGAGCAATTTAAACGCTAATATAAGGTAAAGTTGGTCAAGCGGTAACGCGTTCGTCTCTGGAGCGGGAGGTCTGACGTTCAAATCTTCGGCCCATCAAATCGGACACAATGTTGCCGACGGTTCGCTACCGCTGCGGCATTTCGAAAGAAGCTGTGCTGCCCGGGCGCAATGACGCGTAGATGGGCCCCGCACACTCGTTACACGCTTAATTTGGAGTAGTACAGCGAGTACATAATGAAAGATTTGATTTTGATTTGATGTTCTTTGTTTGATCATTGGTCTTGCAATAAGTTAGTCCATACCCACAGCTATACTAAGTGTGGCAGTTTAACGCACCTTTCAAATAAAAGCTGACTTGAATTTTCTGTGCATCTGATAAGATTCAAAGTCATGTTTGTTTGTAGATGAAGAAAAAACTTTAAACATCCTAATCCTGATTTTTATTTTTCAAGGTTGAGAGTCTGTCTCGGGTCAAGAACAAGCTTGACAAGGAAAGAAGCCAACTTCAGATTGAACTGGACGACGTTGGAAGTCAGCTGGAAGAAGTTTCAAAAATTAAAGTTTGTGAAACAATTTATGTTTTCATCAGCAACTAATGAACTAATGCGTGCCGAGCAGGACATTAACCAACTAACCTTGTGATCACGCGTCCACCGTTTGCAAGGCAAGCATCAGAATGTGACTCTTCTATTTCCAGTCAAGCCAGTATCTTCCATTTCTTTTAAACAGCTTTTATTGCCTACCCAAATGACTTTTCTGACGCTTTTAACCACTGCCTAGTACCCAACTGGTGCTCTATTTATAATAACAAGCAATTTTCCGCTAACTTTATTGAAAACGATATGAGTTTCTCAACTAATTATTAATGAAAATCGCATTAGCTTATTTTTGTACGTTACAATTTAATCAAGTCAGGCGATGGCCAACCTCTTAGTCTACTACTATTTCGTGATGAATAGATTCAAAAATTACTGTAGTTAGGCAGAATAGTGGTATGTTTTTTTAGTCCCGAGCGGAAGCCAATGTCCGAGTTATGGAGGACCAAGTATCTGACTTTAAGATGCGCGTAGAAGAACATGTTCGAAGCATCAATGACTTAACAATCGTTAAGAATAAGCTGAACAGTGAGTCAGCAGACAACGCCCAGAGGTTGGAAGATGCTGAGAATAAGGTTGGTTATTCAAAACACTATCGACATAAGCTGGGCCAGACGTATGCGGTGACAGGCTGTGTGAGAGATTTTCATCATGACCGAAAAATCCCTTTCATTATCTATGGTGCTTTGATTGGCATGTACGAAGTTGTTGCTCTTTTACGTTGTACAGCACATGGAAAGTTTCTAAATTTTTGGAATTAATCATTTTGTTACTTTCGCTCAAAGTCTTTAACAGAAAGACAAGGCAAATTTATTTAGTCGCTAACTAACAGTTATAATTATAACCATTAACTAAGAAAAAAATAGTGTTGGTAAATATAATAAGAAACTTTTAGATAACCATCCCAGCAGCAGTGTGCTTGTGTATGCAGAGCGCCTCGTCGGCGTGGACTCCCAAAAATTAATAAATTTTTCAATTGTTGCATTATCGGCCGACCACCACCAAAGGCTACAAATTAATCGTTTAAATCTGTGATCAAATTAATCGTTTAACCGATCAATGGTCGAGTGGATAGAGCGTCTGCTACTGAAACGGTTGACTCGGGTTCGATTCCCGGTCGGGTCAAACCACAGACTATACAAATTGGTATACACGGCTTCCTGCCTGGCGTTCAGCAATTAAAGCGACAGTATGAAGCCTCCGCCGTATGTGGTAGACAGGTTGGCAGGTGGCAGCTTGACTCGAAGACCGAAAGGTCCCTTCGCTGTCTCCTGGCCGAGGCAACTTGGTGAATAAAGTGTAATTACAATTACAATTACAAAAAATCAAATTCAGGTGAACGCTCTATCTCGAGCTAAATCACATATGACGTCACATGTTGAAGATCTGAAGCGTCAGCTTGAAGAAGAGACAAAGGTAAATATCATTACTTGATTGCCATAATTTTAACTTTCGATTTGGTTAATGTTAGAAACTAGTAGGAAGAGATAAAACTTTGGAAAAACAAAATGCTGAGATTGAAATTAATTTTTGGTGCTGATTGCATGGCAGTTTTACTTAATTTGATTAAAAACAGTAAAGTCTTGTTTAAAATAGTAAATTTTTTGTACTTTTCACACTCAGCTACGTCCATCATCAGTAAAAATAAAATCTGTTTCGAATAAAATTTTTTTTTTCTATTTCTTACTTTTAGGGTATCTATAAGTGTAATAGCATCTAATTCAGACTCTCAAACAATTTAGGTTTCTAATTTTGGGCCTTATCGAAAATTTCTCAACAAAAAGAAAAGTCAGTTTGGATGTTATGAATCTAATTTCTATAATGACACCTTCTCTGCAGAGCGGAAGGAGGATCCTTCTGCAAATGCATGACTGAGTAACTGCCAACAAATTCATTTTTCAGGGAAAACAGTCGCTCGCCCATGCTCTCCAAGCAGCGAGACACGATCTCGATTTGCTTCGGGAGCAAGTAGAGGAGGAGCAAGAGGGAAAGAGCGAGCTACAGCGCGCGCTTTCGAAAGCAAATGCGGAAGTTTCAAATTGGAGGACAAAGTATGAAACGGACGCAATTCAACGAATGGAAGAACTGGAAGAAGCAAAGTAAGAAATTACGAATCTACAAGACAGTGTCCAATATCTTGGACCAGATGATAGTTTTTGGGGGTATGTTTTGAACGCAATTGTAATTGTAATTATATCTTTATTCATCAAGTGGCCTCGGCCAGGAGACAGTAAGGAACCTTTGGTGTTTGAGTCAAGTTACAAATGCCCACTTGTCTACCGCACGAGGTGGAGGCTTCGCGCTGTTCCTTTTTAATGCTGAACGTCAAGCATGGAAGCTGTGAATATCAATTTTTGTAGTGTTTGGTTTGACTCGACCGGAAATGGAATCCTAGTGTACCTTTCAGTAACATTCGCTTTATCCTTTTGACCACTGATCGGTTCACGTTATACTGGTAACCTTTTTGGTCCACTAGTGTATTTCCAAGCTTGTAGTAAGGTATATCTAATCAAGCACGATGGTGTCATTCCATTTTTAACACTAAAAATATACCCGCAAGGCATAGGATGCATTTTTCTGAAAAGAATTTCTTAAGCACGTTTTACGGCTACAGTTCAAGTAAATGTTGCTTGTTTATTAATGCTTTTGAAGGTCATCTGATGCCGGCTAGTTGGTCAAGCGGTAACGTGTTCGTCTCTGGAGCGGAAGGTACTAGGTTCAAATCTCGGGGCGGTCAAATCGAACACAATGTCGAAGGCAAAGGCTCAGCGTGCTGTGACGTTTCTTCGAAAGAAGTGGTGTTGCGTGGGGGCAGTGATGCGGAACTGGGCCCTCAAACTCGTTACACGCTTCGGTGTAGTACAGCAAGCATTATGAAAGATTTGATTTTGATTTGAAGTTCAAGCTGTCCAGTACCATGTCGTTTGTCGACATGCGTTGGTAAATTGACCAATCACATAAAAACTCCGTTTAGTACGTTCAGTATGTTTACCACTCTCACTTTGCTTCTTTTTAGGAAGAAACTGGCAATTCGCTTGCAAGAGGCCGAAGAACAAACTGAAAATGCGTTTGCGAAATGCTCAAGCCTCGATAAAACAAGAATTCGGCTGCAGAATGAAGTCGAAGACTTAACCATTGATGTGGAAAGAGTTAGGAGCTTTTTTCTTTTTCTTTGAGTTATTATTTTAGAATATTTCTCCTATTGTAGACATGTGTGACTTGTGAAGTTTCTGGGGCGATTGCTGAAGATCATTGCAGGTATAAAATGGGATTTAGTTAACCTCAAAGCATACCCGGTTAATTACAGTAGACGTTAAAGTTTTATTTTGCACCTGTATTTTTTTTATCTTCAGTACTGATTGCACGGTAGTTTTATTTAACTTGATTAGAAACAGTAAAGCATTATATATAATAATAAAATTTTTAAACGTTTCAAACACCGCTACATCTATTATCGGTTAAGAGTATGACGTAGATGAGTCGGAAACGTTTAAAAATTTTACGATTTTAAATAAGGCTTTACTGTTGTATTTGACAACTTCATTTCTTGCAAGATTATCTTATTCTTATAGGCCAATGCTACTATTGCTGCTCTTGACAAAAAGCAACGTAATTTTGACAAAGAGATTGCTACGTGGCGCCAGAGAGTTGAAGAATTGCAAGCGGAGTTGGATGCATCTCAAAGGGATTCAAGGAATTATTCCACAGAGGTTTTCAAACTCAAAAGCTCATACGAAGAAAGCATCGAACAGCTTGAAATAGTGAAGCGAGAAAACAAAAACTTATCAGGTAATTTTAAAGCAAAACGGCTGACAAGTTTTATTAGATAATGAATCAAGTAAGGTTGCAAAACGTTTAGTAAAAATGCTCGCTCAAATTGGCTCTTTGCTTTATACTGTTATCAATAATAATCATTAATAAAAATATTGATGTTTACTTTTATTGATATTGCTTTTTTCTGTTGCAAAATACTGATAGTTTATTCTGCAGACATTGTCATTCTCCTGAAGAAGATATCCTTATAAGGGAATCGAAACGTTTATTTTCAATAGATTTTAGTGGCTTTTGTGCAGAGGTGGACATAGCACAATTCGAAACGCGAAGCGAAACTTCCGCAACCTCCGCAACTGCGGAAGTTGCGTGCGCTTTTTTTTTTTTTTTTGAAATATTGCGTAAGTTGCATTACGGATTAAAGTCTTTAAAATTTGTTGCGCCTTTATTGCACTGCGCTTTCAAAATTTTTTTTCGGTTAATTGCGCAATTCTGTACATTAAACTTAATTTTGTTTAATTTCAATCGTAATGTTGATACATGTCGGCCTTCTTTAACAAAGTATTTACTCTTTTTCTGTCTAAAATCGAAAAAAATGCGATATTTGCCTTCTGTAGTGAAATTTTAATTGCGGAAGTTAGGTTGCGCTTTAACTTAGTCGAAAATATCGTTTCGCAACTGCAGAATTGCGTTGCGCTTCAGAAATTAAACTGCGCATTTTGCGCTACATTTTTACTGGTTGAAAAGGTCTTTGCGCGTTGTTGCGCTGCGCTTTTGAGATAAAGTTATTTGTGCCCACCTCTGCCTTTGTGACAATCATAACAACTGAAAAGCAGAAACGTCCTTAACAGAAAATGTTAAGCCATTTATGAAAGACCAGCATTTTTAAAAATAGACTTTTTGAAATGTAATTATATATTTTAAAGTTTATTAATGCTTTATATCAAAGTGTTGCCAACATATTATTCACCAATACCTCAACGAAATGAGATTTTTATCATTCAATATAACGTAGATATCATTTTTAGATTTACGGAAGTCTGTCAGCAGCAAACATTCGTCATGACTGCTGGTGGTTGGCAATTGTAATTCTACCTTGCGCAATTTGTTATCATTTGTTTAATATCACCTACCAGTTGGTCGAGCGGTAACGCGTTTGTCTCTGGAGCGGGAGGTCTGAGGTTCAAATATCGGGCCGGTCAAAACGGACACAATGTTGCCAACGACTCGCCGCCGCTGCGATATTTCTTTGAAAGAAGCTGTAATACCTGGACGCAATGATGCGAATAAGATGGGCACCGCCAACTCGTTACACGCTTCGGCATATTACAGCGAGCATAATAAAAGATTTGATTGCTATTGTTTTTAATATCAATTTTCCTTCTTTCTTTTCTTTACTCCGTTTCAATAGCTGAGTTTTGACTGGAGATTTGATATTACTAACATAACACTACGAGTTTGCGCAACAACAAAGCATTGTACGGGTCAATATCATTCAGAAATATTAGCGTCTAATTTCAGTTTTTTAACTGTCAGTGCTTTTTATTTAACAGAGGAAATAAACGACCTAACTGACCAGCTGAGTACGGGAGGAAAATCCCTGCATGAGCTCGACAAAGCAAGAAAGAAGGCTGAGCTGGAGCGGGAAGAGTTGAGGTCCGCTTTGGAAGAGGCTGAGGGAGCACTTGAGCTTGAGGAGGTAATGAGTTGTTCCGTGATCAATAAACTAAGAGCTTGTTTTTATTGGATTGAGTGGAAATTCCAGTCGTAAAATATTTTCCTATTTTCAATGCGTTCTTTTCTTACTCTTTTTGTTCTTCTATTTATTGATTCCTGTTTTCTTTTCTGTTTCTTTTTTTTTTTAAACAACCGAAGATTGTGTAGATTAACATAAAAAATTGCGCATATTTCGGCAGCCTTTTTTGGAGTGATAATACATCAAGCTCAAGATGTCGAAATTTTATTAACCGCAAAAATCTGTAATTGAGTCAAACTGTGTAATTTACTTTTTTTGTACGTATCCTTGAATATTGTGTTTGTTTTCAGAGTCGGGTGCTTCGCCTTCAACTCGAACTCACTCAAGTTAAGGCTGATATCGACCGAAGAATCCAAGAAAAAGATGAGGAATTTGATAGCACCAGGTACTCAATCACTAACACTACCGAAGTCCTCCGACATGGGTTGAAAAGCTGGGATATTTTATTGTAGAGCTGTAAGAACTCCTGATGAGAATCGAACTTGTGCCCACATGCACTTATCATGCTACAAAAACACACATGTGCTATCTAAATTGCGGAAGAATTTTGACAAATAAATATAATGGCAAGTCACTTAGTTTCAGCAGTCAGATGACAAGTCAATTTAGCAGTCAAATGACGAGCCATTGGTAAACTAAATTGCGCACTTACAATCACCATACCTTATTTTCATTTCTCCATTTTTATTTTTGAATGGTCCTTCCCATTTGGTACTAACTTTTCCGTACAGGGTAGGTCTAGGCCTATTTTGGCAAATTAAATTTAAAATTATTCCTGAAGTGAAATAGGCAGAACTAATTTAATAGTTCACAGAGACATCACGTCTTACAATCCTACTTCATTTGCCAACACCTTAATGCTGTCTCCGCGTCGAAATGGGTAATCATTTTAACCCCTAGTGACGCAGGTGAGGCGGAGCCCCTATCGCGGGAGCATTCCCGTGTTTCGAAGTCAACTGACTTCATCATTAGTGTGAAGAGGAGTCGACACAATGCAAAGAATTTAAAATTTTAAATATTTTTGCTGCTTTTGGAAATACTAAGCACTGAGCAGATTGATCGATCCTATGGAAGAGATCGATTGGTATCAAACCATAAGATTAATTAATTATTTGTCAGGAAAAACCATCAACGAGCATTGGAGTCCATGCAGGCCAGTCTGGATGCTGAGATTAAAAGCAGGTCAGATGCAATGAGGCTGAAGAAGAAGTTGGAAGGTCAGCTAAATGACACGGAGATGCAACTTGATCACGCGAACAGAAACCTTCAAGACCAACTGAAACTTGTCAGAAAACTACAAGTAACCATTAAGGTAAATTTTCGATTGTTATGTTAAACTGCTTTGTTTCTTAATTTTGTTTTATTATAACTTTGAGAAAATGGCTGTTTAAACCAAGTGGATTGCAACTATTAACATGCGGAAAAGAAGCTTTACGAAATTGTTGTCCAAACATAATGGTACGAAAACTGCATGCACTGGAACCCTAATGTTCCAAAGCACTGTACAAATTGTACTTCCTGTTTACAAAGTAGGTAGAGGTATAAATAAACTCATAAGATAAATTGATTGGTAGATAGGTAGATACAATAGATAGAATCGTAAATGTTTGGTTAGACATCAGCTTAGCCAATCCTAATTAAAAAATATGTATTACTATTGCGCATTATTTACTTACATTTTTTCATGTTTTCTGCATTGTTTTTCCTCCCTGGTATTTAATAACGCTGTTTTTTTTTTAGGAAATTCAAGATCAGATGGATGAGGATCAGCGAATTCATGAGGAGCTCCGCGAACAATTCAGCAACCAGGAGCGAAAGTTTACGATGCTGTCGACAGATTATGAAGAAACAAAATCAGCGCTGGAAGCAAACGAACGAGCTCGTAAGTAAACTCTGAGTGCTAATACCGCGCTGCCGCGCTCATACACAATATTGCTCATTGTGTTTTTGTAATCAAGCTGTTTCGGCCGACAGAATGAATCATCGAGTTCAGCTGCCCACTTTTTTACCACCACCACTCATAATGGAAGCTAGCTCTGCTGCTTAATAATAAGCAATATCAAACTGCAGTCTGCAAACGGCCTATTTCAAAGTGGCTTGGATCATTTGTTGATGATTTCAACTTTTGAAAATCTGTAGCGCCTCCAAATTGTCCTGTCGACAGTTTTTATACTCATAAATACACGAAATTGTTAATGCTATCTCAACTGTTTTAATATGGATATTACCAGAATCCGAAGCGCACTAGCAAAGTGAAGATTCCATAATGTCTCTGATGATGAAAGTGTGAGTTCGTTAATGACACAGCAAAACACCGGATTTAATGACCGCTACTCTCGCAAAAATGTGAACTAAATGACACTTTTCAACTTTGAATTTGAAAAAACTGTGATTGTCTGAAAGGACTATTAGTTTAGAGTAAAAAAATTAATCAATTTGTTTATACTGTTTGCAGGCAAACATGCTGAAGCGGAGTTAATTGAAACAAGTGACCGGATGAGCAGTATGGTTGCACAGAATTCCGCTCTATCCGCTGCGAGACGAAAATTGGAGACGGATTTTGAGCAAGTTAAAACTGAACTCGAAGAAGCAATTGCGGAGGCTAAGAATGCTGATGAAAGAGCCAAGAAAGCGACATTTGATGTGATTGCTTAGGTTGATTTTTCAGTGAGGAAGACGATAGATACTTACCAAATAGTTCTAGACTTATGGGTTATATTTTTTTTCGACAATGTCAACTTTTTTTTGGCTTTTTTGTTTTTTGCTTGGGTTTATTTTATGCCTCCAGTTTCTTTTTTGAAAAAAAAAAAACGATTAAAAAGACAATTAATGCAATCAAAAATTCCATTTGCTACAATGATTTGAAGCACAATAGAGATTAGGTTTTGCATAATAGTTATCTATCTTGACTGCTTGCGACGTTAGCCTGCTTTCTATCAATAAAATTTTCTTTAGGCTTCCCGCATGTCCGAAGAATTGCGCACGGAGCAGCAACAAAGCCTTTCTCTTCAACGTATCAAGAAAACGCTCGAAATTCAAGTTCACGAATTGGCGGTACCCACCAATATTTTTTTAATTGATCGAAGTTTTAGTATGTTCAATTTAACAAAACGTTCTTAGCATAGTTTTTAGCAGGAAAATTAATGACAGATCAACTAAACTATAAGAAATTCATGGTCTAAGGTTCAAAAATTTGATTTCTTAAAAAACATTATATTGTATATTAAAAATTCGAGTACACTATTTCATCTCGCATTTTCCGATCCCTTTTGCTGTCAACCGAATCAATCAAAATTTAAGTCTTTTACGTTTTACATTGGTATGACGCTATTTGAGACTACTTATTTGAAAACAAACTTTAAAAATTTCAGCTGCAGCTGAAAAAAAAATTAATTTTTTTCTGTTTCCGTTTTTGTGATGGGTGGAGGCGGGAGTAATTTGACCCAAGAAATGCTTTGACATCGAGCTTGTGCTGTTTGAAGCAAAGCAAAAGCATCGATTTTGAATTTTTCGATATGTTTAGATAAAAGTGGATGATGCCGAGGCTTACGCTTTGAAAGGCGGGCGCAAAGCTTTGGCGGCCCTTCAAAGTCGAATCAAGGACGTTGAAACAGAGTTGGATGCTGAACAGCGCCGCCATGCGGAGACCCTCAAGAATTATCGAAAGATGGATCGGCGTCTCAAAGAGCTAACTTTTCAAGTAAACGTTTGTTTTGATCTAATTTAATTTCGAAAAGGTATCGAAGTATTTTTGAAAAGCAAAACAGCTTCATATAGTTACATTTTTTGGTCCTAAAACTTTTCAAATTTAGCACTCTCAAAAGACAAATTAAGTACTCTCAAAAGCGTCTTCATAAAGAAACCATTAACATCGAATAAATCAGTAATGCTACTGCTCCTACTACAAACCACCCCATGGCATAGAGAAACTGGTTTCTTTGGACCCGATACTGAGCTCTGGCTGAACTGATATACTGAATGTTGAAAGAAAATACGAGAGAAGAATGTTCCTGCAAACGTCATAACTATATTTTTCTTCCAGGCTGATGAGGATCAAAAGAATCAAATCCGGATGCAGGAGCTAGTTGCGAAGCTTCAAGCTAAACTCAAGCAGTACAAAAAGATGGCTGAAGATGCTGTACGTTTCTAAACTGTATTTATCATTGATTAACAGCATTTATCAAACTTCTGCATAACATAGTGTGTCATTTTTTCTCTGCCATAACTTGGAACTTTTTTGTTTCGGTCTCCGTGGCGGCTTAATCTAACAAACATTTGGCAATGTCAAACATAATCATGCGGTAGCAATAGAATAACAAGCTGGTTTTTACATGTGATGCTATATCTGCTTGTTACATTTTTTTCGGTCCGCTGTTTTTCGTCAACAATTAGTGCTTCCCAATGTGCACAACTTTTTTCGAGCTTGGAAATGAGCCTCATAATTGACATTTACCATGGCTGGTTGGCTTAAGCCATGATTGATAGAGGTGTAGGGTGGCCTCATCACTACTTATGAAGTATAATTGGAGTCTTTTGTAAGATTATACCGTCGTTCTAATTGGCGTAATTGCAACGTTTTTATTGCGTTGACCAAGATCATTGTCTTCAATCGCCAAAATAACCGTGGTTTCTTATCGAGCAAAAATAAACCCTGAATTTTTTCTCATTTTACTTAACTTCACTTATGAAATTTAGGAAGAGCAAGCGAATCAAAACCTGGTAAAGTATCGCAAAGCAACTCATGATCTGGAGGAGGCGGAAGAGAGAGCGGAGATCAGTGAATCTGCTCTAAGTAAAGTGAGGTCGAAGAGTCGATACATGGTACGATGTGCGATTTGTATCATTATTATGTTGTAGTCCTATAAGACAAGTTTGTTTCCGTAGGCACAACAAGTTTTGAAGTTGGTCGTAAAAAAAAACTAAATGAAACAAATAATAGTAGAAATCGAACCTTTGGAAACCGGAAATTAGTTTAGAAGAAAATATTAGTGTATGTTCGTGAACAATGAGTAGCTTGTGCTATATACAAAATTAACAATGGTATCACAATCAAAGAATAAAATTTCTAAGCTTTGGTGGGTAGTATATAAAATTAACAAGAAGAGGAAAAGACAGACAAACAGTATTCATTCGCCGAGTAAAATAAATCACAGCATCACAAATGAAACACAAAACAATCTCAGCAGGAGACTGCGAAGTGACCAATATTTCAGGTCTTCTAGTTAAGCAACCAACCAGAAACTGCAATTGCGACATATTTCTAAAAAAATGAAAACTAAAGAAGATTTTGCAAATACACTTAACCTGCTGTATTTTGGGTCCATTTATAAGATATTATACATTTAGCGATAGCTTTCGAGGAGCCTTTTTTTAAGATTAGTTTTGAATTTACTGAACAGTTGCTTTCTTACTTCAAATGGGATGGAATTCCAAATCTTAGTACCATGATATTTTAAAGATTTTTGACATCGTGAAGTGGAAAATTTCGGAAAATAAAATTTATTTTCTGACTTTGATCTGGTTGAACGCACATGAACAGAGGAAAGAGGTTTGAAAATTCTGTGAAGCAATGCAGAAGGTTTTGATTATACCGTTGGTGCATTAGTTTTGCAATTTTCATTTATTAAGTTCGGGTGGTTTTAATATTCTTAATTTAAAGAGCAATGTATTACCTAATTTTTTATACTTTTAGAGCTCTTCAGGAGGGGGAGGAGAATCGGGCTACTCATACTCTATCTCTAGAAAGGTGGTGACCACCTCCTCAGCAGAAAAAAGCTCATCCTAAGGCTTAAACATCCACTAATGACGTCATCTCATTCAAAGTGAGTATATAGCTTTTCCACTTTGCACTTAGCGATTTGAGCAAAACTTGACCTCCTCGGTTTGGGTTGCTGCGCGACTGTAGGCTGCTGGTCCTGTATCAGCCTTCTACTAATCTTCGTGTTTTTTATTGTTTGTTTTGGTTTGTTTGTATTTGTACAAACGCAATTGTATTGTTACCTCTATTCGTAGAATGTTTTGGTCCATTTTCTTAAAGTGATCGAGTACTATTGGGAGACTAAATGCAAAGCTAAATTTTTGAGGAGTAACTGTAAATTAAATTAAAAATAATCCAAACTTAAAAACTGATTTGGCCTGTTTTTGAAAATTGGTACATTTTTTACCAATTTTTAAAACAACCAATTTAACATTTTTAAATTATGCAATGTATTTAGATTCAAAGACATTTCCATCAACGTCAGAAAGATCTCACATCTCTATTATTTCATCCGCTTTTCATTGCTTATTCATTTTCTTTTGGTAACAAATCGTAAACTGTTGTTATACCATTTTGTTGCAATTACCCTAGAAAATGTCTAAGTGTTTCGTTTTCACATTTTCAATTTTTTTGGTTGCATTACTTTTTATTCTTTTTTCTTGCTTCAATAACGCCAGTAAACAGTGAAATTAGTCACACAATCGAACGCTTATTGTGGGCTGATAATTATCTCTTATCATTTGCTCCTACTGAAGTATCTGTTTATAAATCTTTGATAATTTAATGTCTTCCTTTTGAAGGTGTTTAACAGTGTTATAATGTGTAGGAGGTAACAACCACGATTTTATAAAAACTTGTAATAAACAAAGCAATGACGTCAAAGTTAGAAATTAAAAAAGGTCTTGAATTCTTGAACTTGTCCAATTTCCGTATTTAATAAAAAATTACTGAAATTCTGAGAGCTAGCAGGAAAATATTTGTTCATCCTACACATTAATTTCTGAAAAGTTTTTGTCGGATATTAGTAATGTGTATATCAGTTAATTTATTTACTTCATTTTGCATATTTTTTCATTGTCATTGATCATTATTTCATTGCCATGCTATTTCTTGCATTTGTGTAAGATGTTCATCGCCCTATTCATGCTTCTTCACTCTTATCAGCAATAAAATATCTTCACTCTTAATCTGATGTTATCTTTGAAAAATTTTTAAAAGGAAAGTTTAGTAAGAAAATATAGCTTTGGTTTTGGTTATACTTTCCACGATCTTTGCACTATAACGAGTACTGTAATGAAACTTTAGTAAATACGAATCCTGCATCAATTAAGTAATACACTTTTTTTATATAAGAGGCTGGATGTTTCTAAGTTTCATAAAGTTTCAACTTAAATATTTACGGATTTTCAGCCTCTTGTTCTTAAATTTTATTCAAAAATAAAGTGGCACAAATTCATTCTTGCTTGGTTAAAGTTATCTTTTACATAAGAATCATGTTTCGTGAAATAATCTTCAAATAAATCAACAATGGTTATAATATCTAAAAGGCGATGAAAACTGCTGATTGTATACAAGTGCATTGTGCCGTCCCGTGATCTTAAATATGTTTTTCTATGCTGAGATAATACTCTTAAATTTTGAGCAAAATTGAGTCTCATGTTCTTGTAAAAAAAGGTTTATACTTTGTTAGGCTGAGAATTAAGTTTAACCGTCATGCCTACTCTGCCAGAGCTTGCAAATACGTAAACTGAAACCCAAAAAAGGTGTTTTTTGTTAACGCTGAGACAAACTCACAGAGGACCTTGATTGTTTACAAAGATGAATAAGCAAAGACATTGTAACGCAAGGACTGTAAACATTTATTTTAGTTTGGTACCTCATAATTTTGTACATATATTTGTAAATATTCGACGGCATTTCAAATGTTAACCAAATACAACGACAATGTAAACAAAGAGTAGTGCACTGCGAAACAAACAATAATAATAATTTATAAACTTTGCTAATTTTGCTACCTCAAATTGTTTAACAAGTTTTTCAACAATGAAAGCATATAACTATTTCACCAAATAACAATTAAAGATATCGAGATTTACCAAAAAACTTTGAATTTTCACAATTAGAATTGAAGATAAATCTCAACTCATATTATTCACGGAACATAAAAAAAGTCATTCTTTTTCGTATTCAAACTTCAATCGGAAAGCTTAAAACACGGTCAACTTTTAAGCGGGTGAGGACAATTCGACCGGAATAAAAGCGCCGCCATCGCTTCCTCATAAGAGAAAATATGGATCATTTAATAAAAATATTGCGGTGTACGAGCTCGTACTATAGCTTTGCTACGCCGGCAGTGTAACGCGTTGGCAAAGCTCATCTCAGACACATTGCTTTTGATAACACAAGCTACGTTTCAGTAAGAAATGCTTCGGCGGGGTGAACTGTTGGCAGCTTGTTTCGACTTGGCTGATCCAGGAATGGAACCCCTGACTTCCTGCTCTGAAGACAGAGCAGAGCAGGAACTGTGTAACGATTGTCCGACTTTTTAAATGAAGATAAAGCTTTCCAAAGAGCGTCATTGCAAGGCCTCTTAATCACAAAAAAAGTACCAATGGTCCTGGGACTTTAAATGTAAAAATAGATTAATAGTGGGCAAATAGACAATTGGCAGGACCAGGGTTTGATTTACATTCATGGTAAAAAAATTTATAACCCTTTCTCAAAATTGTTCATATGTTATATTTTTTGACGACTGGTAAACAAGCCAAATAAATTATTTCAGCACACTGCCGACCGGCCTAAGCTAACTAACATTAATAAAAATTTAATTGCGGCTAACTTAACATTTTTCAAAGTTGAACTCTCTCGTGCAGTAAGTTAAAACTCTACTTCAGAACAATGAGGTAAATCAGCTTTATATCCTGTAGGACTCACTGCTTTATGTTTGAACTGTCGAACACTAAGAAAGAGCAGCTGTAGCAGCAGTAACAAAAATCATCCGTGCATCCTTTGTATTGACCAAAGTTAGTCGGAAACGATACCAGTTCACATGGTTCCAAGGAAAACGCTTTAATAAGACACTTGGTTTCTAAAACGGTTCAACTTCTACTACTTAATGGCAAAAAAAAAGCATCGAAATCTTCAGTTTCGTTTGGCGGAAAGAGCAAAATATTGCGCAACGCATCAGAACAAAATTTGAATTTACAACTGTTGCGCTTTTATTGCGTAACAAATTTACAAAATATTGCGCAACGCATCAGAGCAAAATTAGAATTTACAACTGTTACGCTTTTGAAAGATTAACACGCGGAGTTGTCCAGAATAAATCGTGTACAGAAGAAGAAGAGGTGATCTGTATGTATGCGCAGAAGGGGTTGGAATATTTATAACTTCAGCGCTAATCACGTGCTAAGACAGCATCCGAAGCTGCCAGAGAAAGTTCAAGTTTGATTCTGATTCAAGCAAGTAAACTTTCAGCAAATTAAACTAGGGAGTGACTATTTAGCTGAAAGTTTTTAGGTTAAAGAGAGTAAAACGAGAATGAGGATTAGTCAACTGCACTTATTTTATTTCTTTTTTAATGGGTCAAGATCAAGGTTTGACGTAAGGTTAGATTTGGGGTTAGTTTTAGAATAAGAAGTGTGTTGGAGCTAGATTCGAATCAGAAATAACAAAAAAGTTGATAGAAATTAACGCTGAAGAAAAACCTTCTTTGAAAAAACAACTAACACGCAAAAATAGATCCCTGGTATTGCAGTATTCAGTATTCTGGTTAACTAAAATGTACCTAGTTGTTTTCAAGGCTTACGTCCAATGCCCGCACTTTTTAAACGGCTTGACTTGGTACAGTCGTTTTCTAATTTAAACCAGTTACACCAGCTAAAAATAAGAGTTAGAAACAAAAAGCAATTACTTGATAATGAAACAAAACAGTTTTGAAGAACTTTTAGAGCTAGTTTAGGAAATGATACAATGAAAAGCTGCAAAGTTTTGGGCCTTGCTTTTTGAGTTTGAGATTCGTTACAATATATAGCTCTAAGTTTGCATGCACACTGTAGCGCAACGCAAACAAGGGGGGCAAAGGGAGCTTTAGCCTCCCTTAGCCACGTCACTTACAAATTTTAACCCAAATTGCAAGCGTTTAAACATGTATTGGACGTGATTTGTAAGTAAGAGGGGGGGAGGGGCTTGAAGAGGCTGAGCGATTTAATTCCACAACTACCTTTTAAATCTTAGCAATTTAGTTCTTTTAAATCGCTCCATAAAGATACAAAATTTGATCTGAATGGCGCTAAAATGGCTATTTTTTCTGAAAAAATAAAAAAATCGCCCCGGGCCTCCCATTTGCGATACGCGTGAATACACACCAGTTTGCTCATCACGTTGCCCAAATAAAAGCAAAAAAAATCTTTGAGTTCAAGCTCCCCCCTTCAATAAAATCCTGGTTGCGTGCCTATATGCACACTATACTACAATATAATTTTCCGGCACTTGTTTGTTTGTTTGCTTTCGAAAACTAACCATGCATCATAAAGTAATAATAAAAAAGAAGTCGAGAGCGCTAAATCGAAAACAATGCTGCCATAAAAACCTAGTTAGGTGTATAGCTTCGTGGACATTCTACTGTATACAAGAAATGTAACATGGTCTAAATATCGAGTTTACGTTTTTGTAAACGGAGGAGGTGGAAACTCCGCAACATATCCATCGTTCACCACCCCGTTTTCGCCAGTTTCCAACGCTGACGTGTCCACTTTTAACGTGGAGGTGTTTAACTGGTTGCTTTTTGTGTCTACAGACGCCTCAAACATCTGCAATCCAATATCTTGTTTCTGGCCGATTACTGTTCCGTAGTCCGGAGCGGGAGTTTCCGGAGTCTTTGCTTTAACAGCGTGATCCTTGATGAAGCTTATAATGTTTTCACTATCCCAATTAGCCCGTGGCAGCTCACAAGCTCGACCGAAACAAGTTTCGGTGTAGCAGTTTCGACACAAGCCTTTTTCAAGGCCAGAGGAACTTGACAAATGAGATGGATTTCGTTGTAGAAATGAAGTAGGCCTTTGCTTATATAGGCTGCTGGTATGTCGTAGAAGCTGTGCCTTTTCTGAGCGACTTTTCACCCTTTTAAGCTGCTTTTTTTTGTCCACATCAAAGGCCGCGCAACTGGGACAGCGGTTTGCTCCGCACGATAAGGGTCGCAGGCGAGAGGAACAAGTTTGTTGAAATTTTTGACTGTTTTTTCCGTGTTTTGGGGATTTTACGAGCTTGGATAGCGAGTTGTTGCCATACGTTGATGACGTCATAGTCGAAAGGGAGCCGATGCTTCCAAAAGAGGACAAGGAGTGAGAAAAGAGATCATGAGCGAGAAGGTTACCGTGGTAACGACGCTTCTTTCTTCTGGTTCTGCACTCCAAGCACCAAACCGTTATGATCCAAATTAATAACAATAAAAACAATGCAAAAAGTAGGATTATTGCGACATAGACAATGATTCCAGCCATTGGGTCTAAAGTGGGAAAGAGTTTTCTCGGGTCCGTCAGAGTTTCCCAGAACGTAAACTGCCTATTAGCAACAATATCTTGGCCATTTTGTCCAGGAAGATCTTGGATTCCATTATTTTGCTGTGTTGAATCAGTTGCACTATAAGATTTCTCTTCTATCTTCTCCAGAGTAACGTTTCTCATACTTTCTAGAAATGGAAAAAATATTGACGTTTTAGTTTTATTCCTTGGAAATTTTTGCATCAGTAAAATTTACTTCGGTTTTTGGCCCCAACACAAATTAAACTTGTAAAAATAGCGATAAAAAAATTCATGAATGAATCAAACAATTTTCAAGTTTTATTTTGCAATAAAATCAATTCTTTACAGTTTATTTATTTTTTTATTTGTTTATTTTTTAAAGGAAGGTACGTTAGAATTATTCGAATAGCTTTTGCACAAACAATTTCTGAAAATTATAACTGTGCAACGTAATACTTACTTTTGTTGAACAATCAGAAAAACTGCAAAGGAAATAAACAATAAGCTGGCAAAGCCAGTAACCGCGAGAAAAAGAATGCTTCCAAAGCTGAATGTTGGTCTGAAAATAATAAGAATAAAACATTATTGTAGTATTTACATTCACAAGAGATAAAGCCACACAACCATAAAAAATCCTTTTCACATGTACCGCTTTTAACGTAAATTTTAAAACGCAAAGACATTTTAGGAACACAAACTATGGTTTCATGCAGTAGGTACGGGGCCGTAGCCAAGAGGGAACAAAGCATTCAAAATTGCAGATCTCAAAGTGACAAAGCAAATTTACCAACGAGTGAAGATGTTTTGATTTTTTATTTATTCAATTCTAAGCTTGAGACCACGATCACTAAAAACTTTTTACTTTTTTTTTGCCTTCGCTTATTTTCGGCTGGAAATTAAGACTCAGTGGCGATGAAAATATTTATTCAATTCTTTTGTTTTTCTTTCAACCTTTCCTAAAGCCAGCTAACCTTCTTCTGAGTTCCGACAGTCGGCATTGGCACGGTCAACATATACAACTGAGAATGGAATAAAACGTTTAGCTTCGAGAGTGAAGAGTTTGAAAATATTGTGAACAAATACCAAAAACTTTGTTAGTTTCACCCTGAGTTGTAAATCGGCCCGGGCTCGGGCTTGATATACGTATTTGCCTTGTGTTTTTGCCTTTTAGATGATGTAAAAGCGTAACAATAAAAGCGTACCGTAATTAAAACAACCAAGGGCGCCGAAACCCGGGGGGATAGGGGGATATACCCCCCCCAATAATTTGAGTATGGTCTTCATCTGCATCCCCTCCAAAAATTTGACTTCAGCGTGCATCTGAGTGTGGGTCTCCACTTGAATTCGGGGAAAAAAAGTGTTCCACTTTTGGAGAAGACCTTTTTTTTTTTGGTCTTCACCTGAATTCGGGGCAAAAACGTGTTCCAATTTTGGTGAAGACCTTTTTCTTTTTATTTGGTCTTCACTTGATTCGCTCATCTGAAAAAAATCGTGGTCGAGGTTCATCCTCCCCAATGTTGAAAATAGGGCAAAATTGAGGTAAAATTGCAAATTATCCCTCCCAATGCTCAACAAAGATTTGCACCCCTGAAAACAACTTTTCTACTGAATGACGACTTCCTTGAATTATTATTACACATTGATTATTATTTTATTACGTCACAATTTATCAGCAATTATCAGCAATCAGCAATGAGTAAAATTATTTTTGATTTCAATAATAAGTCATTTAAGATGTTTTTGACGTAAACCATATTTTTAACGTAAACCATTAACATGTTTTTGATGTAAACCACGCAAAACGATGAAAAATTATTTTTATAGTATACAAGCTATAACCAGATACATTTTAAAATCTTACCTAATTTTCGGCCTTTTTGAGACCAGGTTTTGGCTTCAAATCACTTTTCGGGTTCGGGCAGGGTTTGGGCTTTTGTTTTCGGATTCGGGCCTCTACTTGTCGGCCTATTTACAACTCAGGTTTCACTAACTGGTTAAAGTTTACTTTAATACGTTTTTAAAGCTTGTTTGGCCAATCTTCTTGTGCCAAGAAAATAAGACAACTGTATTTTATTTATTTGAGTTTTGTTATTAATTACATCAAACCTGCTTAAATTTTACCAATGTCAACTGTCAAAGTTAGAGATTTCAAAGTTTGATCGTCTTTTTATTATAAATTTTCTTTAGAAAAAGATTCAAAAATATATTTTTACCTTTGTTTTTCTTTTAGGCAACTCAAAGGGGATGATTTTGGATCGCTGCAAAGTAGTGTTTCCACTACAGTTCTGTGAAAATATGGCTTAATTTCCTCTTTTGTAGTTTGAAGTGAATTTGACGTTGTATGAAGTTTGCTTGTTTCGGAGTAAACTGAAGACCTTGAAGCAGATTCTGTAGATGATAGTGAAAAATATAAGAACCTAAATGAAGAAAACTTTTTAATTTTGAAATCATAATTTTGGATGTTATCAACATCGAGTCGAATTGAGGTAAACAATCACACTTTATTACGAACAATGTACAGAAAAAATTAATAATAAGCTATAGACAGTATACAGAGTCTTATAGGCACAATCAAAACTTTGATTAACAGCCTACGACATACTGTTTCGGAATCGACATTCGTCTTTTATTCCTCGTTCGTATAGCTAGGACTACAGGTATGAACATGAGCGTAGAAAGGCAAAGAATTGCAAATTAACCAGATCATCACAATTAAAAAAAAAAAATTGCGTCATGATCTGGTTAATTTGCAATTCTTTGCCTTTCTACGCTCATGTTCATACCTGTAGTCCTAGCTATACGAACGAGGAATAAAAGACGAATGTCGATTCCGAAACAGTATGTCTTAGGCTGTTAATCAAAGGTTTGATTGTGCATAAAAGACTCTGTACACTGTCTATAGCTTATAATGACACTTTTTTTGCAAGAACAATTTTATAAGAACACGAGGCTCATTTCTGCTAAATTTAAGAACAAAATTAAGAACAATGCCAGTCTCAGCATGAAAAAAACAACTAACAGCTCGGGCTAGGGCAAAGCATTTAATCAACAGTTTTTCATGCTTTTTCTCTCGACATTGTCGATTTGTCTAACAGTACTTATGATCTACAACAAAATACAACTTTTAACCACTCTAGAATAAATTTGTGTCACCTTATTCTTTGAAGTTAAGAACAAATTAAGAACAACTCAGGCTAATTAAGAACAATTCAACTCGTAAAAATTTAAGAACAGCTAGCCTCAATGAAAACTTACTGGTTTTTACAAAAAAAAGTGTATCTCTACTTCCTTGTATAGACACATTTGCTACTGCTCAAATTTAATTTTGAATGAGTTATAGTCTTGTCACTTGCAGATCGATACCTGCTACGCAATACAAATGCACTAAGCTCTATGGGTTGCATCTACCAACGTGTATTACCTTTGCTCCTAGGATGAACTCGGGAAAAAATTTAAGGAAATGGCCGGGCAAATTGCTATAATCATAACTTAATTGAAGAATAACGTCTCTAAGCTTGCTAGTTTAGTTAGTTTTAATCTATTAAGTTCATCGGTTTAGAAGATAAATATTGATAATCCGAGCATCAAGGTTAATCTACGATGGTGCATATGACCCTGTGGATCACATAATGCAAATCTTTTTCGTCTAGATCTATGCTTCTTATTTGGTTTTTAGCGACACAAAATATTCAAACCAGTATTTTGCTATGAATATTTATTTACATTTGATCGCTTGGCTTCTAATCATTTTATTATTCAACGTAGAAACTTCGATCGAAAAAGAGTAACCTACTTCTGCTTTGCTATTTTATGAAAAAACTATAGAGATTTATTATCAGTATTTGATATGCAGATGTTACACTATTTTATAAAGCACCATTAAAGTTAGAGATACAATGTAGAAATTTTTTGAAATAAAAAAGTGATTTTTGCTTGACTTTTTCTCAAAGTTGTTCTTATTTTGCTGAAAATTCAATTTACAACTGTCATTATCGATAAACGATTACTGATAGTGAAATAGTACCTGCAGTTTCTGTTATTAAGTATGGAGTCAACAATCTTTTCGTTGTTGCTTCTTTTCTCAAATTCGATTTGCTCGTTGTTACCTCTATTTTGGCTGAATTAGAATGTGGTATTGGACGGTGGATTACTGTAACAAGCAATTATGGTTTACGTCACATTTTTCTCGCAATTGATTTTAATTGGTAATGAATTGTTACCAATTAAGAGTTCTTTTTTATACTACGGCGTAGGCGCGCCGTTAAGTGGATGCATAATTGTCACGCTGGTTAATACCGTAGGGCCAATAAACTATCCATAATAATAAACCGACGAAAACAAAAATATCTCCAATTTTAAATCACGTTTATTGTTTAAAGACTTGACCCAAGAACAAGTTATATTAGGCAGTCTTTTTCAGTTTCAAACCTTTACTATAAGGGTTTAAAACCATAAAAACTTTTTATAGACCTTTTTTATTTGAAAATACGAGCTACTCAATTAGCGAATGGAATGTAAATTTGTGCGAAACAAGCGCAAGCATTGTTGCAAAAAATTGAGTAAGACGAGAAGAGACTCAAAATACGTAAAAAAAAAACAGCTGGAATAGGGACAAACAATTTATTCTTTAGATATTTTGTCTTAAAAGCTTGATCATTTCTAAGTTTATTCAAATAAAAATATACTCGCTGCTTACTTTTAAAAATGAGGCGAAATCCAGCTCCTTCAAACGAACTGTCACTTACAAATCGTATTTCCAAGCTGGAATTAAATGACGTCACTGGTTCGATGACGTCAGAGCAAAGTTTGGGATAGGAACCGTTGCCAAGATACTTTATTTCAATGAAATCATACCTTAAAAAATCACCATTAATTAAGAAATACGCGTATTCACCAAACAACACCGTCAGTGAACGCTCAGCACAAAAAGCAAAATATCATTTTTATTTTAGACGATTTGTGGGAGCTAATTTTCATCTCTCTTCCTTTTTTGAGTATTATGACAGTTCATTTTTTGTTGTTGAAATTTTCTACTTGGGTTTGACATAATTAACTCCTCAATTCCACCCCCCCCCCCCCAAGTAAAAAAAACAGCGTTTGTTTTTTTGCTTGGTTTAGCTGATTGAGCTTTATGTTAGTGATCGAAAATTGCCGGCTTTCGGCTCGATTCCCGGACTAGCCAGTCATCTTTCTGTTCTTGAGAAACATACCTAACGTTCATCTATATCTTCCATCGGGGCTAAGCACTCGACCTGTCTCGTGCCCAAACAGACAAGTGTCTTGCAGATGCCTGAACCAAAAAAGGATGTTCTGTGTTAACATGATTAGCCAAATGCAGTGAACCTAGTTCATATTTATGCCTTAATGAAATTTTTACGCTTGGCAATACCGCCGTATTAGCTTTAAGCAATTCATAATGAGGCTAACAATATCACTGTAATAAACGTTTAGCGTTAAACTTTTCATAATACAAAAAAGGTTTACTCCTACTTGCAAAATGTAGATTTTTCTAAGTGGACATCCACAAAAATTAATTCAATGCGGTCGAAAACGTTTGAAGACTCGATCACCCAAACACATTCTGTATTTGCGGGATAACGTATTGGGTAGTTGGGTGATTCTATTGTGCCTGAAAAGATCAATTGAATATTAGGAAGAATGTAACTACAAAACTGTAAAAACGATTTGGTATAATACAAATTTTGGATACAAATTAAAATCAAATCTTTCATTATACTCGCTATATTACGCCGAAGCGTGCAACGAGTTTGAGGGCCTCATCTCCGCGCCATTGCGCCCGGGCAGCACAGCTTCCTTCGAAGAAATGTCGCAGCGGTGGCGAGCCGTTGGCAAAAGTGCATCCGATTTGACCGACCCGAAATTTGAACCTCAGATCTCCCGCACCAGAGACGAACGCGTTACCACTCGACCATTTGGTCGGTAAATTTTGAATAGACTTTATATTAACTTTAGTCATTTAGATTACTATAGGATTAACTTACTGTACTTAACTGCTTTAGTTATTTGTTTTATTGTTCGTTAATTTTTTTCCTACTAGGTATTATTTTCGGATCTTATTTACCCCACCAGCTATGACGGATAAATTGGTTTGAGGCCATTGGCTGGGTTTATTTTCTGTATTTTTGTTTTTCAAAATGAATTACAATCTTATATTAGCGTTGCTACTGAAACTAAAAAAAAATCAAAATAAAAGTAAATCTTACCATGCTCAAGGTTTTGGAATTCTCCTCCACACGTTTCATTTATCACCATTGCTTTTACGTTACCTGTTACGTAAAATCGATTATCATTCTTTCGGCGGCCATCCACGTCGTCATACAACAATTACCGTTTATTTTGAGTAAAAAAGCGAAAATTAGTTTCCCGTTCGCGGTACATAGTTTTCATGGAAGCAATTATAGCACACTACGGTTAAGTGCCAGGTTTTAGTATGTCACAATTTACGTTTATACTTTAATGATACTAAAAAAATTATTCCAGTTGAAAAGCAGGTGTTTACAAAATTCTTAATTCAAAAAAGTATTCTCTCGTTTTTGAGTGTTAAACTTAAGTTCGATTTTTATTGACGTTGCGACGGTATTTGTAACTTAAATGTTTTTTTATAAATATTTTAGAATCAACTATTCTTACCGAAAGAGTTCGCTAATAAAATCCATATAAGAAGGCACGAAGTAATGGGTGATTCCAACGCAAACATATCTGATTTTTTTTGTTGCTAACAGCTGCAATCAGAATATTTCTTTATTTTGAAAATTGGCTACATTTTGTGAAAACTTTTTGAAAACTGCAGCTGTTCTTTCTAAACACAGTTGCGAAATACTTTCATAACTGGAAAGTGATTTTGTTTTCTTAAAATTTAAGCAATTTGGCAGCGCTGGGCCTCTTCAATTCTGTTAATAACCTATAAATGGCTCTTGAAGAATACTCCGATAATAAACTCTCATATTCACTTTTGTTTATACAAAATAAAGAGTCCAGGTGCGTTTAGACCGAAAAATTGGCTCAACAACTTTGGAAAGTTTCAATAAATCATTGAAACAATTTCAAGATTTTGAGATCTTTAGTGATTAAGTGAAAAGTAATGAGTTAGTTACATACTTAGAAATAATCGTTAAAAGTACTTTTCTGCAAGCTCAATTATCACCAGTTTAAAACAGAAAAAGTTGCACTTTATGACTATTGGTTTTTCAGTTTTTGTTTGTTAATTGATTTCTTCATTTTGGGTTGATTCTCGGTTGTTTTTTACTGGCTCATATTATACTTTTCCTTTTCAACGCAAGATAATTTTTTCGATTGTAAACAAATGCATAATTGTATGTGTATAACACGAAGTAGATACATGAACTTGTAAAATGAACTTCCGGGTGTGGGAATTGAACCATGATCTTCGGGATTCAGCATCCGACATCTTAACGTAGCGCCATTCAACAAGTTCAATCTTACACGTTTTTTTGTGAATCGTTAGATTAGTTATTGGCTCATTACCACTTAATAGTGTTAGCACTGTTGCAAAACTATTCACGCTAAGAGACGCAAAGGAGCTGTCAGCAAAGTTGTAGGTCATAACTGTAATGCGTCAAATGTCATTCATAATGGTCTGCGTTGTACGTAAAATCGTTAAGTTCGAGCGAAATATAAGTCAAATTAGCTTCTTACCAGCAGTCAGTTGGTTAAAATAACTAAAGATACGCTGGTTCGCTCACAATTTTACTCCCAGTTTAGACTGGACGTAAGAATTATATTTACAATCAAATCTCGTTACAATGCCACCTATTGGGACCGAGGTAAAGTGACATCGTAACAAGAGTGGCATAGCAACAAGGTTTACTACAGTATTAACGAAACGTAACAATAAACGCTAGGAACGCAACGATAAACGGCCAACCGTCACTGGCGATGAAGTCTGGAATAGGCATCAACTCGGCCAGTTTCAAAGCCCTCTTTTAGATCAGATTACCGCCGACACAGGCCCGGCGCCACGGGGGGACATTCCGGGGCCGTGCCCCCCCAAATGACTGCTTGTGCCCCCCAAACGAAAATTGTGCCCCCCGAGCGAGGACTGTGCCCCAAAGAAATTTAGAAGTTCGGGGCTATTGGAATGCAAATTGAGGCCTAAGACTCCCAAATTGGTGTTTTCCGCCCGTACTTTCGTAATTGTTGTGGACTCGCACCGGATTTCATATAAGTTCTGGAACGAAAACCTTTTTTTTTCGGTCTACACTTAAGAATTCGTGAAAAATCGCAAGAATTTTGAGACGATAACCATACTTTGTGGAAATTTTTGAACTGAAGACTTTTTTTTTTGGTCTTCACCTTGTTCGTTTGATCCACACTAGAATGAATTTCTCGTGCCCATCTCGAATTCACTTAAATAAAGTTTTCGTGCCCCCAAAAATTTATTTCTGCCCCCCCCCCCCCCCAGTCACGCTATCCTGGCGCCGGGCCTGCGCCGACAGGCAGATTCTGTTCTCTTGTTGCTTCAGCCATATGAGCACCCCGTCGTCGAGCTTTGAGTGTTGTGACCCGGCTTCAGCTTCAAGGGTTTTGATGGAATTCCAGCTTTAATGGCCGCCTCGATTGTATCCTTCTTACCGAGAATTCCCTTCGCTGTGGTTTTCTTAACTTCGATGCCTCATTTCTTGCTCATCTCCCTTGCCAGTTTGGACTGATTCGGCTTCTTCTTCGCTGCATGGATGATTTCCTTTTTCTCAGTTAACGTCAAGTTAGTTCGCTTGCGCTTTAGAGATGACATTGTGGGCAAAATTTGAAACAAAATTTAGACTTCGAAAATCCTGTAAGGTACGTTGCAACAGTGTAGATTGACAAAACGTGGCATGCTGTACTTTGCACGTCACAAGGCTGTTTTTATCTTCAGTACTTTACATCCACAAATCTCACGTAGCATAGCAGCGAGATTAAGGGATGACTTGGTAAATTTATTTCCTTTTCATTTCCATTGAATTTTTTTGGAACGATCGAAAGTGGTATTATAGCGAGAGCGGCATAGTAATGAGGTGGTATAGTAACAAGATTTGACTGTATCCGGAGTTTACATACTATGAACCTTTATTTTTCTGTCTCTGCACTCCGCAGTATTTTTGATACGTTGTGATCACGTGGATCACAATCGTGATCTGGTATACATTCATAACCAAAACGAAAGACATTGTAAGCATGAAATAAGTCTTTCAAAACGTGTACAAAAATACCGACCTATGGTGACTTGAAACACTTTTTCGTTGAACTACGACCAAAACAAATGTGTCGTGCGTATAGCATCAAAATAGGTAATTAATGTTAAATTAGCCTGAAATTTTAAAAGCCAAAATTTAGAGAATTTAAAGTGTAATTTAAAAAAAATTTCATCTAGGTAATTAACATTTTCAATCACAAAACTGGTCTTCTTACGTCATAGCTTTGTTGTTGCTTTAACACTATCTTGCAAAATATTTAATTATTAATGAGTTATTAGCCTTGCCGAGAAAAAAAGAATGTACCACTCACATTAGATTATTGGATTTTTGCACCTTGCCGAGCTTGCCTTTTATTTATGCATTTGGATTTTTGTTTTAGCACACACTGTCCAGGCTTCACACTGTCGTCTTTTACTGCTGAACGTCAAGCGGGAAAGCTGTGAATACCTATTTTTAAAGTCTTTGGTTTGACCCGACCGGGAGTCAAACCCGAGTCAACTGTTTCACAAGCAAATGCTCTATCCACTTGACTACTAAGGGGTTAGTGTAATATTACGACTATTACATAAAGATTACGTTTCGTTTCGAAGTTCATTAATGGCCGAGAAATTTACGACTCTTTTACTGCTTCGTACAGAACAGAAGATGAAATGGACAAAATTGCTTTGGATTTAACTTGAGTGTGTCAGAAAGGCAACACTCGCGCTAACAATTCCTATTAAAGTAGAGTCACCTTTTAGGGCCCGTGAGCTTAAAATCATAAGCGTACGAGGGTATCCTTTGTTTATTTTACCAAGCTGGCAGCTGGTATACTATTGAGGTGTTATGCCGGGCGCACAGAACCTCTGTTTAAAATACGCTTGAGCACTCACGATTTTACGCTTCAGGGCCGGTCTATACGCTGTGCGTACGAGTTTTTAAAATGAATTGTTCTCCTAGGACACCCAACAAGTAGCCAATTGTCCTTTTTTTCAATGCTCAGAACTTAAAGGGGGGGTCGAGGACCAAACCAACCAAAAACGGCATCCTTCCGTCCACACTCGCGTTCAACTCCTGCCGACCCGAATCGAACCGGTCTGAGTGAAGACTTTTTTTTGTTTTCGTTTTGTTTCGGGAGACCACTTGTTTTTGCGCCGATTTTGCCCTTCGAAAATGGTGTTCTCCAAAAACAAAAACAAAAAAAATATCTTCCGTCAGTACGGTTGTCCGGCACCTTCCGCGAGCTTGGTCGATTGGGCTTCGTTTTTCGGAACCAACCTCTTTATGGTCAATGAAATATAGTACCCCTAGATTACTAAAATTACAATATCGCAACTTTTCGACCAACGATCAAGCAAAACGTCACTGCAGTATTACCTATAGTTAATTATTGCTTAATAGGTTCCTTAAAGTAAAAAATAGAACAGCAGAGATAGCAGGAAGCAAGTAAACGTATTACTGAAACCGCGAGCTTGAAAATACAGAAAGATTGGTACTGTGTTAACTGGATATTGTGCGCTACGGAATGACGTAATAATGAATCTCAAACTTGTCACGTTTTGTTCTATTAAGCATTCAGTTTCAAATTTTGGTCAAGCTATTGTAGATTTCATGATTTTGCAAAAGTTATTGCGAAAAAATAGACGAGAAACGGAAAGTACAAAGTTTAGTGATTTTCCTAATTAAAATTTTTTTGGAAAGCTTTTAGAAAAACTAATTGGACAAAAAAGTGTGAAACGCACAATGCAATAAAAGGTCGCATTTGGAGTTAAGAAAATCTCTTATAACAAATTTGTGCTAGAGAGAGACTATCTTTGAAATTAACAATCTATATCTTACAGCAGTGCATGTATGAAGACGAGGAGTCTGGGAGTGAAACAAGGCCCGCAACCAGGGTTTTGCTGAAGGGGGAGAAGTGAACTATGCATGAGTTAAGGTTTTTTCGTTCAAATAAGTCTCAAATTGAGCGGCGTTCTGAGCAAACTGGTGCAACTCAAGCTTATCACAGGCTTAGGTCTAGGGGCTTCGCCCCCGACCGTTGGAGGACATTGGAGGTCTGGGAGCTTTAAAATTTTCGTGATGTTTTAGAAAAGCAGCTTTTTTAGCAACATTTCGATCACATTTAGCACGTTTTTAGAACCATTTGAAAAAAATTGAATAGCTGAAATTATGAAGAATTAAACTGTCCAGTCCTTCGTTACTCGTAGCTTAAGTCCGAAACGCGTTTAAAAGATTGCATTTTTGGCTTAAATTTTCTCAGTGATTTGGCTATCCCCCTCTTGGTTACGCCACTGAGTGAAACCGACCCCCTAATTTAACTCTTCGTATATTGAGCACTTTTTGAAACCCTGTTATCAACCACAGATTAAAATGGGTTTACGCAAAAGCCATTGTATATCGTATTAGAATTGGCCTGCTGGTTGAAGCCCTTTCAATTAAACTGTAGCAAATTTATAGACTGTTTAGGATCTTGAAGTAAATGGAACCTTAACTTCTAATTTAAACCAACCGGCCAGTTGGTCAATTGGTAACACGTTCTTCTCTAAAGCGTTTTGGGTTCAAATCTGGGGCCGGTCAAATCGGACACACTGTTGCCTAGGGCTCGCCACCACTGCAACATTTCTTTAAAAGGAGCTGCGTTGCCCGCAGGCGCAATGAGGCGGAAATGGGGGCCCAGGACCCTCGTTACACGCTTCGGCGTAATACGGCGAGTATAATGAAAGATTTGATTTGAACTTTTTAACCTGAGCAATGCAGAATTCCTGAATTTATATGTTTGTCTTGTTTAAAAACAGAGAGAGAACTGGACTCCAAATCACAAAATTGAAGCTTCGGTTCCCTATCGAGTGCCAATAAAAATTCCATCAGTGCAGGTGCTAAGAAAAACATCTTTGTTCGTTCGTTCGTTCGTATGAACCAGGCACTCTGCGTCTGTCTAACCGCAACAATGCAGAGCATATTTTTGGGTTCTCTTTGCAAGTCTTTCGCCAGCCTGGGCCACCACAACGAGGAGACTGTTTTGGCCCCAAATGGGAAATAAGCGTAAATTGTCTTTCCCAATGACACAGCGACGCATTGGCAGTTCGAGAATCGAACCGGGAGTCTGCAACCTTTTGATCACTAACCCGACGCTCTACCACTGAGCTATCGCCGCCTGATTTCTTTGCTAACTTTACGTTTGTCCCGTGCTCCAAGATTCTTTTGTACTGCAGCAGAGCTGATGTTAGCAAAGGATTGCCTGTAAAAATTGAATATTTGAATTTCTTGAACCAGCTAAAATATGGCTTTGTTCTCATTTCAGTAGTTAAATCCAAAAATAAAAGGATTTCTGGGCGAAGCAATGCGCAAATTTTTGGGTGAAAAGCTTGAATTTGCTTTCTAAAATGTTCGAGTGTCAGCCAGCTTACAGTGTGCCGAATGTGAAGCCAACAATGCGAAATATTTGGTTTAGATCATAATTGAGATCTACTTGCTATTTTCTGCATGATTAAACAAGCATATTCTTGTGCACTTAAACCGTAACGACGATTTTAATAAAGCTCATATGTCTATTCTTGTGGTATCATTTTTAATTCTGTAGTTTTCGATTCTTCTTTTTTTTTCGTTTGCCGCCATAGTTGCTTCCTTGGCAAAATCTTGGGAGTGCGCTTGTTTGATTTGAGGTGGCAGTAGCAACAAAATGCATTTTTTTCTGTAAAAATAGGCTTTTACAGCTACGAAGTTAGGTTTGAAAGTTAAAATGCGTTTTTTGAAATAGAGGTATTGAAATATATTTGAAATTAATATTGCAATTATAGCATAGCAAACTAAAACGCCGGATATGAGCAAAATAAGCTTAGATGCAAAATTGATATTTAAACGCGTGTTATGGAAAATTGCAAAATAGCAACTTACGTAGCAGTTAATTAGCCGGAATAATGAATACATTTAGAACTATTTCTGAGAAAAAAGGCAGTAATGTGACTTCTAGATATTTGTGAAGAACTGTCTCGCCATCAAAATTAGTTTTAGTTGGGGTAAACGAAATTTAATTGAGTAAATTATCCTTTGCAAGTAGATTCTACTGCATAGAATGAAATATAGCGATAAAATTAATTAACAGGTAAATACAGTCTATGTCATTTAAGGTCTAGAGCAAAAGCAAACTAACGTATTGACGAGTTTTTGTTTCTCTTAGAAGATTTTTGCTTGCTTTCTAAAAGAGTTGTAAACGGGCCGACAAGTACGAACCAGAACCCGAAAACCTTAGCCCGAATCCGACCCGAACCCGAAAAGTGATTTGAAGCCAAAACCAGGTCCGAAAAAATACGGTTAGATCAAAAAATGTGTGTGGTTATTGTCGTAATCAAACTACGCATCACTGATGAATTGTGACGTAATAATAACATTTGTGTAACAATCATCGCATTGATGTTTAAAGCAAGTCGTGATTCAGTGTTGCAAAGTTAATTTGAATTACGCTTTTATGTCATTTAAAAGGGCAAAAATACAAGTCAAGTACGAATATCAAGCCCGAATTAAAAAGAGCTATAGTTGGTCAATCTTGAGCCCGAACCCGACCAACTTACAATTCTGCTTTCTAAGCAATAACTGTTTACGTCCTTTTGTTGAATGCAAAGGGTCTTGAATTTTTGTTTGATGCAAAGTTTACAGTCTTTTCAGGTTTATTTTTAGTAGTTAAAAGAAAGTTAAAAAAAGTGATATGACTCACGGAAAACTGTGAAAGTAATCAGACTTTTGTCCATTTCAGTTTGGTTTTCATAACTGAGAGCAACTTATGACAATCTAGTTAATATTTAACCAAACAAGCGGCATTTACATTGGTGTAAAACTGATAACAAATAGCTCTGACTACGAGAGAGCTGCAATAAAATAGACAGAGTTATACTTAGCAATAAGATTCACTTTTTTTGCATCTTTTAATTTTGTTGTTGTTTTGGTCTTTCTCGAACATGATCCAAAAGTTGCCAGAAAGCTGAACATATACAAACTAAATAAGCAATCAAGTTTCAGCCAATAGCTGGTGGTAGTCTTCAATCTAGAAGTAGAATGCTTTGCTCGTTTTCGGTTTGCTTGGATGTAGAACGAAATTGCGCTAACGTTATTGTCGTGCAATGGTGTTGCAGTTGGTTTCGGTGACGTAAGCTTGTGCATGATTTCAAGAATTTCGCATTTACTCCGCGCCTTGGCAAGCAAAGAACAAGCCAATTAGCAAATATTTGCTGAAATGCTTATAGCAAAAGCTTCATCAAAAACATGCTGGCGAGATGAGAAGAAAGCATAGTCTCTTCTGTAGTGTAAGTTACAAAATAGGCAAGTGCAACTGCAAGGTTTTAGTTGTTCTGTACATTAATGGCCAGTGCAGTACGTTTTTACGTCATTCTGTTATATTATGCTGTAGATCCTTGAACTGTACGTGGTATATAATGTAATCGTTTTTGCACTGTTTCATAATATTTTCTATTTATGTTTGCTTTTGTAACAGACTCCATGATCTTGTTAGAATAGGATCAGGCAATGTAAATCCCTCATCGCTTCTACTAGTAACATAGTCATGACCTTCTGCTATACGAGTATAGCTGCTGCATCCTTGAACTGTAAATAGTGTATTTAGTGTACATTTTTTTTTCTTTTTTTTAGTCTTCTTTTGCTTTGGAATAATTGTTTGTATTTTTTGTTGGGTTGATCAAATTCAAAGCTTTCCAAGTTTGAAATTCTGGCGTACAAAAAACTACGGTACGAATTCCGAAATTCATTTTCGCTAATATTAAATTTAAGTTACATTTCACGTCGAATTTTCGAATTTTTTTTTTTTTTTATATCATGTCTCAAGTTTCTTAATTGATCCAACAAAAGACCCAACCCTACTGCTTTTCAGGAATTGGCCAATCTAGATCATAACAGTAACGATACCAGACCCATATTTTGAGACGGAAGTGCAGGTGATGGTTGACTCGATGACATTTAGTCCTTCGCCATCACCTCGTCAAGAGCTGTGTCTAATGTACATAATTTATCTCGAAACTGTATAACTGCTTGTGTAGTGCGCATAATTCAGTCGCTGTGCTTGATGAAAAAAATAAATAAATGGTAAATCTACGGCGGACGATGATTTTTGGGTGGCTCTACAGCTGCAGTAGGCTACCATCTATGTATAACTGCTTGTGTAGTGCGCATAATTCAGTCGCTGTGCTTGATGAAAAAAATAAATAAATGGTAAATCTACGGCGGACGATGATTTTTGGGTGGCTCTACAGCTGCAGTAGGCTACCATCAGTCTATTCGGGATTATAGTTTTAGGAACACGCTACTAAAAGAGTTCAAACAATGATTTCAAACAAGTAACAGTACTTTACAAAGTAACAACAAAAGATTATGGGAAGAGACTATCTTACCGCAAAATTTTGAAGAGATTGGAAGAAAAATGAGGAATATTCTTCCGCACGTTTTGAAATGTAAGATTTGGATTAGGGCTCGATTCGAAACTGCTTTTGATATAACACTAAGTACTTCTTCGGCATTTCAAATTAAACAGGCTTTAGCAATTTTCGAGTATGATGAAGTGGTAATATGATTTTGTAATTTTTCTGTATTAGGGGCTACATTTTATTCACCAAGCTGCCGTGGCCAGGAGAAGCGTTAAGGGACCTTTCGGTCTTCGAGTCCAAGCTGCCACCTGCCTACCACACACGGCGGAGGCTTCACACTCTCCCCTATAATGCTGAGCGTCTAGCAGGGAAGCTGTGAATACCAATTTTTTATAGTCTTTGGTATGACCCGGCCGAGAGTCGAACGCGAGTCTATCGTTCCAGTAGCAGACGCTCCATCCAATTGACCACTGATTGGCATAGAAGATTGACAGCATTTTATAACTAAACGTTTTATTTAAGCACAATTTGCTTAATTATAGCAGTCTGCATAATGAATGTAACTGTTGCCAAATCCTTGATTCCACGTGTGACTGAGACGTTTGTGTCGACTCCTCTTCGAGAGTCTGACATTGTGGATGAACCTACAGCTAGTGAAATTGAAACGACTGAATCCAAAGATCAAAATTTAAGTGGAAACTCTTCGAATGATTTGGAGGCTGATTCAAAAGAAACGCCAAGTTTGTTTTTTTCATTTCGCTTTGTTTGCTTCTGCCTTGTTTTTTTTGTAAGTTTTTAATTCTTAAAGGTGCATTTACACTGTATACGAAGCAACCAAAATTTGACGTCATCGACAAATTGCGAAAGGTTTCAACCGGTCACAAATTTCGTGAACAGACAAAACTGTTGATGAGTAGTTGGCCTATTTTGAGCAAGTGACGTAAGCGAGCACTCGCAAAAATTGCCAATCTTTGCTTTGCGTATAGTGTGAGCGCACTCAAAAAGTATACTGTAGGACTAGCTGCAAATCTCAATGAGCATTCAAAACTTACAACCTCGATCTCGGTGTATCTGTATTAAATCGCAAATTGCCACACGTAATTTAAATAGAAGAAAAATTTGTTTAATTTTGGCTCAAATGATTTCTAATCCAGCTTGGTGTTAGACGTATGTTTTCTGCTCCGAAGCTAATTGAAAAAGTTTTTGCTAATTTTTAACGTAACTCCTTATTGAAATTAAAACTTTAAAGCTGTTTTCACCCTGGAAAGTTGAATTAAAAAAAATCTAAGATAATGAGCTCCATCTCTAAGATAGCAAAATCTTGCTTAAAAATTGCACAACTTTTAGTATTTGGGACTCAGCATAACTGCCACCGACAAGTAAGATTTTGGCCCTGTCCCATAGTCCGACTAAACAAGTGCAAAGCTGCGGTACTATTTCAATGCAATCTAATTTTTTTCGCAAACAAAAGATTTACCGGTAACTGAAAATTATATTGTGCTGTGATTATTAATTGGTTGTTGCCTATGACACTAAGTTTTGTAGTCGGTGTTTGGAACACTGCGATTTTCACGAGTTCGAGGCGAGTCCTAAGGTCACGACTCCAAGACTCAAGTTCATTGCAATTGAAATGTACGAGTGCGAGTCCTGACCAATTCAACGAGTGCGATCCAAGTAGGCACGATTTCAAGTCCGAGTCCTCAAAATAGCCATATCGAGTCTTTTCAAGTCTCGAGTTTTGCTTATGTCAATACTGTGGATTTGTTTGTATTTTGTAGCTTGCTTTGCAATAAGGTTGCATAACGAATTGACCATGGTTTGCATTAAAACATTTTTAGAAATCGTTCAAAATGGTGCATCAACGTCTAGATCCCAAAAAGAGACCTTCCTTGCAGCGCCTTGCCAGCATCAAGTAACGTTTGACTTTCTCTCTGATAAAATTGCGGCTGCGCAGAATGAAGACAAGCCCTTAGATACACTTTCAGTAAAGTAAGCTAATAATAACAATTACATAAAATAATTGAAATGCTTGACTTTACCCAAGCAGTGGTAAAATTTATTGTCCCTGTGTTAATAATTGCCTCAAACGTACTTTCCTTTCCTGCTCTTTTTTGGTTTCCTTGATATATAAACGTTTAGTTTACCGTAACCAGTGGTGCCGATCTTTGTTGAGCATTAGGGGGGATAATTTGCAATTTTACCCCAATTTTGCCCTATTTTCAACATTGGGGGGGATGAACCTCGACCACGATTTTGTTCAGATGTGGAAATTTAGTGAAGACCAGGCGCGTAGCCAGGATTTGAAAGAGTGAGACAACTGCAAGCAACCTTGACTCGAATTTTCATTGCTTCAACCCAAAAATTTCGGCCGGAGTCGAAAATTCAAACGGTTTTTCAGTCCAAAAACAGGTGATCTCCAAAAAAAAATGTCTTTTTCAGAAATAAAACACTTTTTCTCCCCGATTTTAGGTGAGGAGCAAAAAAAAAAAGTCTTCAGCGAGAACAGAACACTTTTTTCCCCAAATTTACGCTCAGCTGTACACCCATTCAAATTATTGGAGGGGATGCACATGTGGACCATTCTCAAACTATTGCTGGGGATACAGCCAAATTATTGGGGGGATATATCCCCCCCCGGGTTTCGGCACCACTCACCGTAACCAAGCACAATGTCAGCAGTATAGGGTAGACAGGGAAGCATTTATCATTGTGCCATCCCCTTGCTTCGGTATGTGAAACCCTATATTGTATGAATTTTGCCACTAAATATCAACCATGCCCTCTTTCCCCCTTTTGGAAGTAAAACCGCATGCGGGCTCGACCGATGGAACCTGAATCGGTGAAAATTACGGCTTCTTAGTGGTGAAGAGCTTTTTTTTGGCTTCACTCTTCATATTGATTTTGGGGAAAAAGCCCCCATCCATTACAAACTCCGAACTACGCCTCTAGAGGCCAGCAACCCCTCGTGATCTAAGAAGTAGTTTTTCGTTCAAAAACGTATCGTGTTTTATCATTCGTTTTATCGTTTAAACCGAGAATTCTGCGTCTGTCCAATTACACCAATGCAAAGCATCGTTGCTTGTTTTTGTTTGCAAATCTTTGGTCAAAACGTGCCACCACCACGCCATATAGACAGCTTGGTTTTGATAAAAAAACTGCCTGACAAAAGGCTTGCGAGAAGAACCCAAACAGATATATTTAGCAAGGGCGGACCCAGAAATTTTTGCAGGGAGGTCCGTTCAAGATATAATATTTTGCAAACGTTTTTCTACGGTTTTCCATTTCAGTTTAATAGCTTTTTGTTCAACCAATAACCGTGCGTTATTCAGAAAAAAATTTTTTGTAGTACTGTAGTTGTCAGGGTTGGAAAAATTAGTTGTTATTGCTTTAATTAGTATTTCAAATACAATTGCAACCAAAAATTTTCAATTACAATTATAGTTATTGAAGTTCAAGTAATTGTAATTCAATTACAATTTTAGTTACAATTGCAATGAAAACATTCTCAAAACATTGCAACCAATTTACTTACACACGAAGCCTCAAGTTTTGCTTATGTCAATACTGTCAATTTGTTTTGTATTTATATACGAGACCTTTTAAAGCCCCATTTTCCTCGATTCTTGTTCTTCCATCAATCCTTGTTTAACTTAATAATTTTGTTTGTAAGCAATTGTCAAGTATGTTATTGAATTCATATCGCTTCCAGCAACATCTTGGTTTCAGCTAAACCATAGTATCACACCGCAATTATTTGTGCAAAAGAAAATAAGTTTTAACCCAATTAAAAGTATTAAAAAAATTGGTATTGTTTACGTTACGACTTCAAATTACAACTACTATTTAACACTATTTTAACTTTTAGCAATAATATCACATATTTGGCATGATCATACTAAATAGAACCATTAGTGTTGCTTTGACATACACACAAGGGCAAACCAGCAAAAAAGCACACAAAATCTTAATATCACAAATAGCATTGACATTATAGGCGTAGCCAGGTGTGCCCCTCCCAATCGAAATGCTGCCAATGACGAAAATGTGACAAAAAAGTTTTGTTTCTTCATTTTAAGTTTCTTTTAGCATCTTGGCATACTACAGTAATTACCAATAATATTTACGACCAGGGGGTCCGGACCCCATCAATTCGATTTTGCCAACAAATTGAAATTACACTATAGCTCGGGTGAGATTAAGGGGATTTGTTCTGGAAGTTGCTACCTCAGACCCTCATCAAACCTTTTTGTGAACGTAATACAATAACCAGGGCCGGATTTATCATATGGGACTGTGCCAGGGCCCCACGTTTAGATGGTGAGACCTTTTTTGGTCTTCTATATATTTGGTAGAAAGATGTTGCAAAAATCCCCAAAGTATCAGGGGCAACGCGCAATGTAAATCCGGCCCGGGAATAACATGATTAGTAATCGTAACCATCTAATCTACCATTTTTCATCAACAATTCACCTCCTCTTCGCCAGTTTTTACGCTTAAAATATTTTGAAAAAAAATTAGCTAGGGGAAATGCTCCCTGAACAAAATATTGAATTTGAATTGAGGGGTCCTGGGCCCCCTGGCAGTACTTGTACTCCTATAACTGGTTAATTTCATGGCAAAACAAAAATATCTAAGGAAAATCTTGGAGTGGATTATTATTTACTGCTATAATATTGCAAGAGACAATCTTCCTTACTTCATCGTGTCTGGGCCAAATAAATCGCTTACAATTAAAATTCAACAACAAATTGCAAGATTTTCAACATGTTTTGGACTTAAATTGCTAGTAAAAGGGAAATTAAACAGTATAATTTTTTCGATTGACTTTCAAATGTTAAAAATCTAGTTCTTTCAAATGGCTCGGAACAGAACACATGCGAAATGTGATCCAATGACATTAAAATAACTTTGTATTTCAAAAAATTACAAAAATCGCTCAGCGGCTGGGGGCTTCGCTCCCAGACCCCTAAAGCCTCCGGCGGCTTGGGGCTACTCCCCCAGATCTTTGTCTGTTACACGTTTGACTTGTATTAGCTTACTCAACTCGTCTACCAAGTCAGACATTTGCACTTTTTAACTATTAATTTACCTCTCCTTTTTGCAAAATCCTGGTTAATTGCCAACAACAGCTCACGGCTTTAGATCTTCCATTCTACGACGTCTTTTCCCCACAAAAGTTTCTCTTTTGAAAATTTTTGATGACGTCATTGCATGTAATTTGTGGTTTGGGGCCTACCCCCCTATCAAAAATCTTGGCTACGCCTATGGTTACAATTAGTACTTAAATTGTTAAATTTTGCATGGGGGGACGCTTTTTCAGCGTTGACTGAACCTTAGTGAAGAACAAGCACCTAGCCAGGATTTTTTGGGAGTGCGTTCCATAAAAGAGGTGATCTTCAAAAAATAAAAATAAAAAAAAAAGGTCTTCGCCGAAATCCGAAGGTTTTTTCTGGCCGAAATCAGAAATTTAAACGGTTTTTCCGACCAAAAACAGGTGATCTCCAAAAAAAAGGTCTTTGCCGAAATCCGAAGGCTTTTTCTAGCCGAAATCAGAAATTCAAACGGTTTTTCCGGCCAAAAACAGCAACTTTTTCCTCCCATATACCAGCACTCAAATCTCGATGGGGGGACGCTCAATCTCGATGGGGGGAAGCGTCCCCCCCATCCCCCCTACAATTTAAGTACTGGTTGCAATGGTTACTTACCATTATAGGTGGGCACAAGTCCGTTAAACGTTAAGCCATTAATAACGAAGCTAACTTTTTCATTAACTCGTTAATCCGTTAAAAAGTTTTTTCATGTTAACGGACTAAATTAACTTCCGTTAAGTTCGGTTAACTTCCGTTAAGATTTTGATCGTTAATATCTTGCACCATTTATTCATCGTACCGGTACAAACCAGTTTGCAGTGGTAACACTTGTTGCGTATTAGCACGTGTTTTATAGCAGAAAGCGAAGAAAGGAGCTCTTTTTGGGGGCAAATAACAAGCTGCAGCCTCATAGGTCTATCAATTATCGCTATTTGCAATTTCCAAAGATTTTCCGATCGCAGCTTCGTTAGTGCATTTGAATCTATTTTTATCTTGAAATTAGATTAGACTATAAAATGTAACTTCCATAGCACAAAAATACCACCATAGCAATAAATATTTTCTTACAATCAGCTCAACAGCGTCATTACATGTTCTAGAAGTAAGTGAATAAAAAGAAATGTAAATTACACGTAAAATATTAACGAATTAACGGACTTTATTAACTTCCGTTAGTTAAACCTAAAAATAACGGATCAACGTTAACGGAGGTGTGAAGTTTGTTTACGGGCGAGTGGTTAACGAAGCTAACGTTTTGCATTAACTTGCCCACCTATGCTGGTTACAGTCACATCTGACGTCATTGACCAATACTAAGTGAGGCTGTTTTTTGGCTTAGAGTTAGTGCTAGTTATGATTACAGTAGTGCTAAGCTTAGGTAATGAATAGGATTAACCCCATCTCTCCAACTTACTCTTAACTATTCCTGACCTGCTTTGATGTTCGGTTTGTCACGTCAGATGCAATTGCAACCGTTAGAAAATATCGATATCGATTTGCAACCGGAGGAAAATTGATATTGTTCAAACACATTTTGTCATCATCTAACTTATAGTGAATAATACAGTAATTGTAATTGAAAGTAGGCAAAAAAATTTTCAATTATTACAATTATCGACTTTTGAAAAGTTTCAATTACAATTACGGCAAAATCGTGTAATTAATTACAATTTTGTCAATTACAATTATAAGTTTTTCAAGCCTGGTTGCTGTTAGTTTAGCCTGGCCCGTAGCCAGAAGTCTGCAATAAAGTGCTATTTGGGGGGGGTTTGGGTTCTGCCCCCAGCGCTCGGTGATTTGCAATTTTGTTTTTGAAAAAATAACATAATTTTAGGCCCATTATAGTAAAAATCAAAATGCTTTCAAAACGTGGCCTAGAAATTAATCGTGCAAGAGCATCATTAAACTGGCAGGGTAAATAGGCAATGAGGGCGGTGGTTAATGGTAAAATTTCAGCCTTAATTACAAGCCTGTAAATCATAAAATAAAAAAATCACAAGTTTTACGCAATTCGTGTGCATTAAAAAAAAGATAATTTTGGAGATGTTCATCCCAATAGAGTATTTTACTGCTAAGCCGGGACAAGAAATGGATCTTGCTCCAGTTATTGCAATGAACTTTATGCGTTACAAGTTTTTCTTGCTTTTCTCCAGTTTGAAAAAGGGGGGGTTCGGACCCCGTGAACCCTCCCTGGATCCGCCACTGGTTAGACAGACGCCGAGGGCTTGGTTCAAATACAAGAGATAAATGAATGGAGCCTCTCAACTGGTTTGTAAAGCAGCAGAATACACCAAGTGCTAGCTCATGCGCTGACATTGTCTAATAATTCCTGTTTTCAGCGTCAGTGTGAATGAAGAAGGAAATCATCTCTCGAGAAAAAGATCGTTCATGAAGAGAATAACGACTCGTCGTAGGTAAGTGAGCACAATTAAATTTGTTGTGAAAAACGAAGAAAAAGCCTAAAAAAACAATCTTACCCACATGACCCCATTTCAATTCTTTAAACTTATCAAGTAAAATCCCAAAGGGAAAAATGCTATACTTTCTCCTTAAAAACTAAATTTCAGCTTTAAAATCAATTTTGCAAATTTCTGCTTTTCGAGTCGTGGTAGGTATCTTGGTGTTTTGGGCTACAATAAGTATAGGAGTTACCAACTCGAAAAGTACAGTACTTGATTTACCTATTTTTTTTATGCGGATCATGAAATACAGTATTTGTTTTGCCAAACGAAATTGTTCTGATTACATTCTTTAAAAAAGCCTTTACGTTTCATTACGAATATGTTACCATTTTCGGTGATCGGGAAAAAATATTGCACGAGTTTGGTGTACACACTAGTCGTTTAACTTCTGGATGATTTTTTATACGTCACAAATTCTAGAATATCAAGAAATGGATATACGTTTAAATTACCAACCGCGATTGCATAATCCTAATCGTGTATATTTAAATAAATTTAAATACTTTATTTTGGTCTTAGTTGAGGCTGTTTAAACAAAGCCGCCTATAAGCAGAATTAATGAATTGTGACGTTTGCACTGGTCCGTAGTTCAGTTTATATTATGGAACAGCACCAAATTCCAAAGCAGGCTAAACGGCATAATTTCATTATTGAAACTCATCATTAACAGTTAGGTATTTTTTCCGGTAAAGGCCTTTTTTCGCCTCGCTATTGAGATTAAGTGCTTTTTTCTGTTTTCATTGTAGCAAATGCAGGAAGTAAAGCAGACTAGGACTTGGACACAGTAAATAATAGACACAGCTTATGACTTGAAAACAAACCGTATAATAAATAGATGATGGGTTGGCTAATTAATGCGGTTTTGTTTTTTTTTTAATCAGGCCAAAAAAATTATTCTAGTTAGCTGCAGACTTATTTATTTTCAGCTTGATTATGATTCAGTATTGCAATATTAAAGCCAAGACTTGAGTTTTTATTGCGGGAGAGCAAGTTGTGGCCCTATAGTTTTAAAGAGATATTTTTCGAAATCGGTTTTATTGAAGAAATGAGAACTACTTGAGATAACAGAGGTATTCCAAACCTTTTTCCACAATTCCCTTTGTTCACTAAAACACGATTTAATCTGTTTGAGTCCGTACCATTAGCAACCCTGATTTTCGCAAGTTTGTGACATTGCAAAAGGCTGATTTTTCGAAATTTCTTGTAGACTTTTAAGCTATTGCCTACTATAGCAGATCTAAAGCAACGCAAGCCCAGGCCTGGACACAGGAACATTTTGGGGTTGTGCTCCCCAAGTTACTGCTTGTGCCACCTCAAGCGAGAATTGTGCCCTAAAATGAACCGAAAAATGATGCAAATAGAAAAGAAAATTTGTCACTGTAGTGCCCTTCTATGAAACAGCAAGACAGATTGAGTGAACGTGCTTCAGGTAGCTTAACAGTACCGTAGTTAGTATTCTTGATGAAACGTCCGTCTATCTAGTTCACGAAATGTGCCCCCAAATATTTTGTGCCTCCCCCCTCCAAGCACACTATCTGCCGCCGGGCCTGCACCAGCCTAGCCTACCAGTCCCACATTTTCCAGCTTTTTTCGCTAAACTAAGTTATAATACCACAAGCAATAAAATAACAAAAAATACTGTATGCTGTAGGCTAATCTCAAATCTGCAATATGAAATCGCGCAATAATACAGTATACTGTAGGCCTAATCTACTACTCATAACTTACCAACTGGTAAAGCAGTGAGTAGACTAACCAAGTCTGAAAACTTGGTTAGTGCTACTGGTATTTGTAGATGTAGACCTAAGCTACCAGTACAACTGATCTAAAGTAGGGTTTTTGTGATGTCACAAAATTGCGAAATGCAGGGTTCCCAATGATAAGGGGTCAAACGGATCAAATCTTATTTTCGCGAATAAAGGGAATTGTGGAAAAAGGTTTTGGGTACCTCTTTATTATCTCAAGTAGTTCTCATTTCTTCAATAAAACCGATTTCGAGCTGTATCTGTTTAAACCTACATTATCGCAAACTTTAAACCCAAACCCGACCCCAAATCTCAATTCTACTGTTTGCGAAATTTTTTTGGTACAATTTTCCGTTACAATGCGAGTAGAAGATTCAGTAGGGCATGGGACTCGAATGTTTGCTTGGCTAAGTCTTTGCCAGTACCAATTTGCTTTTTTTAAGTTCTTTAAATAGATTTTTAGATCGTATATACGGTTAACAAAGCGACCGAGTGATCTTACACGTTATGTAACGACTACACATTTCAGGCAGTTGATTTCGATACAGCATTTCATGATTTGTAAAGTCATTTTTTTGCAACAGCGACAGCATGCTTGATCAGTTACCTTTTTCCCAATTGATTAATAATTTGACTCTACCCAACTTAATTTATTTGTTCGGTAATTAATGAAGCGACAGCAACATTCAACTTCGAAATGTCGGCCAAGCTTTAACCAAAGTGGTATTTACAAAAAGTAGCTGTAAAGTGATTTCCAGCGAAAACCTTAACTTCTTCTCGAAAACACTTTAGGGTAAAATGCAATGCTGCACCTGCTCTTAGTAGGCACTCAAGAAAGCATGGTGTTGTGAAGATTACCACGGATAAGCTAGTCTATCGTAGCATTTCTTCAGCTCTACTAAAGCTAGTAGTTAGATTGAGTATGACTGCGGAAACTAGCTCAGCCTAATTGGGACTTGGACTCAGTCCCAGTCTACACTGAGTGTAATATTATGCGTGTACGAGCGTATTTTTACTTTAATCCAGAGATGCCCAAAATTTTGAAGAACGGACCACATTGGCTTAATTCTGCTGAGGAATGGGCCCCAGCAAACGTTTCTTTGCCGAAATTCTTGATGAAAATGTATCGTATTGCGACCCGCACTTAGGGCACCACTGGTTTAATCGACACGTCCGGCGTACCAGCTTACCAGCGTATTTAGAAGATCCTAGTTGATTTAAATAACAAACCAAGGGTACGCTCGTACGCTCACGATTTTACGCCCAGTGTAGACTGGGTCTAAGATCGCGTTTACATATAGGTTTGAGAACAAGGTTTCGCGCCCGGTGATCAAACCTGTCACATTTAAGGTGAATTTACATAATATCTGTGTTTCGTCCGTTTTTTTACGTTTTTGCATCTCCTTGAAAAAGTATGAAAAGTATGCGCTTTTTCATCCGCATTTTTATAAGTCCATATTCGCATTAAGTAGACTGTTGCATATAGATAAAAATTTTGTTCAAAAATTTTGTGTATGAACGATAAGAGCGATATTTTAAAATAGAGCTGTACTCCTTAACAAAAAATTTGTTTCGGAAAACTTTTGTCCAGTATGTGACTGTCTGGTTAGTGCGGATATGGACATATAAAAATGCGGATGAAAAATCGCATACTTTTTTACGGAGAAGCAAAAACGTAAAAAAAACAGACAAAAACGGACGAAAAACGGATACTGTGTAAATCCACCTTTACACATGACAAAGAAGTCGTTTACACGTAGCGTTTTTGATGACGAGGAACGAAGCCTTACGCATATGTGAACGGTCAAAAATAGCGAAAACTGGTTTTCAAACCCGGTTTTGAAAGATTCATTTTTCAAGGTTTTCAAGTTGAAACGCATTAAAAGTAGTGCAATGAATGACTAAAAAAAGTACTGACAAAACTAACGAGTTCTTACCCAATTCGAGCGCCACAGCTGTTCTTGTGACTTACCTTAATCCACACACCTGGTTTCACGATGCGAAAATTCGTTTACACGTGGCTCAAATTTAAGTTTCGTTCCTGAGCGCAAACCGCTATGCGTAACTGCAGCTAAGTTGTAATTATAGTTGAAAGTATGAAATCTCCCAAATTTGTTTTTCTATACGTGCAATGTGTAGCTGAGATTGCTGAGGCTAGTCAGAAAAGTCAAAACTTGTATAGGAAAACCAAGGATACTGCATTCATAGACAAAAGGATTGTTGTGTAGTTTCTCCTGTGGAAAACGTTCGCCAACGTACAAAACTTTTAAATTAATGTGTAAAGTACTATCAGCAGTTGGTTTGGCTAAAATATGAGAAACAGTGCAAACGATTAATTTTGGCTATCATCATGAACTTTAAAGATTTTCCATGCAGACTAGATATATATCACAGCAGTATGATATGAAACGATTAAGTAGAAAAGTTTGAGTAAAATTAAGTTCAAGTACTATTGCTGGTTCCAAATAGCGTTTTCGAAGTTGGTTTAGTATCAATAAGATTTTGGTCCAATTAAGTTAAAACTTAGACTTGTAATTTCTTTTCCGGAAATGTGGGTGAGAAATGATACGAAACAGTAAAGGATGTTATCACCCGGGGCCGGGGGCAAATAACCCTCCTCCCTTTAATACGATTCTGCAAAACAGTAAAACAAACTATGTTGTTACCATCACACAGCAGTGTTAAGCGTCTTCTTTAGAAACCAGCAAACTGAAAATCTGGTATCAATTCTGTTGGGGCGAGTCATCAAAACACAAGTTTTAATAATAGCATTTGCGGTGATATTATCGCTTATTAATGCTCGGTATTTAGGAGCCTAGCAGGAAAAACATCATTATCATTTCACGGAAACAAAACACTTCAGCAAAAAACTTTTTGTTTTTATTTAAGTTTCGTTGAAAATGAGTGGTATTGCAATGTAAAAGTGGGTAAGAATTTGCGTTGCACGTTCGTTAATATTTGATAATTATTTTGCACAAAGTCGCACAATCAAAATGGTACTTGGAACCTGCACTGGTTGTCCTTTTAAAGACAACATAGAACTCGCGAAATTATTAGAACCCTTTCAAAGATTTTTGCTCTCTTTTTACTTTTAAGGAAACATAGTACGTAAAACGTGCAATTTGTTGCCCGAAACGTCATTCGTGAGTATTTATGTAGGGGATCAATAACACCGTAACATTTTTTAGTTTTAACGTTTGGAAAAGCGCTTTTAGGCCAGCCAAAAAAATGTCATTGATGAGATTTAGAGATCAGCTGCAGACCGAAATATTAACTCTGATTTTCGAACAACAAAATATACGTTCAAGTTGGTGATTGATAATTGAACTAAGTTGACAGTGTCATTGGATTAAACTGCAGTTCAGAATGACGTAGATTGTAGAACCAGTGTTTCCAAAACAATTCGATAAAAATCCCAAAATCAGATTCTCCTCCAAAAAACTAGAGTGTTTTTTTTGACAACAAAAAAGCAATAAAAAACCAAACAAGCATTTTTACTGCAGAAAAGTTTGTCTGAGATTGACGTAAAAATGAAGCAAAAAGGTTTATACCTTCCTCTAAGAACAAAATTTTTCCAAATTTTGTCGTTGTTGTGTTTTTCTGAACAAAACAAAAACAAGAGCCCGCGTGGGTTTCTTAAAAAAACTAATTTTGGTCGTAAAATGTCATAAACACCAAACGAATTTCACACACATAGACAAGCATTTTTTTTCCATTTTCAACCCTCCCCTCAAAAAATAAACAAAGACTAGTGAGAATCAAAAAAAAAATTGGGAGAAAAAATATACGTGTAACAACCATTTGTAAACCATTCTTCAATTTATGTTTTGTAAATGACAGTCTGGTCAAAAAGCAGAAATAAAACAGTTTGCTACTTATTCTTTACAGTTAGTGATAGTCACGAAAAACAGCAGTCTCTCGAGATCATAATTCATACCGTCGTCAAGCTACTGCAAGAATTGTTAAAGCTCAAATCATGTTCACTACTTTTTTTTTCACGTCAGTGTACCAGTATTCGAAACTGACCTCAAAGCACATGCGGACAAGTGTAGATAGGGAAAGCATGCACAAGGCACTAACTAAGTCCAAGAATGTTTGCTTATGTGTGCCCTAGCATTCGACCCCCATTATGTCAAATGTTACGTTGTTATTTTGGCCAATAATTATTACACATCAGCATGTTTGATTCCTGTGCTTTTCATGGAACTAAACAACAAAAAACGTGCTATGCCAGGGTCAGAAGAAACCAGTGGCCGTTAATACGTCATTTTCCTACAGTTACTAGTGTGGTGCCAGTGTTGGCGTATCTCATACTAAAGTAGCAATTTAACTGAAAGCTAAAATGCTAATTTCTCAAGCGCCGGTGCCAAACACCCTATATAACTTGATTTTTGGATTTACTTTTAATTGATTGATTCATTATATCGAAAACTAAGCTTTAAGTGGACTTCCGTTGCATCTCAAAATGATGCTTAAGGTGAAACTAGTAGTTAGACGAGTTAGAATCGCTTGGTTATTCCAAATTTTTCTGATTTCACTTCGAAAATCTAAATACAGGACTCGAAATTTACAGCTTAGTTTTGAAATCATGAAAAATTGGTACTGGAACATCTTATGCAGAATAGTCAGCTGGTATGAAAAACAGGCGAAGTTTATCACTAAAAAAAATACTGTGACTGAATTTGAAATTCTTTGGACTTTATCAATTTAAGAGTAAAAAAGATTTAGCAAATTTAGCATAACAGAATTCGCATCTATGCTAATGATAGCGTTTAGTCTTGATCGAGCAACAAAGATTTGTTCAAGTTCCGAACGCAAACAGTTTAGATGCATTATTTTTGAGCTAAATTGTCAATGCAACCAGTTTTGTTTTCGAAAGTGAATCAAATCTTTCATCATACTTGCTATATTCGTACACCAAAGGCGTGTAACGAGTTTGTGGGGCCCATCTCCACATGATTACGCCCGAGCATCAAGGCTCCTTTCAAAGAAATGTTGGAGCAGTGGCGAGCCGTTGGCAACAATATATCCGATTTGACCGGCGCGAGATTTGAACCTTACACCTCCCGCTCCAGAGACGAACTCGTTACGGCTCGACCAACTGGCAGGTTTTTTAGAAAGTAACAAAACATTAATTTTTAGCTTAATGTTGTTAGGGCTTTGTAATTTTTATGTAAAATCACATTTTTTTAAAAATTATTCTTCATAGAGCTGTTCGAACTAGCATGAACACTACGGCTCATATCAACAGAGCAGCCGGTTATAGCAAGACATCTGGTAAACTTGGACATGTACTCAGTGCCGAAGAGAAACTGAGGATGTACACGTTGAAAGAAATTGTCAATACTGAAGAGGAATATGTGCAGCTTCTGCAATTCATCGTGGAAGTAAGATGAATCTTTGTTGTTATTCGAACTTTTAAAGTCGCCCTATCAGATCCCGGATGAGGTGCTTAGCTGGAGGCAGTCTTCAGTTTTGATTCCTTGAAAGTTCGTCTAAGGCCCCACTCAGTAGCATTTGGATCAGAGTTGGGTTTTCTCTGCAGACAATTTGAACTAGGCTAATACTGAATGCCTTTATAGTTGATTTCGGTTTAATGGATTCGGAACCAAAATAGTTCTAACTTGCCAACACTGTATCCTTAAAGCCTAATTTTTTTTCCCGTTGCTGCTTTTAGGTTTTAAGAAAAGTATGCCTGTTTATTTACAGAATAAATGAGATAACTTACTTTGTTTACTGAGACTGGCAAATTCAGATGACCTTTTCGCGAGGATGACCTATTTCAATGCGAAGCAATTTTATATTTTGTAACGTCAAACCTAAACTTTGTATCGTGCAATGACTGAGGGGCTCATAGACTCGTACTAGATAAATTTTTTTTACGTTTTTGGTGTTGTGTTGTTATCGTGTTTAATGTTCATGCTGACTTGAGAAAAGCATCATGCATTATTCTTGCATAAGTGTTCTTTAAAATTTTTCATCATATTTCTTCTTTTTAGGTCATCATTCCAAAACTGAACGAATGCGCCAAGGATATTGAGATCACATGCGTTTCCCAAGACACTGTTGACAAATTGCTTTCCAATATTGAAGCTATTTTCAAACTTCATCAGAAGTTTTTTGCCTCACTCCAAGAAGCAACATATCCATACCCTTACCACACGCACTGTATCGGAAACGTCTTTTTGAAGCATGTAAGATATGTTGTGTTTATTACAATCATTTTCCGTGTGTTATGATTTAGAAATTGTGAAGTTTCAAATATGATTGGCAACAAAATAAGTACTAAATATCTTTCAAGAAAATTATGCCTATCAAGCTTGAAAATTAAGTCATTGGCAATGAAAAAGTTTGCTAGAAAGCAAGCCGTAAGCAAATATGCCTACACAACATGCAAGTACGAAAATTATTTAAGAAAACTATTTTGCTAAAAAGGAAGCATGCATGCAAGTATGGTTATGCCAAAAAGCAAGCAATTGTGCATGAAAGTTGGCAAGTACACGGGCAAGTACAGGTATATTAATCATTTACTTCAACATTCAGAACGATTTGAATAAAAATTCTCCGATATTTCAAAGATTGGATGATTAAAGCTTGTTTATTTTTAGATTAAAATTGAAGTTTTGCGCCATATTTTAAATTAAAGTACAAGTAAAATGATATGAAGTCATCAATCATTCTACGAATTTACGTCCAATTTGTTTATGTATTTCAATTTTGATGTTTATTTGTAAACAGGAAAAAGAATTTCACGTTTACGAGCAATACTGTGCTAACTACAAAAACGCACAAACTATCAGCTTTGAACTTGAAAAAGATGACAAAGTCAAAGAGCTAGTTGCCGTAAGTGATACGTTTGATCTCAATAGCAGATATGAGGTCATAATTAAGCTGAATTTGCTTTAAATCATCAGAAAAATGTGCACAGATGGGATTCGAACCCATGCCCTTGCATATTATCTAAATGTTTATTTGGTCACGGCCAGTGCTTTATTTTGATTGACATGTGCGATCTACTATGGTCTGGCACTGTTGTTGTATAGTTCATAGACGCTATTAAATAGAAAAATCGTGTGTTACTGTAGCTCAGTGGTCGGCAACCTACGGCCCGCTGGCCGGATGCGGCCCGCCGAGACATTTTACCTGGCTCACGACCCTTCATTGTCATCCGGCCCGAGACTTTTTTTCTTTTTTCAATGATAGATATGCAGCAATAAACCGCCGAAATGATTCTGAATCCCAGGCAAAAACTTTTTTTATGGTCTTCGCCACCGATTCGTCCGAAAAAAGGCCAGAATTTTTTGAGAACACTCTTTTTTTTGGTCTTCGCCATCGATTCGTCCGAAAAAAGGCATGAATTTCTGGAGAAGATCTTTCTCTTTTGGTCCGCTGGAATGGTGGCGGCCCGCTGGAACCTTGTTGGGACTGAATGTGGCCCACTAGTTCAAAAGGTTGCCGACCCCTGCTGTAGCTATTTTAGCCGTAATTATACTCTTATTTTTATTAGGAAAACTAACCGACTCTAAACTCGATATAACATAATCTTTCCTCTGCAGACATTCAGCCATATGTTTCGTGGTATCACCGCGTTTCTAGAAACTGATAATCGCAATCAGGTTAATGGTAATACAAAGAGCCATTCAAATCACCCTTGGGGTTGCGAAAAGATTGACCCTCGGCCCCGAAGTTAAAAGTCAGAAAGGGCAGTGGTTGTTGTTTTGATGACTCAATCCGTTAGCCAAGAATGACTTCGATTTGATCACATTATCTTCCAATTTTTTTAGGAATGGAAAAAAGAAGTTCAGAGTAAAACAAGAAATTTCCTTCATTTGGAAGGTTTTCTTATCTCACCTGTACAAAGACTTTGCAAATATCCGCTGTTCTTAAAAGAACTAGCAAAGTATACAAACGAATCTCATAATGACTTCAAATCAGTGGCCGAAGCAAAACAGGTAAAAATCACACTTTTTGCCTCCTATACTGTGCGTAAAATTGCGAGCGTGCAAGCGTGACTGGCTGTCCTTAAATTTTTTAACTATCTGGCAGCTTGTACGAAACTAAAGCGGTACGCTGTGCGTACTGATTTTTTGTTTCAAATAAACTCAATTTACGTTCGTATTCCACGATTTTACGCACAACAGTGTTATAGACCAGGCCTAATGGCTAAGTCTGGAGTAAAACGTAAGAATACGAGCGTCTCATTAATTGTTTGTTTGGACCAAAAATTCGGTTGTTTGGCTGGCCAGCTTATCAGTGTACTATCTTATTAGCGGCAGATTTGTTATAACAGACAACGATTATATCTTAATTAAGCCCTTTAAAGTATTGTGTGTTTTTTGCTGCTATTTTTGTTTAATAGTATTAATAATAGAGTCCTTTTTTCACTTTCAATAGAGCTGCTTAAGGGACTTTATCAGCTATTTATGCTCTAGTTTCTACTGTATTATTGTTGTGCTATTTTTGTACTCAATATAGTTCTATAAGTGTTACCAACGAGCGGAAACTGGTAAGAGGTGCATTTTAAAGAATACTATTGTGCATTATTCATTTAAATTGAAAAAGACTTCCGGATTTTGAAAAGTTCTGCAAAAATCACCTTCGAATATAATGCAACATACTAGATGTGCGAATGCAAGTTGTTGTGGATTTTTGCTTAACTGTTTTTTTGTTAAAAACTGTTCATACAGCAGGGGGCAACTTGTACTCGAATCGTGTTATAAAAATGCTCCTTTAAGTTAGGTTAAATTTCAGCGCGAATTAAAACGTAAAAATCTGAAGAGTGGTGCCGGATTTTGATGAGGATTTCAAAAATTTTAGCCTTATACCTAGTATTTTTTTGACGGACTTCAAAGTTAATCTTTAAATTTAAACTGCTCACGAAAACTGTTACACAAGACGTTTTATTTATTGACATTTTTTGGTTCACAACTTCATTCATGGACTATTTTCAGCTTTGGCCAAACATTTTGCATTATTCTATGTTTGATGTGGGTTGTTCGGGCACTCCTTAATTACTTAAAATCAAAATACTCGCAATTCGCATTGGGGCAAAGTGCGTAAAGAGTTTTAATCATACTACCAAGTAACCCGGATAACATTTGAATTTATTAGTGAATAACGTTGCCTGATGATAAAAGTACAGTAACTTCAAGTCATTCCAGGGTTTCCAATATTTATTTTACAATTCTAGATGATGGAGCTCGTTACTACTTCCGTCAACGAAGCAGAGCGACGAAAAATTATCTTCGAAGCGATTCGCGATCTTGAAGACGCCAACGATTTGTGGGAGAAAAATGGGGTAAATACTTTTTTGAAAGCTATGACTTAAAGTTGATAAAAACATGCTACGAACTAATTGGCGTGATTTTTCTGTATGAATCTGACCGCTTATTACTACTTTAAATTTTGAGCAAGCCTTTATTTCACTGACCAACATAGAAATTTCTTGTTTGTTCCTGATGAGGGCCGACAACAACAGCAGCTTGTCAGTGTAGTACATAGCAGACTCTGAATCAAATTGTTTTTACCATTGTGTAGTGACGATCGGTGAGGGGCATCAGGGTATTCTTTGAATACCCAAGCAAAATCATCTCATTCTGTATTTATTCATATAATATACCTTTAAAATAATAATGTATATTTTAGTTATTTTTGCTTTCATGGGTAGTTGGCTACAAGCAAAGCGTATTCTGCGTAGCAATTGGCGAAACTTAGTGGCAGTCAATAATTTGATTTTTCGGCTTTGTAGCGCTAAGCGGTTGATATGCAGTCGTTGTAGCTAGGCTGCGCTGAAAGGTATCAAAACGAAGTTGTGAAAACCCAAAATGGCGTAGCAAAGTGAAACCATGTAACGCCCCGCCTCTGTATTAACCAATCAAATTTGGTCAAGTGCAGAAACATCACGAGTGACGTGATGAAGGTTTTCAGCAAGCGAGCGTGAATACCTTGCCTTCAGCTGCCTGCGCCTGTGGTTGCGAGATCGATCGTTAAAGACTTGTCAATTAAATTAACCATCCTGAAAGACCATAATACTTTCTCCATATCAAAAAATTGACAGTAAAAGCCTTGAAAGGTTTTTTAACAAAGCAACCTACTACGAGGAAAACTTAAAAGTCGTCAAAGTAAGTTACAACTGCAATGTAACGCTACGAAAGTTGTGGATAGTTCATTGGGATGCTTCTTCACTCAAAAAAACTTTTGAAGAGAAAACAGCAATCGTATCTGCAGGTAGACCCAAATCCGTTGAAAGATCGTTTTCTTCCTTAAAACGTATCAAATCATTCTCTCAAAATAGAATGGGACAAGACAGACTTTCAGATTTAGGCCTTATATCCATCGAGTCACAATTACTGACAGAAGTCATGGAAACCAAATCTTTTAAGGATTCAGTCATAACAAAATTTTCTTCGGCAAAAAGTGAATGGAATTTACTTTTAAATGACTTTCTTGCATCTATAGTAATTCTGAAACTTTGTCGATTCCAGCGCTCTGCCCTTTGTAGTAAACAGTTTTGTTGGAATTGCTATTCAAACGGCCAAAACTGTTTCAGCTTGCACTATTTTTTTTGCTTTTTATAGGCAACTGATTAGGCTTAATGAATGTGGTAAAAGCGCGTCAAAAGTTTTAATCAATTGCTTGAATTGAGTGTAGCATTATAGAAGTAATAGTTTTCTTTTTCATTTTTCTACATCTCCACTATACTCATTTCACTCAATAGCTGAAGCGAAACGAAAAAAATTAACTTCAGCTACGCTACCCTCAATTCGAGCCAAAACTTTTTACTCTCAAACGTGTTTTTGCTACTCCCCCAAACTTTGTCTTTCAATTTTTACGATTAAAAGTACAGTACAAACGCAATATAAATATCAATGTCACCTATACGTATGGACTTAATTTTATATGCGCAGATCGGATGCGCAATTATTTAATGTACGAAAATAAACGACGCAATAATAAATTGGATACCCAAAACTTTTTGCCACCGATCGTCACTGCCATTGTGGTATTGACGCCCTAATCAGGAACAGGTGATGATGATGAATCAGGAACAGATAGTCTGATATCACTAGGTGAAAACATCATAAAATGGTTCCTTAAAAAATTTGTGCAAAATCGACAAAAATGGTTCAAACAGCAACTCTTCAATTTGAAGAATAACGTAAAAAGTACTCTTCCCAAACTAATGCTAATTAAGGAAGCGAGTAAGTATTGTTTATTTCGTTCAACTCTCCCAGCTAATCAATAGCGACAACGCAACCAAATCGAGAAAAAACATAACACAATCAAGCAGTAAAGAAGGCAGTCGAGTGAATTGTAACAGGAAGCTGCGAAGGGAACTCTCCGTCATAGCGTCGAACAGCTACCTAGTTAGTCAGTCAAGAGTACAGGGTGCTCTGCACTGCTATCTGCATTAGATTTTCAGTGGTGGAGGGGTAGTGTGGACGGTGCATGAAATCGACCTAAGATCAGGGATATGGTATTAACAGCGATTAATTTTAGAGTAATAATATGAAGATAATCACTGGTTATTAGACATTAAGTGTTGTTTAAATTAAATTTTGAAAGAGTCAAATGACAATATTCTCATATCGTTTGGTTCAAAACTCCAAATGCTAACTCCCTGAAGTTTGAAGAATCTTTGCAATGTTTTAGTTCGATACAATGAAATATTGAGATTTACGTTGGAAGATGCCAAACGGGTGGCTTGTGTGTGTATTGCATATCGCATTTACTGGAGTAAAGGAAAAGGAAACGCTATTGCGTAGTCTATTCCGAGTAAATTTATGCATTAGTTTCAGCGTGTTGAGGTCTTCGAGCTTTAAAACATTGAGCTGCTTATTGTAAGTTGTTGAATCATCAAGATGTTGTCCTCCAGCAATTACTTTAACAGCTTTGTTTTGGAGAGATTTTAGTATTTTTAAAATGGATTACGTAAGTATTTCCTCAAGTTGTAACAGCAACACCAAAAAGTAGATAGGGGTGGATCATAGAGTAATATAGACTGCAAAGAGTTTTTCGCGGTAAAATTTGCTTTAGCTTTATTATGACACCCAAAGGACCTAAATATTTTTCTTGCCGAAGTACTAATATGTACATCGAAATTTAATTTTGCGTCAATTGTGATTCCCAAATAATTTACAGAATCTTCTAGAGTTACTGAATTGTTATTGAAGTGAAGTTGAATGTCAGGTATAGGAGTGGTAATTTTGGGAGGTATTGTTATAGCAAGGAATTTCATCAATTATTATCGAACAAAACGGACCACTAGCCATTTTCTATTGTTTATTCGGTCAAAATAAACGTATAGAGCTTACTAGAGTTTATTGCAGATTTGCAGTTCAAAAAAGTTTAGTGTAGCCAACGTTTAAATGCTGTTGCATATAAATAGCGGTATGTAACGTTAAAGTTTCTGTATTTTAAAAGCTTATTGACTTATCATGTAAAGTCTATAATGTCATGAAAATACAACATGGTTTTTGTTTAAGTTGAACCAATACTGCATAACAGTGATGGCGTATATACACAGACTACCTTTAGGTTGTGTTATAATTAATGGACAAATTCGTAGAGCAGTATTGTGAGAGTGCTTTTGCAGTGATGCATGTATGCCGTATTTGCTCGATTGTAAGCCGCGGCTTATAAAGTTTTTCTTTCCATCATGTTTGCGGCTTAAATTCAAAGGCGATTTACATTTTTTTTTGCTTAGCGATTTGTTGCTATGCCGATACGGTATTTTGTGTGATGCTATGTTTTCCACTGTCTAAACAAGGAAGTTTAGAGTTGTGACGTGCATTCTAAATTGCCGCACGCATTTATGACGTGCATTCTAAAGAAAAAACGGAGTTGTTAGGCTTATTTAAGAGATTAGCCTACTGGTGAATTGTCAGTAATGAACATACGGTATACAGTAAGCACCGATACAGTAAATGCGGCTTACATTCAAGGGCGGCTTACGTTAAATTTTTAACACTATCACATGCGGCTTACAATCAAGGGCGGCTAACAATCGAGTAAATACGGTAGACAGAATGGTAGATCCTAGGATTCTCGAGACCCGCGGAACAAAATCCAAGTCGGGGCCATTTTTTCTGGTTGAAATTTGTTACAAACAAGCAAGGGACAACGGTGTTAAGAGCTCTCGGCTAAAGTAACCCTGAAAGTTAGAGTTGAGGGCAAGTGTCTGATAAGTGGTGGAGTGGATAGAGCGTCTGCTACTGAAGCGGAAGACCCGGGTTCAATTCCCGGTCGTGTCAAACATAAAGACTAAAAATTGATTTTCACAGCTTCCCTGCTTGGTGTTCAGCATTAAAAGGGACAGTGTGAAGCCTCCACCGTGTATGGTTAAAAGGGACAGTGTGAAGCCTCCACCGTGTATGGTAAACAGGTGGGCAGGTGGCAGCTTGACTCGAAGACCGAAAGGTCCCTTCGCCGTCTTCTGGCCAAGACAAGTTGGTAAATAAAAGTGTAATTACAATTATGTCTCATAAATGCATCCAGCTCGATCCACTATTTGAAACCTAAACTAAACTCATGTCTGACTTGGGCTAAACTTTAATGTGCGATAATGTTGAAGAGAATTTAGCAAGACTTTAAATTTTGGCAAACGGGACTTGGAAAACTTTTTACTTCCGGGCTTGGAAGCTTGTGACCTCGTGTTTCTGCATATATTATTTAACATACTAATTTTATACAGTACTGCCGCTTAGACCTTGAATTGCTATGACATATCACGTACCTCTTAGTACAGTCTCATTTTCCAAATAAATAAAAGGTGTCAAACATCATTAATCAGTTATCCATGTCAATTGAAACGTTGTTTTGCCAATTACTGTGCCCCTTAATACCCTCATACTTAATCATAAATATAGGTCAACCACTGCTACACTATATCTGCTTTATATGGTCCTGGAAATTTGCAGAAATGTTTGGCAATGTAAAAGCTAGATAATTCTATTTTGAACTTTTGTGTCCGGTTGTAGTTAACCAAACTTGAATGAAATAGTACAGTACTGTCACTGTGCAGTTATGGGAGAACTAAGAACTTAGTACTGTAATTAGTAACTGCAGCTTAATTAATTTTCCTATAAAATTAGTAGGACCCCGATCATCTTTCACATAAAATTATGTACGTATCTTCGGAAAAAAGTTTAAAAATAATATATAAAAGAAATATAAAGATTATTTATTGGCAGAATCATTTTCATGCACCGCTGAAAGCAGAAAAAAAAAGCAAAATATTTTAGTTTTTACTGTAATATACAGGAGCTAATTGGACAACACTTGTAAGTGTGAGTACCATGATTTTAGCGTTGATACAACCGCTATGTCATAGTAGTGCCTATTTGAGTAAGAAAGGGTGCTATGCTGTCTACTAGACAAAATTTAGTGACCACTCTTAAGGCGATGAAAAGAAGTGCGAGAAAATTTTCAAATCTTGACAAAAAATTTTAAATCGAGTTGAGTAAATTTTGTCAATTTTTTTGAATTTTGGCAAGGATAATCGTAGGAATTTAAACGAATAAGAGACTGACGATGGTCGTTTTGAGACCGAAATTGATTTGAGTGTTTAATTATTTTATTGAATTTTTTTTTAAAGAAATGTAGTTGTTTCAAAGAATTTATTGACTGCTTTTGTGAAAACATCCAATGTCGTCATTTTAACCATAGGAAAATTCTCAAGTTTATCAAAAAAATTAAAATTCGAATAAAACAGATTGAAGGCCTTGCAACAAAACATAAACCTTTTTTCTATTTCAAGGCCGTTTCAAAACAAGGTTTCATGACCAAGCGAATGCCGTGGTGGAAAGGATGGAATATTTATTGGTTTATTTTGGACGGATATCACGTATTCCACTATTCCCAACCTACAGACACCAAAGCTGCAGGAAGTATTGAATTGAGGTTTTGCAAAAAGTTGGAAGAAGATGCCACCCCATACACTGGAAAACCTTATTCTTTTGGGTGAGCCAGGTTTACGATAAACATAGTTTGATTCTGAAATTCCTATTTCTTCAACTACGCCTGAAAATATTATACGATTAACTGCATATGAGTCTAGTCAAAAACTCGAAATAACTCGTTTATTGCGACAAAGTGTGTCACCAGAAAGCTGATCTACATTACCATCAGTGTGCATTGTACGTATACACTGAATACGAGATGTCTACAATATGATAAAACAAGTAAGTCAGTAATCATTTGACAGGGTTCATCTTCCGAACCTCCACACACTATTGCGCTTAGGCGCGTCATTACTTTTTGCCATAGGTGGGCAAGTTAATGCAAAACGTTGGCTTCGTTAACCACTAGTCCGTGAACAAACTTCACACCTCCGTTAACGTTAATCCGTTATTTTCATGCTTAATTAACGGAAGTTAATAAAGTCCGTTAATCCGTTAACATTTTGCGTGTAATTTACATTTCCTTTTATTCACTCGCTTCTAGAACACGTATTGACGCTGTTGAGCTGATTGTAAGGAAATATTTATTGCTATGGTGGTCTTTTTGTGTTTTGAAAGTTACATTTTACAGTCTAATCTAATTTCAAGATAAAAACAAGTTCAAATGCACAACGAAGCTGCATGATATTAACGATAAAAACCTTAACGGAAGTTAGCACAACTTAACGGAAGTTACTTTAGTCCGTTAACAGCACTTAACGGAAGTTAATTTAGTCCGTTAACATGAAAAAATTTGTTAACGGATTAACGAGTTAATGAAAAAGTTAGCTTCGTTATTAACGGATTAACGGACTTGTGCCCACCTATGCTTTTTGCCGCTCGCACTATGGCTCAGCTTGATACTAAAACATTTTATCGAAGACTCTATTTTACTGGAAATTTATTCTAAAACTAACCCAAAATCTAACTCTGATTAAAACCCTAGCCCAACCCTGAAAAAAGGAAATAAAACATGTGCGATGTATGGTTCTCATTTTCGTTTTACTTGAAACTTTTTCAACATAATATTGCAGTGGTGGCTAGCCATTGGCTACTCTACGTTCAATCAGTGCGGCGAAGATTTTGAACTCTGACATCTCGTTTCAAGGGGGCTGTGGACTGAATTGAGAATGTTACAAAAGGAATGGTTTCGACAAAAACTAGCTTATATAATTTGCTGTTAATAGATGCCATAACTTTATTTCGCAGGATCGAAATGCCTGATAGAACTCATTTCATGTACTGCACCAACGAGCAAGAAAAACAGGATTGGTTGAATATCATTAAATGGAAACTATCATGCCTTGAAAGGTACCGCGTTTATTTAGCGTATTGTACACTTCTAAACCTTTACTTGGCAATACAATAACTCTGCCACAAAATATTTATTGAGAATCCGGAACATGCAGTAACTTTTTGAAAATTTTGTTTCTAATTGGCAACCCTGGCAAAATTTCTTAAGGGGAAATCTAATCTGTTATATCTCGAGAACGGAAGGTCGTAGAAAGCTCAAACTTGGTGAAGTTAGTCTTTATATCTGTCAATTTTTTAGAAAATCGAGCAAAAATTTTTCGACCTGAATGCCCTTTTAACACAGTCCAAAACACTAGCTCGAGTGGTCTTCAGCCCCGGCCTCCTGGTTTTGCCACTGGTGTGTGCAAGTGTCGGTCGCTTGAAAAGGCGCAAAATTTTTTCGTCCGGTATCAACGAATCTTTAGATTCAACTTGAATTCAACAGCTTTAACCAGTACTTAAATCACACTTTAAATTTTATTTTCAGTACGAAATTTGATTTTTTTTCAAGTAAAGATTTATTTCAATAAAACTTAATTTAATTTTTGGTCCATGATATTGCGTATTGGACTGATGAAAATCAGTAATCTCTGCTTTTTAGATCACGGCGTCAAACGGAAAAACCGATTCAAACCGCCATTATAGCGTCTTTGTCGTCTATGATGAATCCAACAGAGCCAACCACTCCGTGCAGAGAAAGTTCTGTCAAAAGGAACGAGAAGAACGCTATATCATTAAGAAAAACTGAGAAAAAACGGAGTAAATCCTTGTTTCGAAAAAGTTCTCGAGGAAACAAAACGAAGATCAATGCTTAAGTTTTTAAAGTGTGCGAGAGAAAAAATGCTTCGGCCCATTCTTCACAAAGACATTGTTTCTACAAGATTGAAAGAATGTGGAGCAGATCCCTACCTGCCTCGCCTTTTTGACTGGCTCCAGTACTAGCACAATCAAGCAAGACTAACCACAGTCAGTTTCTATTTATTTTTTCAAACAAAACAAATTCTTCAAATGTTCAAACACGTTATCAATTTTTTTGTCCTGTTTCATCTAGTTTCAAAAACTATTACAAGCAATTACGGTTTAGACACTAACAAGTTTTTCATTTTAGCAAAACAAGGTCGAGATGATTTTCAGTAATTGTAATTGCATTTTATTCACCAAATTGCCTTGGCCAAAAGACAGCGAAGGGACCTTTCGGTCTTCCGATTCAAGCTGCCATCTGTCTACCACTCACGGTGGAGGCTTTACACTCTCGAATTTAATCTCAAGGTTCCTGTAAAAATATTAAGTTCTCTTACACTTAAACTTCAGCTTTTTGATACTGTACATTATATTTTATCGCACAATTAAACAACGCAGTTATCTCGAATAGAAATTCTGCTCCGGCCCGAATTCAGATTTCAGCTTCGTATTAAAATTAACAAACCGCATTGAAGCGAAACTTCCAAGAAGCCCTTTTGATTTCTTTACTTTTGAAATGATATTACGTTTTTAAAACTGTATTTTGTTTAAATTTTTTAACAGTGTTTGAATTTTGTAATAAAATAGTGCGTGTTTTAACATTTTTACAACAGTTTTACCCAGTCAAGACGTTTTTTAAATTTTTTCTTCGGAAAACAGGGGTGCTTTTGCTATTTATGAGGCGTCAGAAGAAATGATTGCGACTGGGATTCGAACCCATGTCCATAACAACCAGAGTCGGCTACCGTAAACTCCAAACTGACAAATAACGAAGTTCGTCCCATAAATTTATTAATTTGATCTTCACGAGCACAAGACACCATACAATTAAATGACATACTTGCACTTTAACATATACCGCTTCCGATATCTGGGGGACTTCGCGACAATAAAATTATGCGGCTTTTCTAGGACCTCAGTGCTGTAACTGAGTTCAGTTGTAATCAGTTAGTTACGCGTTACAAACCCTTTAAAGTAAGGGATTTCCACTGCTGCAAATGTATTGTTCTAACATAATTTCACCACCATCAAATTACTCGGCGACTGGATCAACTCTAAAATTTTGCAAGCGAGACCACCACCTCCTCCAACACCACCAACGAATACAATGTTAGCGAGCACTTTTAAATGGGCCCGAACGCCCACTCGCTCGTCCGAGGGTATAGGCGTTTAAGGTATCTCTCCAAAGGACACCACAAAGCTGACCAGCGGTAGCGAGTCGAACCCTGGAATTAGCGACCTTTCGATTACCACGTAACCTACTCATATCACTAACCCGACACTACTACCAACTGGGTCACGTCGCCGCTGTTTTATATGACTGTCGCCAATCTTGTAGATTGTATAACAAAGAATTCAAGTGGACTCTCCAGCAAGCTCTAGTGACAACAATAACTAACGCAAACAAAAATACCAGTCGACAGAGAGATAAGCAAAAATCATACAATGACACTGAAAGGCATCAAAATTTGCTTTAAAATGATCATAATTGGGGGATTTTACGACGTGCGCGTCCTCAAAACCTTCGTTTTCACTTGGCTATTCGCAACATTTAATTATCTTAAGGTGATAATTCGTTGCAATCGGAATAAATAAATGTATCAGGCAAGGTAAGTCAGTCAGCTGGATAGAATAAATAAATGTATCAGGCAAGGTAATTGCGGGGACGTCCGGTCCCGTGATCGCAATCTAGTCTAATACGATTCGACTAACTTTAAATATCCATATTGATTTTGCCTTTAGTTCTAGGCCAAATCAGTATTAAAATTGTACAAATTTGCTTATAACTTGCAAAAGCTGAAGATAGAAAGCTTGTATTAGGACACATGACGATAAACGATAGCTTTATGTTTTATCGCTTGGTCACGGGAACGCTTCCAAATCGGATTTTTTAGAAGTTTCTAAAGACCGAACTAGGAAAAGAGTGCTCAGTTTCAAACCGAAATTGAAAAATAAGTTTTTTGTGGTTGTTATTTACATATAAACAAGATGACCAAATCAAAAATTGCGAACATCGGCTAAAGTCCAAGTTAATCGAAAACATTAACTTAAAAATTTAAACTGAAACGTTTACAAGAACGTAAACATCTTACCGGTAACATTAATAGAAGGATTAAGCTTCACAGAAAGCCACTTAAAAGCAAAAGGATTTTGCTCATACTTTCAGTAGTAAATTTAGCCAGATTAAGGTAAAAAGCTATTGATATCGCGGCACTTAAACTTGATTTTGAATTATCGCGCAGCGCCCAATAAAATAAACAAAGCTGTGTAGCATCGAACTGCAACCAACATTTGAAAATAAGCAGCAGGTTTTCAGCACATAAACTCAAAATCAAGGTAAGGCTGATCAAACTCGTGCATTCGAACGAAACCGTCCTCACCCCCACTCGAGTAACTTTTTCCGTTGGGGTGGAAAGCAAGGCTGTTTATGGGACCAAAGTGACCCTTTATCCTACCAAACTCCTCTTCAAAAACGAGATGGAAAAACCTGGCATCGAATTTTCCAACTTTCGTGCTGGTGGTAGTTACTTCCATCGCTTCCTGACCTCCCCCAAGAACCACGTGATCACGGATAGGTGAGATTGCGGCTGAATTTACAGGTCGATCGGTTTTGTACGTTTTCATGTGGTCAAGCATTCGTGCATCGAAGAGTTTGGCGGTTTTGTCCTTGCTAGCAGTGACCAACATCGTCTGGTCGGTACTCAACTGCATATCTTTGATCGTTGCCGTGTGTTGCCTTACATTGAGCATTTGGACGCCTGTTTTGATATCCCAGTGACAGATTGTGCCGTCATCATGCCCGGTGATGAGGTATTCGTTGAGCGCACCCCATAAAGAACACATTGGTTTGGACAAGCTTTTTGAGTCAACTGAAAAACTTAAGGCAGGCTCGCTGTCAGCTGGCTTGCGAACGTCATGAATACAAATCATGGGGTCATGACCCATCTGTTTGTCGGTTGTGTAGTTGATCAAATTCCCACAATAACTGAAATTACAACTACGAGCAGATGATTTCGTTTCGTACGAGCTTAATATCACACCTGTTTCGCAATCCCACACCTTCACTGTCATATCAGCAGATCCAGTGACGACTTTGGTCGTATCCCAGTTGCAGTCAATAGCCCACACAGCACCTTTGTGGCCATCGTAAGTTCCAAGTCTCTCTCCATTGACGGTGTACCATACGTTTGCAGTGGGATCTTTGGCAACCGAAAACAAAAGATCTCCTTCGCGGTTGTATTTGATCTGCGTTATAGACCGCTCATGGCCTTGAAGCATCAAAGGTTTCATCAGAAATTTCAGTTCTTCTGTAGCTTCGAGCAAGAGAAAGTCAAAACAATGCTACTAAGCAAACTTTAAATGTAAGCCAGTACAAGCTATTTAAGAAAATTCTGCAGACGATAAAAACCAGTTAGTACATAGTCTTTTCCACCCCACAAAAACAGGATATAAAATATGATATCACAATTATGAAGTAATTACGCTAGAACAGATTTGAGAAATCTCAATTTGGGTGTTCCAAGATTTTATTGGATATATGACACAACCTTTTTTCGTTGAAACTGAGTATTAATGGACTGCCAAGCTTGTCAATGTTAATTGCATTAAAAATTTAGATCACGAAACATGCCAATAAAAGCTTTTGTCGAAACCTTATATTTCTGGAACCGCATCAACTAGCCGCCACAAACTGACCGCCAACGTTAGGTTAGGTGGTTCCCGGTCAGTTGTCGTGGATTCATATTCCTTGCAATACACTGTGTAATAACAAGAACAGGAGACGCATAAAGTGCGATGGATCTTGGAAGACCTAAAAATTGGCAAGGGGTACCATACCCTCAAATTTAGGATGTTATGCCGATTTTAGCAAATCAAGCACCAACAGCAGTGTTCCCTATAACTTTTTGGCTCACCAACGGGTGCTCAAAATTTTTAAAAACAATCGTGCATCAAGTAGTAAAAATACGTTTATATGCCCTGAAATTTACACCAATCCAGCATTGAAGAATAATACTAAAACTCGTACTCCACAAATTTAATGACTTTTTCAAAGCTATGTTTATCATATTGCCAAAAATCATTTCTCCGTGAGTCAACAAATCGTTGATTCTCTGACAAAAATCGGCTGTGTGGAGACACTAAATCAAGCAGTAAGATGAATTTTTACTACAGGAACAACACAGTAAACTGGCAAATAACAACAAATGTAGGAGACCGTGAAGTGACGAGGCAACTGCCAGAAACAATCAACAAATGAAAATGGAACAAATTTTTTGCCATGCTTTTATCCATAGGACGACTTGCGTAACGCAATGTAACTCAATTTTTTCGATACGGTATGCACATGCGATCCCGTAATTATAATGTACTTGGCCTTCTTGAAAAGAAACGAACTAAACCAGGCTTGTCTAAAGTTTTTGAGGAGCGCCCAGCATTACGCTTTTATGAGCTTGAACTGGCCGCACAATCAGTGCTGCGTCGAATTCAAAGTACTTTTTGGTAGTAAAAATCGCTTTTCAGTAACATTTGATATAGTTCTCCGCGGAAATTTAGGTGAAAATCAAAAAATCTAGGAGATATGATGTAATAATCAGCGGAAATTTAGGTGGTGACCAAGGTGGTCAACTTCGGCGTCGATTTATCACGAGACCAGTCGTGGGCCGCAAAAACTTTGTACGCAATGCAGCCCTGAACTAAACCTATGATTTCAACATGATTTGCTAGTTTACGTTAAGTAGAATAATCTTTCAACCAATTCAAAAAATTTGATTATTTGAAAGGGCCAGACTGCCAGAGTGTCTATCATAACACAGCTACACAACCCATCCTACTGCTCCCACTAAGCCGATTTTGGTCAGCGAATCAGCGCTCTGTTGAGTCACTGGCAAATAATTGTAGGCAACATGAAAAACAAACCTTTAGAAAAGTTGAAAAATTTGTGGAAATATGATTTTAAGTATATCCTAATACTGGACTGGTATGAAATTCAGAGCACATAAACGTATGTTTACAGCTTTGGCCACAAATGTTTTTAGAAAATTCGGGCAATAGCTGGTTACCAAAAAGTTAGAGGAAACACTGCTCTAGCATCAAAATTTTGAAATCCTACAGATGCTTTTTAAATTGTTTTTTTGGAATCATCAGAGGTACCTTGATCAAACAAAATTGATTTGCTAGTTTCCAAAAGTGTTATGCAGTTTGACTTGTTCTGTGCTGCTACAACTACAATTAGTTTACTGGCACTAGAGTTTAAAAAAAAATTTTAAGAATGTTCGCAAAAAACTTCGAACCATGTTCACAAACCAAAAGAATTAATTTGATTGAAAACAGCAATGCCTAATTTAAAACAGTAAAATATTTTGAACGTTTTGACCAAGCTACGTTCCTCAACAGTAAAAACTGAAATCTGAAACAGCAAAACGGTAACAGTGCAAACACTGATCGTCTGATAATGAATGTAGCTGAGTTCGAAATGTTTAACACTTTCGGTGCTAAGTCACGTATAAATACGTTTCTGAAAATTTAACGTTGGGTGCGAAACCACGTATAAATACGTGGTTGGTAAAATCTCATCACTTTGGTGCGGCACGCTGTCTATCGCTATTATTATCACGTAAATATACGTGCGCTTGTGTAGAAGAGAAAAAAAGAAAAAAGCGGTCGTTTGAGTTGTGGTTTTGAGCAGTGCAAATAACCTTCAACGCAGCAGTTTGCTGCTTTGTGGTTTGTTGTTTTTTGAGGGTTGCTGCTTTGAAGTTTGGCTCTTTCGGCGTAACAATAGCATTTATGGTGTCATAATTTTAAATTCGAATAAGGTAAGAATCCAATAGCGTTTGAAAGTAACAGTGAGAGAGAAGTGTTAGTCAATTGAGTAAAAGTTAAATGCTAGCTTTTGTTTATTTTTATAAAGTCAAGGTATTTATGACTAAAACGTCTTCTAGAAATTTGTGTTGTTTGATCAAATAATGTTTTTGAAGATCTGTAAGTTACCTCAAAAATAGAGTAAGTTGGCGTAGAAAAAGATGGATACTTCTCAAGCAGCAGACATTTTGATGGATGATGATTCTGATTTTGATGATATAAATGTGGACAGTGATGAAGAAATTGTTGAGCCAGAGGAGGAAGAGTCGGATATGAACATTGATGATGACGAAGATAGTGAGAGTGATGAAGATGCAAACAGTACAGGCGCTGCTAATGCTACACCTTCTACTGGACCTGCCCAGCTGCGAGCTAGAAGACAAGGTTATGTGTGGCATTCTACCATCAGGCCGCCACGGCAGAATACATTTACTGGAACTCCAGGCCCAACAAATCAACTTGATGTAAGTGATGTGGAATCTCCATATGAATATTTTAAACATGTTTTCAATGATGTTCTCTTTGATTTACTTGTAGAAGAGACCAATCGATACGCAGGTCAGTATATTGCCCGAAGTGTGCTTTTGCCAAACTCAAGAGCAAAAAAGTGGAAACCAGTCACACGTGAAGAAATGCAAAAATTCTTGGGACTGGTTTTGCTAACAGGAATACTGGATAAAAAAGGTGGTTTGTCAACTTATTGGTCTACTGATCCCCTTATTGCCACGCCATTTTTTGGTTCATGCATGCCTAGAGATCGATTTCAGTCAATTACTTCTTTCCTGCATTTCAACAACAATGATGAACTTTCAGATTTTCCTGATGATAGACTTTACAAGATCAGACCGATTTATGAGTTTATTGTAAAAAAATGGCGGGAACTGTATGCCTAAGGCGAAGAAATCTCCATAGATGAAGGCATGTTGAAATGGCGAGGACGACTTTTTTTCACAGTGTACAACAAAGACAAGCCCGTAAAATATGGGATCAAATCCTATATGCTTGCAGATTCTAAAACACACTATTGTTGGAATTTAGACATGTATCTCAGAGAAAAGAAACCTTTAAAGCAAACTGTCTTTGGTTTGCTGAATCCAGAATGCTTTGGTCTGTGGCACACGTTATACATGGACAACTTCTACAACAGTATCGAATTGAGTGAAGATTTGTTGACTCAAAGAATTCACACTGTCAGAACAATGCGAAATCATAGAGGAGAACCAAAAGAAATAAGATGTCCGACCAATTTACAGAAGCACTGCACAGTTGCAAGAGACAACGGAAAAGTGGTTAATGTAGGATGGAAAGACAAGCGTCTTGTGAAGGTCCTCAGTACCAAGCATGATGATTCCATGATGACAATCACAAGAAGAAAGAAAGGACCCGGAGCACAACTGGAAGAGGTGCAAAAGCCTGAATGCATAATTGAATACAACAAGTATATGTCGGGGGTAGATAGTGTCGACCAAATGATTTCTTACTATCCTTTCACTCGGAAAACTTTAAAATGGACAAAAAAAGTCTTCTATTATTTCATGGAACTGACTATCCACAACTGCTACATTTTGTACAAGGCCAAAAGTGGCTCAGCAAAAATGACTCTTTATCAGTTTCATCTTCAGCTAGCAAGAGAAATGTTGCATCAACCTCCAGCTCCTGCTGAAGACGCTGCTTCTGATGACGATACAGTTCCTCCACGAAAGTCATCGAAGCATGATTCAGTAAATCGGCTGCGTGGAGGATTCAAGCGTCATCACATGCTCACTTATCCTGCTACTGCTAAAAAGAAATGCCCTCAGCGAGCTTGCAGATTGTGCCGAAAAAATGGAGGTCGCAAAGACACAAGATTCTACTGCAAAGAATGCAATGTGCCCTTATGCAAGGTTCCTTGCTTCAACAACTACCATTCTTCTAAAAACGTTTGATTTCTTCAAAAAACTGCTTGATTTAAAGCTTTTTGAGGCTTAAATAGAGCCCTTAGCCCCTTAAAACCGGCCCTGGGGAGGACTTGTAAAGTTTATAACACATTTGATTATGATTGAAGAATCATCTTGTTCAATAATCAGGTGTTTGATTTACCCTCTAAACCGGCCCCTGAGGGGGGGAATCTTGAGAAGTTTATGATACATTTTTATGGAATGATGAATAATTTTGTTCATAACAAATAACTGTTAGATTTGACCTAGTTGGCTAAAAATGTAAAAGTTACTTTACTTTATATCAAAAATTCCTGAAATATTGCCCAAAGTGTTTGTATTTCAGCTTGCTATCTACTTTCGCAAGCGACTGCATGAAGGTGTTTATGTCTTGTACTTGCTGTAAATATATTGCAAACTAATTTTTAGATGTGTATTTTCATTTTTAGGTTATTTACTTAACAATCAAAAATGAATGAAAAATCGCTGAAATTCAGTCCCGTAGGTACTGTTTTTAAATTCACGTGCCGCACCGAAAGTGTTAAAAATTTTACTATCTTAATCACACAACTGCGTGCAATCAGTACCACAAAAGAAATATCGTTTAGTTTCGCATATTAAAAACTGTTCAATCCTAAAACGACAAACTTTGGCCATATTCTTAATGAAAATATCAACATAACACACTAATAACACAGTGTCAAAATCGCAAAATTTAAACTTACAAAATAAATGGGAAAAGTATGTTCAGATTCTCCACAGAAACATTGAAGACATTGCAATAGTAATCCTAAGAAGGTCTAGTTTCTTCAATTAAGGTTTCAAATTTTTTTTCTAATTTGTCAATTCAAGATTATTACGGTACTGCATACATAAAAAAGGGGACAAGGAAAAAAAGCTATGATTGGCAAATTGTAAGTAAAGTGTAAGTGTGCACATATGCAAAAGCACTTCTAATGTTATTTGCACTCCGATGGTTTTTGTTTATGCTTTTTTGATTTGTGCTTAATTTGAGATAAATAACGTGCTTCATCAGAAGTCTGTTTCTTTGCTTTAAACTTTTTTCTTCTTTTATAATGAGTTTCTTCGGAAGAGCTATCATAATTGAAACTTCTTTTTCGAACATTTGAGGACACACTCATACCAGCTTGCTGACTTAAACCTACACTAAAGCGACTATTTTGTGATTCATCAAAAAATTGTCTCTTTGTTTTTAACTTTTTATCGGCAGTTCTTTTTTTACTTTTATCACTACTTAATGACTCATTCTCAGAATCAAAACAATTTCCTGATATTATTGCTTCAGGATGAAGCTCCAAAAAACCATCATGTCCCCATCTATCACCGGAGGACACACTTGCATTTGCTTGCTGAACTAAGTTTACATTTGAGAAACTATTTTGAGGAGATGCTGATGAGGCTTTTTTAAGTTTTTTCTTTTTTCTTTTATGGTGAATTTCTTTTGAGATTTTGTTTTTTTTTCTTTTACGGAGAGTTTCTTTGTGCATTTTCTTTTTTCTTTTACGGTAAGTTTCTTCAGAAGATCTATCAGAGTCATAACTGCTGCTTCTTTCTCTCTTTCTTTTTAACTTTTTGTGTTTTCGCCACATTTCTTGCTCTTCTTGCATTCTGTTATGAAGTTCTGTTTGAACCAATGTATTGATCAATGAAAGTTTGTTTATTCTGGGCTGATGATTCATTCTCATTAAATTCTTAAAAAATCCACTTAAATCAAATTCTGCAAAACAGTACTTTAGTTGAATGGCTATCAGCTAACCTAATATAAACAAAAAAGGCAAGCAAGGTGGGTACCATAAATACAGCCACTTGAATATATTGCAGCCATTGCACTTTCTTGTCAACCTGTCAGCATCACAGAAAAAAAGTTAATGTCAGTTATCTATAAGTTGACTAGAATAATTGGGTCAGTGCTCCCTCTAAGTTGATTTTTGACAGCGAATCAGTGATTTGCAGGATCAAGTGGAAATAATTTTTGGCAATTTGCGATAAACAATTAAACATAGCTTTAGAAAAGTCAAAAAATTTGTGGAAATATGACTTTTAGTATACCGGTACTTAAATATTGGATTGGTGCAAAATTTAGGGCACATTTACAAACACATGTTTACAGCCTTGGGCATAATTTTTTTAAAATCTGGGCACACACCAATTAGCCAAAAAGTTAGAGGAACACTGATTTGGGTGCTAAGACTATAGAATACAATACTATTTTATTTTGCTGCGGTTTGCCTTGCTCATACACATAAAATTCTGGGAATGACTGTTCAGTCAAAACCTTTTAAGTTAAAGACAGTAAAACTGAAAATGAAATTGAGAAATACCGGTAGTCATTCACATTTTTTTCGTTCGCTTTTTTATGAGTTAAGATTAAGGTTTAAGTTACGGTAGGGTGAGATTTTGAGCTAGCTTGAGAGAAAAGATTTGATTTTGAGACTTAAATTTAGATTTTGGTCAGAATTAGGAAAAAAGTAGATTGACGTTTTCAGTGAAATAAAACTGTCTGAAAATTATATCGCTGTCAAAAAAAAAGGAAAGGTGTAAATCTATACGGATTTTTTGTCTTAAGAAACAGCAAGTTTATTGATGCACAGGCCTGGTGCCAGAGTAGTGTGTTTGGGGGGGAGGCACATTTTGTGAACTAAATAAACAAACATTTTATCAAGAACAATAACTACAGTACTATTAGGCTACTTGGAGCACATTCACTCGATCTGCATTGCTGCTTCATTTCTCCCTTGGGGAGCATGGCCCCAAAATACCTTCTCATGGCACTGGGCCTGTTGATGCATAAATATAAGTACCATTTACTATAATTGAAGGGCTTAGTGCATAACTATGTTAACTCATTTTTTGAAGTTTTGGGATATTGGGCTTTAAAGTTTTCAATTTTTTTGCGGTATTAAATTAGAATGTTTTTAAATTTTGATAGTGAAATGATCAAACATGTGATCATGGAATTTTTTTAAGCTAACAACCAACATAATTATTTAATTAGAACTCATTGTTTTGGTTCGTGAAACAGGTGGAACCAGTAGTTAACATACTTATGCACACAATTTTTTTAATGAAAGTAATATTCTCTCTGCATTAACATGTTAAGTATCATTAACTTCTTATTTTCGATTTATTTATGATAACAAATACTGCCAACACAACAGTTTGAATCAATAATTTTCCGGCTCAGAATCTGCATCTCTTTTTTCCAATAAAGTTTCATAAAAATGGCGATGAGGTCCTGGAATAAACTGAGTTTGTTTTTTAATATCCTGCACTTTTTTTGCATGAATGGGCCGTGGAACGTCCGTTTTTTTGGTCCTTACTTTTCAAAGCTCACTTGCAACAATAAAGGTTTGTTGATGAGACAGTTTTCTTTTCGGAGTAAGTAATTAATTTCGCTGTTGGAGGTCAAATTAGTCAAAAGTTGGTACTAAATTTGAAAGCATTGGATGCGGCAGCTGACAATACTTATATTGAGTAAGTGACTAATACTGCTGGAAGTCAAGATAGACACTGCTGGGTCCTATTTTCAATGCATTATGTGCTGCAGCTGACAATCAAGTCGTTGCTGGCAATGAATCGGCTTTAGAGTGCTGTGGGGGCTCTGCCAACAAAAAGTAAAGTAAATATTGCATCATTATTGCTGTTGCAGTACTACTTACTAATGCATCTCAGTCGATACTTTTTGTTTAAAATTGTGCAATGCCCATTCTGATTTTCACGTACCATTCAGAACAAGATTAAACTGTTACTGTGCCAGTAAATTAAAATGTTAACTGGCATTTATTTTGCAAAGTCGCAAATAATTTTGTGCAAAACTGTGTTAACTCCACCTTTTCCTGCAAAACTATGTTAACTCATTGAGTTAGCATTGTCTTGCATGCAAAAAAGGAATTTTTATGTGAGTTAACATAGTAATGCATTGCCTATCTCAAAAACTGTGCGTGCTAGCTAAATAAAACCAAGTGCAAAAAATAGATCTTAAGCAAAAACTCACCCATGTGTATTTAACTCAAAATCGTAAAAAACTGAGTTAACACACTTATGCACCACGCCTTCAGTTATAACACAATCTTTCAATTAAACGCATAAGCAAAACAGGAAAAGCGCTAAGTCCTTTGTCCAACTACCTAATTTTAGAAGATATTATGCATTTTGAACATCTTTCAAGTTAACATATGCTATGCTTTTAAGTTGGAATAACCCACAGTAGTTAAAATGCTATAAGTCTTACCGCTCACTAGGCTAAAATCATTTTATTCAGTATTTCTAAGCCTTTTTTATAGGCATTGTTAATGATAATTACTGAATTACGGTTTTAATTTTTAACCCTTAATTTTGTTGCATGCTAGTTAGTACTAGCCTATCGCATCCAGCAGCATAGCCCAGGGGGGGGGGGGCTATAGCCTCCCCATTGGCCTGTCGACCAAAGTGCAGAGCAAGAAAAATACCATGTTTAACCATTTCTGAGACTGTTTGTTACCCTGGAATGGACTCAAGAATCATTTAAAGCATCTTTTGAAACATTATTTAGAGGGGGGGGGGGGAATCTGTTGAAAATAAAATTCACAAATCAGTTAAAACTTTGAAAAATGACCAAAAATAAGCAATCAAGCTGAACATAGTTTTCACAAAATATATTTATAAGCCCAAGAATAGGGGGGTTATTCAATATTAGTTAATTAATTATCACTTCTCTGAAATATCATTCCATCAGCCGCCCAATCATCTTTCTCTATAAAACATAGACAAAATAGGTTATGATTTACCAGCTTGTAATAAGAGAACTGAAATTTACCATTAGCCACCTCCCACACAACCCATTTCAGATTTAGGTATGCACCCAGTTTAATCATGGTTTTGCATTGCTAATTTCTATGCCTCATTTTAAAAACATTGCTTCTTATTAAAACAGGCCTAAATTTATGTTATTTTTGCAAAAAAAAAATACAAAATTTGCGAGCACTGAGGACTCCGCCTTCAGATCCTCAATTTAGCCCCCTCCATTGCAAATTTCTGGCTTATGCACCTGATCTGTGTCCATATCTGTTAGTGACATGAGACTTACTATAGCCTTATGGGTTTTTCAACCTAAAATATAAGTCAGGCTACTTAACAAAAAAGGACAGAGTGAAGTCTCTACCTTGTGCCAGGGCATGGTATGGAAGATGGAATGAAACAGAAATTTTGGTATGGAATATGCCAGAATGGAATGGAAGATTTCAAGAATGGAATGGAAGGCAATCTTCCATACAATCTGCCAATTTTATACTAGATTTTGCACATGGTATTTACAGAAAAAATGTACGGATAATGATAACTCCAAAAAATAGGAAGAGGCTTGGTGAATGTTCCATTCGCGCAGACATTTTGAAATGAAGCCTAAAAAAACTAACCCTAAGCCCTAACCTTAACCCTAATCCTAGCCCTAACCCAAAGCCTAACCTAAACTCTACCCAAACCTATAAGTCAGTAAGTGTAATAATCAAAATAAAAATTCCGAAAACGAGTGACGTCACTGGAATCTTTATTTATTTAACTGCGCGTGTTTCATTCACTAAGTCACATCGCTAAAAATACGCAGAATGCGAAAGCATTTAGCAGCTAACCATCTGTTGACAAATTATTGTAATATGGTAATTTGGTCATGAGCATTGCGCAAACAGTGCAAGCATTGCATCATCAGATCATAGAATATGTTAATGCAATTTGCAGTTGCATTGATGCTGACTGGCTAAATTTTTATCTTGAGAATGACAATTTGTAGAGTGACAAAACTTTATCTTTCATTAAGATTTGTATTTACTTTTCTATCTTTAATTGAGTTTAAGTCTTTATTGTTTTTTGTGTTAAAGCTTTTTTTTGTATTTTGCAAAATCTTTTGACAGTTAGGCCACGCCAAATTTCATAGGAGAATGGTGTGATCACAAACTAGCAATCATTAAACCCTATCAATAAATAATGTCTGTTGATTAAGTGGTTGATATTTTCATGCTGAGTGAATTTTCATGGTAACCTAGCTTATTGCAAATTTGCGATATTGCTTCACGTGCATTGTACCATACTGCTTACCAGTTTACCTTCGCAAGCAACTGCCTGTGAAGGCAGAAGGTACGCTTAATGTTGAACAAGTACAATACAAATTACGCATTGCTTCCAATCTAAATTTACCTTGGTACTGGTAGCCTATAACAGTATGGAATGGAATATGGAAATTTTTAGGTCTATGGTTAGCAGACTTTTAGAATGGAAGAATGGGATGGAAATGCAAGAAAATTGCCAGTATGGAAAATGGAAAAATCGAATCCAATTCTATGCCCTGCCTTGCAGCATTCCACAACCTGCCTTGCAGCCAGCTAAAATTGTGCGATACACTGTACACTGAGTCTAGTCAGATCTGAGAAGATAGCTTGACTTTAAAAAGACAAAACAAAAGGTTTGTTGTCTCTTTTAAATAAGGCAACTAACTTCACTGTTAATAGGTACCATAAAGATGTAGTCTGAGTCGAATGTAGGCCTACTGTAATTACAATTACTGAATTACAGATTAGAGCAAGACGGTACCGGTATTGAATTAATCATGATATTAATCGACGAAATAACAAAAAAATACCGGTAGGCTTCACCTTTTTTACTACAGTAGGCTATGCCTTATACAATTAAATGTCTATTGCCTTCTATGCCTGTATGCTATACATGTACCACGGCCACATTATGCCTCTTAAGCTTCTACATGCATGTGCTTGCCGACGTTACACTGTAGGCTACAACCACAACGGCGTGGACATTAAAACAAACCTATCATGGCCTCATGTTCAATTCAGGCTTAGATATTGCATTTTCAACTCCCGTCGAAGTATTTTCGGAATGGACTCGCGTAGCCACTTCACCTCTGGAAAGCACTTTTTTTAGTTTACAACTTAGGCAGAATAATAAGGTGGACACTTGGGTCAGTTACGGCTTGTTCAGGTTGTGTATTTTGTGACTAATTTAGTAGGCTACTTTTCTCTATAAACTCTTTGTTCTCGAACCTTCATTTTCTCTCTTTTTTTACCAAAACATGGAATGGATTACAGGATGAATTACATCTTTTTCCATTTTCATTACTGTCAATCTCCAACCTAACTAATAAGGAAGTGGCTATTTTAGGGTTTGGGTTAGGGCTAGGGTTGGGATTAGGGTTAGAGTTTGGGTTAGCGTTAGGCTTAGGGCTATTTTGGCACTTGCGGCAAAATAGCCGTCAGGACTATTTTGCCTCCAAATGGCAAAATAACATGGGGCTATTTTACCTCTAGAGGCAAAATAGCCACTGCCAACTAGTAAATACTGTAGGTTGAATCAGGAATTAGGCGTGAAAAGCTACTGGTAAAGTCTACTCTAGAAGCAGTAGAGTAGCCAGGGGGGCGGGGGGGCTCCCCCATTGACCTGAAAAGTATTCTAAATGCCACGTTTTTAGTGCTTTTGAGGCCGATTTTTGCTCCAAAAGTGAACATTGCCTCCCAATGGGATTTATGATCAGAAGTTGTGAAGGACTTGCTGTGATTTCGACCACAAAACTGGAGTTTGTTTTTTTTTTGGATCTCATCTAAAGTTGGTCAGAAACACTGACTGAATTTGGGTGAAGATCTTTTTTTTCTTTGGGAGACCACCTAATTTTGGACGAAAAAAGCGTTTCGATTTTAGTGAAGATCTCTTTTTTGGACGAAAAACTCACCTCGGTTGGACGAAAAAAAATGGCTCAAACCAATCAAAGATCGATTAAAATCTGGGTCAAGATCATTTGATGTTTTTTCCAGTATCCAAAATAGCCCCCCCCCCAAAGCATATTCCTGGCTACGCGCCTGTCTAGAAGTACAAAAGCTTCTCACAACTTCAAGCAAATACTCAGTACCAGTACTGTTTATTTGTGTTGGTTTGAAATCAGATACAGAGCTGACATTGCAAGTCTGAAGTAGGCCTATAATAAACCAAAAAACAGTACACACTAGACAAGTAGCTACTAGAATAGAATCCCAACGTGAATACGTACCGGTACCACTAATGTTTATTGAAGATTGCAACAATCTATGAGTGCCTACGAGAATGTTTGGACTACCAGTACTGTATGTAAAACAGCGTACAATGAAGAAATTGTACAAGTATATACCATAAATATCCCCTGTGGAATACCACCATAATAAGCATAGAATTTCAATGCTGAAGTTTGTCTCTTCAAGTTCGATTAAAATTTGTTTTGGTGTGATTTGCTTGCTACTGGAACATGTAGGCCTATATTTTGCAGTGAATTTTCAAATTGCAAGTGGACTTTCAGCAAAGTTAAGTAATTTTGCACCACCTTCAGACCTTGATTTTATTTACAAGTGAATTTTCAACTACAGTAGGCCTAAATTTGGGGCAAAATGGTTGTTACTTCACCGGTATATCTTTTGTTGCACAGTCAATTTTTTTAAATCAATGATTATTAAAGAAGTGGCAGTGATAGATCAGAAGGCTAAGTCTGAAGTGCTATTGATAGTGCATGGAGTTAAGAGAACAAAAGGTTGCTGACCCCTACTTTGATTCTCAAACTGACAATGCATTATTGTGTTCTTGCAATACCTTTAACGCTTTAGGGCCATGCACAAAGCAGTTTACTTATCATGGTTGCTCAGTCTGACAAAAGATTTACAAACAGAATCAAAAAAGGATAGGCTACTGTTTGTTGGCTTGGTTACAGAGATGCAGAGTACTTTGGTTCATATCTGACTGTCTGATATGGTACTATTTTAGTTAATCACCTAAATTTTTGGTGAATGAACGAAAATAATTTTTCCAATTTGGTTAAAATGACTGAAAAAAATTAAGCAAGTTCTAAACTCTGAAACTTTGTGAGTGGAAAGGCATTTCAGATAACTTGCAATGATGACAATGGCTAAAAATTTCTGAAATCTGCAAATTGACTGAAAATTTTAATCTAAATTTAGACATTTGATTGAAATTTCTAAGTGAAAAAAAGAAATCCAAGTTCATGCCTATAAAAGAATTATGGAATAATGGATGGCATTTTCAATTATGATTCTTTTGAAGTGTTGTTTGGTGATTTATTGCATTAATCTATGATGTTGTAGTCTGAATTTTTTTCATTGTAAGTAACTTAAATACTATGCGAAAGGTTTTACCATAGGTGTGCAAGTTAATGCAAAATGTTAGCTTCGTTAACCACTAGTCCATTAACAAACTTCACACCTTTGTTTACGTTAACTCATTATTTTCAGCTTTAATTAACGGAGGTTAATAAAGTCCTTTAATTCGTTAATACTTTGCATGTAATTTACATTTCGTTTTATTCACTCGCTTCTAGAACATGTATTGATGCTGCGAGCTGATTGTAACGAAATATTTATTGCTGTGGTAGTCTTTGTGTGTTTTAGAAGTTACATTTTACCGGCTAATCTAATTTCAAGATAAAAATACTCGTAAGTTCAAATGCACTAACGAAGCTGCGATTGGAAAATCTTTGGAAATTGTGATCAGTGATAATTAATAGACCTATGAGGCTGCATCTTATTATTTGCCACAAAAAAGAGCTCCTTTCTTTACTCTCTTCTATAAAACTCGTGCTAATGCACAACAAGTGTTACCAGTGCAAACTAGTTTGTACCGGTACGATGAATGAATGGTACAAGATATTAACGATAAAAGCTTTAACAGAAGTTAACCGAACTTAATGGAAGTTAATTTTGTCCGTTAACATGAAAAAACTTTTTAACGGATTAACAAGTTCATGAAAAAGTTAGCTTCGTTATTAAAGATTAACAGACTTGTGCCCACCTATGGGTTTTACTATATGTCTGGCTATCAGTTAAGTGCTTCTAGTTTTGCAATTAAGCTGAATTTAATCAGGTAGGCCTACTGTTTTCTCAATAATTTTGTAGAGTTAACAGGCTAAAACCAGTGTATCTATGTGTTTTTTGTATGACTCATTGACTTGAAAGGGCATTCAGGACATTTTTGTTAAAACATTTTTGCTTTGAAACAACTTTGGCAACTTTGTAGAATTTTTTGCTCCAATTTTGATTCTCTTCTGTCAAGAAATCATGAGATCATTGCAATTATTTTTCCCCTTAGACGAAGGAAAAATGCTTTCCAAACAATACCAAACCAAATGGAAGTGCATCAAAACCATTTGAAATGACTGACTACCGCAGCAGCTATCAAGGCATTGGCTTCGTAGATACCTGCTGATATTCGTAGCAAACGTGTATGAAAAATGTTAACTAAAGTGCTTTGCATTGAAGTTTGCAATTGTATAATTATGTAAAAAACTAACTTGTCTTCTGACCTTTAGGCCTAAAGTAATTGTGCAATAATAGCATAAAACTTACTGGTTCACTACAAACTGCTATCTTAGTCTAAGATCTAGTCAGCTACAATGCTAAAACCTTCAATAAGCCAGATGCAGCTATTTGTTTGGATAGGCTATCTATAGTAAGCAATAGCCACAATAGAGTATAGACTAGTTGCCTAAAGCACTAAAGCCTTATCTTGATTCCGAATACTTTGCTAGCTCTCAATGGCCAAAATGCATTAGGAAAACATCTAAATTCTGTGAATTCAAACCGCAGTTGTTTCACTATTTCATTTACCTACACCTTCAACACTCACCTAGCCCCAAGAAGCCCATTACTTAGCAAGATTCGAAATAGGGAAAATTTACAAATTTGATTTCTTGTGCAATGTACGTGAAACAAAATGGCCGAAGTTTGGATTCTAAGAGGAAAATATGAACTTTTTTTGCTTAAGACTTTCCTAACCTAATGAGTTGTAAGAATTGCAATGGGGTCATGTTAGTAAACTTACTTCTTAAAATTTTTTCTCAGTTTTTCAAAATAGGGTTGAATGCCTCTTTAAATCTAATCTATTAAAATGATTATATGCTCATAGCAAGTAAGCAAAACTGGTACAAAGTTACTTTTTTTTAAGGGTGTATTATTGTTTTGTCTTTGATCCCATAATAACTATCTGGCTGACAGTAAAGTGAATCATTACTCAAACAGGTGTGATTACAAAAAAATTAGTATACTGGTCCAGAAACTATTTTTTGGAAATTGCTTTGGTTTAGAAATCCAGGTAAGGCACAGCTTACAGATTTGTGTACCATGCTTTTTTGAACATTGAGAATCTGCTCAGATATTATTGGCCATGTTTATTTGCTTTATTGTTATGCTCTATTTTCGAGTCTGAATTTTGTTGCATCTTCGTTGAATGTTTCAAGAGCTTTGCTTTGTCATTGCTCTTGAATTTATAATTGAAAGTGCATCATAAAGTGGTGTGCTGTTTAGTACTGGCACTGAAAACTACTTTAAAAGTATCTCTCTGCTAGCAACTGCCACAGTTCGAGCCTATCTACTTTTCTGTAACTTGTTAGTTTCAGGTATTCAATTTAACAAAATGCATCATCACTCAGTTGCAAACAAGAGGTGTTTTCTAGCTTTCTAGCAAAAACTTGTTTTTCCAGGACAATATGTTTGAAAAGCCAGTGTGCCATGGGTGGAAAATGGTAGCTGCTTGAGCTTTTTCACTTATTCAAGTTATGTTTATGCTTCTGACTACCAAGTTGGAAAACTTTTCTCCACTGTTACTGATTATAGTCGATTGCCTTGTTGAGTTTTGTACACCATTATCTGATTATCGTGATGACATTATCAAATATTTGAAGCCTTGGACTTACAAAACTGTGATGAGTATAATGTTAAAAGCACAGTATGTGAAATAAATTTGTAATTGTAGTCCAAAATAAGTAGACTGGTTTGTTACTGCATGTACAGTGTTTCTGATGCTGGATTACTCTACTTCAGCAAAATTGTGGGAGCAAATTTGCTTATCAGACTGGAGAGAAAAAGCATTTACCATGCAAGAAAGATTATATCTGGATATAAATTGGAAATTTGGTCCCTAAGTTTACAGATTAATTGAAAAATATAGCTACATATTGTAGTACTTAATACTAAAGTCTATTTTAGTGAACGTTGCCACTAAACTGTAAAACTCTGAAACCGTTTTTTGTCAGCGAATCAGCATTTTTATGGGGCACACATTGACTCATTTTTGGATTTTCCATTGTTTACTATAGAAAGCTCACTGATTTTTTGAGCACACACTGACTCTTGAAAACCTAAGAGGGAGCACTGCCACTAAGCCGATTTTTGTCAGCAAATCAGCTGTTTGTATCACAATAAATAATTTCTGGAAGTATGATAAACATAGCTGTTGAAAAGTCAAAAAGTTTATGGAAATATGACTTCCAGCATTCTCTATATTGGATTGGTACAAAATTTAAGGCACATTAATATAATTTATAGCTTTAGGCAAAATTGTTTTTAAGAAAATTTGGGCACCAGCATGCACTGACGTCGATTTCGGGGAGGCGACGCCCCTTTGGGTCTCACACTGAAGGGGGCAAAATATGTCTGGCCCCCTCAGATTTTGGCAAGTAATGCCCACTTGGCTCTCAAGGTAAATACGTGATCCGAAATTCCGGACAGATAGAACCTTTTTTTTTTTGGTATTCACCTGAATTTGGGGGCAATTTCCGGATTGAAGCAGAATTACTAAGTTTAACCTAACTTTGCAAAAAGTTTCGCCCCCTCGGAATTTGCTGAATCAACAAAAAAATCGACGCCTATGCCAGCAGGTTAAGTGAAAAGTTTAAAAAACCTGTTTTAATTGCATTTGATCGTAATCTTTAGCCATTGCCGGTTGCCTTGTTAGTTCATGTGAATGTTGTCGATGATCGGTTTCAGTAACCATTTGTGATGCAGTACTCTGTGAATCGAAGTGTGAACCGTGTTTGATGGAATAGCTCTGTAAAACTTTCCCATTGCTGAAGATTTGCAACTGTGTTAGCATCGTTTTTTGACGTTTAGCTCTGATGTTCCGATAAGTTCAGCAGCACGTAATAAGCTTCAGTTGATTGATTTAATCTAAAGTTGCAGATACTGCGCATAACCTAAATAATTGAATATTGTAAGATGCACTTCTTAATTACAGAATTGATTGTTTTAAGTGTAGACTGGTAGAAACTACAGAATTTACAATCTGCAGTCATGAGTGATGATGGTATCGAATCGAGAATATTTGTTGGTGGACTTGACCAGGACTGTGATGAAGCTGCCCTTGATAAGGCCTTCAGCATGTTTGGAGAAATTTCTCAGATAACAATTATGCGAGACCGAGATACTCAGCTCTCGAGAGGCTTTGGTTTTATCTCCTTTGACAATCCTGAAGCTGCAGAGGACGCAATTCGTCGCATGCATGGTGTTGAAGTAATGGGACGATGTGTAACTGTGCGAAAAGCTGCGAATCGATCCCACCCTGTTGATCGTGGTGGTTTTAGAGGCAGAGGACGTGGGTTTTTCAGAGGTAGAGGAGGTGGAGACAGATTTGATTCTCGGGGAAGAGGTTCATTTAGAGGTCGACGCTTTTCTTCAGATGGCCATTCAAGAGGAGGGTACAATTCGAGAGGCTCAAGGGGTAGTTACAACGGCTCTCGTCGAGGTGATTATTCTCGACCAAGTTATCGAAGCCAAGATAATGACCGACGTAGTGGATATGATCACTCTCGTTCAAGTGGCTATGGCGATTCCCGTATTAGTCCTGATTTTGATGCAGATAGAAGTCGTGGGTCTGATCGGTATATGAGCAGTCGAAAAGAGTATGGCAATGATAAGTACAATGACTCTCACAAATCCAATTATCGTTCTTATGAAGGAGGCCAATCTCGAGATGGATACAGTAGCAGGGGCTATGAATCTGCGCCACGACCTCGATCTCGAAGCCCTATTGTGCGTTACGTGTCAAGGGAGGAAAGTCCTGTGCCAAAGCCTTATACTCGTGACTACTCGCTTTCCCCAGTCCGACGACACGCTGTTCGCGAATATTCACCAGATCCATCCGCCAACAGAATGTCAAAAGGCTATGCGAAGCATGAGAGCAAGCAGGTTTATCGCGAGTATTCTCCCCCACCTCGAAGTCGAGGTCCTCCTGCTCGAGACATGTCTCCGGACGATTATCCGCCGTCAAGAAGCAAAGGCCGTGCTGTTTCACCGCCAGTCTCATCCAGCCGGATGCGTCAGATGTCTCCTGAGGAGTACGCTTCTTCTAGAAGCAGAGGAAGGGCTGGCTCTCCCAGAGAACGCAGTGCTTACATCAGTTCTCGCTCTTCAGGAATGCCTAGTAAAAGTTCTAATCCGCGAAAGGAATATTCATCCAGCAGATCTCAAGAATTCTCGAATCGAGATGACCGTTATGCTACTTCTTCTTCGAGGGATTATTCCAGTCGATCAGGCGGTGGCATGGAGCGTGGACCAGGTATCTCTCCCGTTGTTGCTGATTTGTTAATTAAACACTTGTTAGATCTGCAGCAGCCAACATGAAAAACTGAATTCGTTAGTGATTGCTGATATAAAAAGCGATTCAGCAAAGCTTGCAGAATCAAGTGTCTCATTTACATTGTTTCTTATTCTTCAACAGTGCTGAATAATAGGTGCTCTTACAGGAAACCTTTAAAATTAGGATGTGTTGAACGGAATAGAAATTGAGCTACATTTTGCATCCAGCAAAATTGCGACAAAATGTAACGTACCAAACAGGCGTAACCTGGCTGAACATTTCTATACCACTTCTATTGCATTACTCGCCATCCCTTGCGACATGCGGTCAAAAAATTGCATTAAACTGATAACGTGCATTTGACGAGTTGAACTTAACTAAAAAACATTAATGTTTTGCTTTTTTACCTGTGAATTTCAGATAACTCTGGCACACAATTGTTTTCTAAACGGTGCTTGTAGTACACACAAAAACTAGCTACCTGAAAGCATTGCTTACTTTTATTTAGAAGCACCTAAAAAATGATACTTCAGGTTCTGCTGTTCTTAAAATTGTTCACTTTTTATTTTCAATACCTTCGTATTCACAAATAGGTTAATTATGCTACGTTTTGTTTCGAATTGGCTGCTGCTCAGCAATTTCGTAACCATAATCGTTATCTTTGCAACTAAAATTGACAGTTGACACGTATCTGAAGTTCCTCGCATTTCGAAACGAATACCACTCAAAACTAGTTTTAGAGACTGGAGTTATTATGTCTCTTTCAACTGCAATTTCAAATCTTGAATTTGTAGCTGTTCGTGACTTTCACAAGTTTAAGAAGTTTTCTTTTTACGGCCTCTTTTATATTTTATCGTACCTGGGTTGCCGTAATTGACTGAAACCTTCAACTTTCATGTTTAGTTTTAACTTTTTAACATATGTCTTAGAATTGACAGGACTTTACTCCTGGAAATTGCAATGAATTTCATTAAAAAAAAAAGTTAAAAATTCTCCGGTAAGTTACATCACATGTAGGCTGTTGAAATATACTGCACTAGCATTGACACGGAATCTGTAAACGTGCGATCCTTACTAGATAGTAGAGCTCCTTGGAGAATATCATTTATTGTGTTGCAAGATTTTTCTCTGCCTACCCACATATTAGTTGCGAATAATTTAATTTCATTTGCTGGTACGCAAATTATGTTAAGCCCACTCAATATTGCCATTTTACAATAATTAGTAGACTGTTAGTAAAATTGGTTCTTTTTTTAGCAGCAAAAGCAAGCTTTAGATCTTCGCTACCTTGCTGTATGTAACAGGTCAAGTAAAATTCTGTCATAGTTTATTGAACTGAAACGGTATTGCTAATCAAACAACCTACTTGAATGAACAGTGACCATGGATTACTTGCTCAAACTAAGAATTTAATCAAAACACTGCTAATAGAATTTTGATTTACACTAACGATTTGCTTTTTGAGGTTCAAGATCATATGGTGGACCACCTGACCAGACTTCAAAATCAATGCGTTATGCACCTAGCCGAGACGAAAGCTTTTCGCCTCCTCCGCCCAGTTCAAGAACTTCCAGAGATCCAGCGATGCGTGGGATGAAACGCATGACTAGACGCAGCCCTTCACCTGAACGTCGCCGTTACTGACATTGAATTCATGTTTGAAATGGATTGATTACAACTTGTACTTTTTTAACTAAGTTGTTTGACAAACTGTTGAACTGCTTTGAAAGCACAGCTGCTGTTGATTGTACTGTAAATACTGCTTTTAATTTTTGTGGCGAAGCGGCCAGAAGAAGTTTGATATGCAAACTCATTTGCTATGAGAAGTCTCCGCAACAATTTTGCCTAGGCAGTACAGAACTCAATAACTTCTAGATATACCGGTAGCGTTGATTTTAGCTTTGAATAACCAACAGCAAGACCAGCCTGTTTTAGTTTATTGCTGCTGATTTCTATGGCTACGTGAAAGAGGCAGCTGTTGGACTAAGTGAGGATAAGTGATATGAGTCCATCTCTTAACGGGAAAAAGAGAAGTGGCCATTTTTACATTACCGAGAGTGGGGATCATGCATTAACAGCCACTGCGTGCTGAAGGATACCCATCGGTTGCCTTTTACTTCCAGCTGGATGAACAGTGAACCTATCTGCCCCAAAGAACGATATTAATATCGTACCCACACAGAATCGGTTGCTTAATGTACACATCTGCATTTAGTCTAGATTAAAAATTAATGTAGTACAAGGTGAAAAAAAAGCCGGGGTAAAATAGAGAGATATGGGTGGTCTCCATGGGCTAGTAGCTGATGCCTTCCCCAAGATTAACATGCCACCGTTCGAAAAGATAATTCAAAGAAGACCAAACGAAAATCAGTCCAGTAAATAAGCAATCAATAATGATTTTAATTGAATACGACAATAACATAGCAATTGTGTAAAAACTGTATACTGCAGTAAATTAGTGTTGAAGAAGGACTTCTTAGGGATTTTGATCTTGTCAACCGATGTTGTCCGTCAAGGAGGGAGGGGTTGTAGGATAACGAACATCAAAGGATGCGTCGATAAAACGCAATACATAGGTAGGCAAAATTTAAGAAAGTCGAAATTTACTCAAAAAAATCACATGATATTTAAACTTTAAGCTTCTGAAGTTGTCAACCGCGGGCGTGTGGCAGATTTTTTACTTTTAAATGTTTGTCGTGACAAAGCAATGATTGTTGATCTGGCATACGTGCTGACTTGTGCAGATTGATTTCGAAAAACATCACAATTCTTGTTCCATTTGTAATCTGACAATACAAGTTCAATAGCTATCATCGAATTTCTCGCAGGGAACAAAAAAGCCAAATGGTATGTGTTAAAAAAACAAAAAAGCTTAAAATCTAGCATAAGAGGAACTACTCGATTATTGCAAAAAAATGTCCACAATCTCAAGGGAGTAAATTTAATTACTCGGACAGAACGTGTCAATGCGGCGCGTTATGGATTCGCGTCCAAACGCCTCAAGGTTAGGTTAAAGCTGGCCGCGTTAAAACACTCGCATCAAGAAGTCTAGGACCCTTTAATACTGCACGTCGACAGATGAAATTTTAAAGTCTTTCATTTGACCGAACACAAAAGCCGAAGCAATTGCTCCAGTTAGACACTGAAAAGCTTGCAAGCCAAATTACCTAGAGCACGTGAAGTTGGAAAACGTCATACACATATTTCCAAACAGAACATGCATAAGAGTATAAGTGCGAATATTTAGCGAAATGGAGGGTGGAGATCATAATTGCATTTTGAATGCGATGTTTTTCGACAAAACGTAAAAGGAGCAGACTGTTGAAACTATAGCATTTCAAATTCCTCTTCTAAAGAAATATTTTTGCGCTTCGATTTGGGAGAACGGGATTGCTGTCTATAAAAATTCGTAATAAACTGTCTGGTATTCGAAAGAGAAATAGCAAATTTGTCGCTTTTCGAGGCTTCGCGAACATTACAGTCTTCAGAACCATTTTCAACATCACTAGTCGGATCAGAATTGCTGGGCTTCAAACATTTGTCATTCTGATTGCTAGTAGAAGGTTGTGATTCTTCATTGGATGCCTGAAACTCGCATGAACTCGAAACCGCATCACTGGAACTGGAGTCTTTGTCCGTTTTCGATAAATATTTGTTATGATCTCGAACGCTGCCATCAGCAAAAAGAAAAAGAGGACAGTTTGTTTTGAGTTGAGGAGGCAACAAAAACTTGCGGGCATTCGATATAAACTCTTCAAATTCTTCTTCATTTTTACAGTAAAATCCCAAACAGCAACTTGGATCGAGTTTGGAAATAAGCATCTGTAAAACGTGAATGTCAAAATCTCGGAGACCTTTGCTTTAATTGCCAAAATTATGCAGTTTTAATAACTATAGGCTGACTGTAGTCGAGAATTTATTAACACCGTCAATGAACTGCCAGTCTAGAATGTTCGTAATGCTACCGATCATGCCTGGTACCAACTCATTATAACTGTGCTACTGCAAATAACACCGCCTTGAATATAGTTACATTTAACCATGACTAGAAATTAAACTGATGTTTGAAAGTAAGTTATATTAAATTGTTTATTCATGATCATTAATCAAGTAATGGATCGTAGCAGATGGGTCGAACTCGAAACTGCAAAAATAGGTGACGACAGAATGACGCCTCCACCGGCCTTGATTAATAGGTGGCAGCTTGACTCAAGACAGAAAATGCGAAAGTCAATGTCTCCTATATTAGGCAACTTGGTGAATAAAAAACCAATAAACTGCACGGCAAGGAGGGCAGTACGGTACAGTACGCTTTTTCTGGAATGGAACGGGTACGGTACGTTGGTACGATACGTTTTTTTCCATTCCCCAAAAAATAAGGGTATTATCATACAAGAAATTTAATGTTGAGTATAAAAAAGTTCTGCTAAATGGATCTAGTCATTAGATTCGCCTGCAAGTCTTGAATATATTATCTATTTTGTATTTACATCTTCTTGGAAGCTTGACAATACGGCTGATCAAGCAAGCAAAATAACATAAAATCGGTGCACTTCACTTAAAAATTGAAATTTCAATATCATTGACTAACTCAGTCTCCTCGACATATAGAGTGGTTGCTTGACTCGATGACCGCGAGGTCTTTTCGCAACTTCCCTGTCGCAATTCTATTTTAAATTCTATATTACTGTCTTTATATTGTTCCTGAGCGACTAAAATAAACTATCTTATCTTTTTTTGTAATGGTACAGGTACGGTACGTTGGTACACTGTTTGAATTAAAAACCCCTCACTTTTCGCACATTGCGCCGGCTTTTTGTATACAGAGGCAAAAAACAGCTGAAACTTACGCTAAATGAGTAAATTGAGATCGCTGATTCATAGGTTTGTGATTTCAAAGTCATTTAAAGTTGCGAATAGTTAAAAGCAAGGATGGCAGTAAGGTACGGATCAGTTTTTGCAAAGTACGGTTCGCTCAAAAATTGAACTGAAGTACGGTACGCTGGTACGGTTCAAGGTGCGAGGTACGTAGTACGCAAATTCTGAACGTACCGTACTGTGCCATCCTTGCTGCCCAATCCAATGTCATTTCATCAAACTCGATTTTTGCTTCATAAGCAATGTCAATCCAGGAACAAAACTGAAACTATCTAAATATCTAGCCCGTAGCCCTGAAAATACCGTACAACCACCCAATCCAAAGGAACCCCGATCCCAAAAACACTAAGCTAAAGCCTTACCTTTCTGGGCGAAGCGCTATAGTACGATTCCAGGTTTTTATTTGAAAATGATTGTAACTGATGTGCAACTTGTGAATAATGAGGGTCGAGGTAAAGCAGGTAATCTTCTACAAACAAAATTTACAACTGAAGTTTGGTGGAATATTAGACTTGAAACAGCAGCTGTTATCCAACAGTCAAATTTGTTTAAAATTGGTTAAAAAATTTCTCTAATTGGTCAAAAAAATTCGAGCTTTACTGCTTTAAGTGTACTTGCAAAAGATTAATCACATTCAAATTAGCTGGAGGTCCCTGGCGCGTTTCGGTGGATGAGAGCAAGGTGCGATGGAAATGCTGCACCACAAACTTTCAGCTGGGCAGAACCCGGGAGAGAAAACTGGCGATGACTATTTTAAATAAAGTAAAAATACGCACAGTCTTGCGGTTTGAAGCGTTTGGTTCTAAGTACTTGAGTACATTTTCATGAAAATCTAGCCAAAAAACTAACGGACTTTGGTACTTTTAAAACCAATATGAGGCATCATGCTGGTCGAGCCATATGAAGGTTTATGAACTTCCGGATTTACTTTGGTAAATTTTTTTTCTTGCAGGTCCTTCTTATAGCGGTAAACAATTCAAAACCATTCATAACTCAATTTTCATAAAAATATGACTTAAGTACTTCTAGAATTAAACGCCTATTTAAACTGTATTTACCTTGAAAACCAACGAAGTACAAAGAATGTTTCGGTTTGCCTCCGACTATGCCAAGGCAGTGTTTAAGAGTAAACAATCCTTGCACACAAGGAATGTAAACTGGATTTAAACTAGATTCTCCGAGACGAATTGGAATTAAAATGATCACAGATCTTGTCTGATTTGTTCCGTGATTCCAGTTGCACATGTCTCGAACATCTTTCGTGTAAACTGCAAAACACATTCTGACAAAAAACTAGTTGACAAACAATAATCCAAATGCGGCATACTTACGAAAAATTCCGTTTACTTGCTAAAAAGTGAGTCGGAAACCATAGAAATTAGAATTCCTCGACAAACAAATCAGCGCTTAAAAAGAGGTAATCACCCACTTGCAGAAATATGATGTTCACATCAATAGAAGTTTTAAAGAACCAGAGGTGGAGTCCTCGAGGACGTCCTTGGCCTCGAAGCCTCTAGCCTCGAAAATTACCCTGTCCTCGGCTCGAGGACAGCACTATTTTTTTGGAACCGTTGAAATTTTGTTGGAAAACGCCAGAAACCTCGCGGAAAATTTGCGACGACCTTTTTTTGTTTTCCTCAATTAGAGATCGCCTGAAAAAAAATTTTTGAAGACCTTTTTCGCCTGAAAGGTTTTTTGAAGACCTTTTTTTTTTGGAGAAACTTGCGCCAATGTCCTTGGCCTCAAGCATTCCTGTCCTTGGCCTCGAGAGGGTCTGTTCTCGGAAAGGCTGTCCTTGTCCTCGGATTTTTTTGTGGCATTGGCCTTCGGTCCTCGACTCCAACTCAGTATCTTTTTTTAGTCTTTACGTTTTTTAAGACAGCTTCTTACACCAATTAACATGTTTTTCCTTCAACCTCGAGACGAAACATTTCTCTCTTCATAATGTCAACAACGCTTCTGAAGGCTTTTAAGATAATGATGGACAGTGGTGTCCCACTTGCTATAATCTTACCTTCGACATGGTTCGATCAGTGGTCGAGTGGATAGAGCGTCTGCTACTTAAACAGTAGACCTGGGTTTGATTCCTGGTCGGGCCAAACCAAAGACTATAAAATGGTATTCACAGCTTCCCTGTTTGACATTCAGATATTAAGGGGTCAGTGTGAAGCCTCCAGTGTGTAGTAGACAGGTGGGAAGCTGGAAGCTCGACCAAGCCCGAAAGATCCCTTTGCTGTGTCATGGCCAAGGCAACTTGATGAATAAACAGTAAACACAATGTACTTACAGCTCGATAAATTATATAACCTTTGGTGCAGGTAAAAAAACTTCAGTAATCAGCAGGCCATACAAAGCTTGCAGTATATGATAGCAACCGGTATAACTTTGTTGCCATATTCAGTACCACAGTTTTTGCTTAAAGCTTCTTATTGGTGAGTTTTTGCTTAAGGCATGTTTTGAGATTGTCGAACCTTTTCATAGTTTAGTTAGTCAGTCACAAGTAAGACAGCACCATAACAATTTTAACCGGTAGGCCTACTGCAAAACTAACGAATCTTGCAATTTATATCAAATAGGTACCGGCTCCAAAGTTTTGCAGTTTGTTTACTGTAAAGTTCATAGCATGTTTCTTGATTTAAATAGATGGGAACTGGAACGTAACGGCGTTATACGATCTGATTCTGTACGTTCTAAGCAATTTGCTTTTGAAAAGCTGCGAAATTATAGAATTTTTTAAACTTTACGCCTGCGGTGAAATAACCTTTTGAGTTTAGATCAGAAACTACTAAGATGGCAAAAATTCTCTGGCTTTGCATTACGTACACTTCTAAAAACGCACCCGCACAATCCTGGGCAACGTACACAGCGAGGTTATTTAGAGCTTCGTTCTTTCCTTTGCCACATTCAACCGCATCCTGCATTATGTAGGCCATCGAACTTGGACCATACCAGTCACCAGGCTTGTATTTGTACGTTAAACCTGAACACGATTTTCGGTTATCAAATTTACCAGGTAGTTGGTCGAGCGGTAACGCATTCGTCTCTAGAAAAGGAGGTCTGAAGCGGAGATGGAGTCCTCGAGGACGTCCTTGGCCTTGAGGACACATTTTGAAGTCCTTGGCATCGAAGGTCAAGTCCCTGGCCTTGGCCTCAAGTCCTCGAAAATTGCCCTGTCCTCGGCTCGAGGACAGCACTTTTTTTGAATTGTTGAAATTTCGTAGATCGCGTGAAAAAAATGTTTGAAAGGCGTTTTTTACTGGAGAACGCCTAAAAAAATTTTGTGAAGACCTTTTTTTGGAGATTGCCTGAAAAAAAATTTTGAAGACCTTTTTTTATTTTTTTGGAGAACACTTGCGCTTGTGTCCATGGCCTCGGATTTTTTTGTGTCCTTGGCCTCGAGCCTTGTGTCCTCGACAGCTCGACTCCACCTCTGGTCTGAAGTTCAAATGTAGGATCGATCAAATCGGATACAGGGTTGCCAACGGCTCGCCACCGCTGCGACATTTTTTCCGAAAGAAGCTGTGTTGCCCGGGCGCAATGACGCGGTAATGGGCCCCGTCAACTCGTTACACGCTTCGGCGTAAAATAGCGAGTATAACAAAAGATTTGATAATCAAGTTTCTATGAAAGGCACTAGATTAAGAACAAGTTTTATTAAAGATCCAGCAATGTCTTAATCTGCGAGCTTCGTATCAACCGCCAATACAAAACTGACTTCGGCAAAGTTTCTATTGCAAATCTTGAAAAACGATTTGTCAACTAAATTTACTGTATCATTGCCTTAACTGAAGGCTAGAAATTCGGAATGCTCTGTAACTCGTAATAGCCTTCAGACTTTCAAGATGATTTGAAATTGCCGCCATTATTCCAAGTGACAAATCTGCATATTCTAAAGCGGTTGTTGCTTAAGAGAGCAGCATATTTATCTATTAAGACTTCAACAGGCCGTCAATAGAGATAAGTGGGGAAGAAGCAAACCATATCTAGATAAGTTAGAGTTTTAAGATGGAACCTACGAAATTTCTATCACCGTAAGTATGTACTAAAATTAGTTACCAACGTTACTCGCCACTTTGCAGTGTGATTTTTTTGAAATACAATTCAAAAAGACGTGCTACGGAATGCCACATTTGTAGCAAATTGTGAGTCATTCTACATTAAATTACTCAATGAAATGAAGCTGCCCGCTGCATTGTTAATTTCGTTGATTGTAATAATTTCCTGTGCACCTAATGGCCGGCTGACCTAGTGACCTGCATTGCTAATTACGGCACCAACAAGAATCACGTGAGTTTAGGTTTGCGTGTTTTGAAAACTAGAAATGTTATACATTTGCTACTCCAACCTTTAGGATTCAAAATTTTGTGTTGCAATATATGAAAACCGGCAAAGACGAAAGTTTGTCAACGTTCAGTGTTCTTTGAAGCTATAATTAGAGGCTATATCATGAGGAAGTGATTTAAACCATTCACTTTCAAATATCAACGACCGAAGGGATCAACTTTTACCAATTTCTGTAAGTTGGTGAATACTGAAAGGACAACGGTCGTTGGGTTCATCAATAAACCACTGCACTACCATGCGATGAGTTCGCTTGTCTTTTAAATCTTCAGGTCGCATCAACAAACGCCTCCAATCACGACCTAAAGAATTGCAAACAGAAAGTGTAATTCAATTACGTTAGTTAAGTGAACTAATATGCTATTATATAAGTTTGCTTAACCATTTTTCCTTTAAACTCTAAATATCGCTGACGAGGATGAACAGTCGTAATAATGCTATCCAAAGTGTACAAGTTTAAGAACTTTTCACTTATCAATGACCGTTTTTCTTTTTTATTCATCTTAGCCACGGATTCCCACAGTGAGATTCGAATGGAAAATCGATGCTGCTACCAGCATCGCATGTCGAATTGTCGATTCACTCAACCGCAAATCTCCACCGAACTTCTTTCAGAGCATTACGGTACAGTTTTTCTGAATGCTCTTAATGATGGGCTAATGAATAACTTGGTGGTGACTATTCCACAGGAAAATTTTTAGTTTAAGAGAACAAAACAAAAATGTGGAATATTCATCCGCGTAATTTTTAGACTAAGGATTTGAGTTTGGGTTAGATTTGAGTCGGCATCAATAAAAACTAGGCAGAAATTTCAGGTGAAATAGTCTCTTCTTTAAATACTTTCAGCGAAAATCTAACCCGCTCTCAAAAGTAGTAAAATTCGGAGTCCAATCACTAATACACTGTATCATAGGGCACACCAAAATTCCACTTTTTTTTCCAAACATGGACATCAGTATTGCAATCCGTGAGGATGTCCGAAAAAACGCTTCTGTGAAAAATCAGGGAGTTTCGTCAAGTATTCGCGCTGCAACAGCACTTTTAAGTTTTAGGGGGGTATTTTCTTGAAATTTGGGGGTGCCAATATCTAAAAAGTACTATATTTTTATTTTTACGTAAAAAAATCGTTTTTACACGTGATTATATTTACGTGCCAAGGTTGACTTATCAATCTAAGCATAATTTGCCGATACTGCTGCTTAACAAGGACTTTTTTGGGGTAATTTTTCTCATTTTAGAGCAATTTTTGAACAAAATTTTAGGTATTTTTCTAAGTTTCAGCCATTTTTTGAGCATGAATGTACTGAACATGTTAATACTACACTTTGTGAGAAAGGTGTTTTAGGGCAAACTTTGTTTTAGAGCCTGAACACCACGTCAAGGTGTTGCCCGTCGTTCAGGTTCCTCTGTTTTTTATCCCGGAGAGGGCCCTTTTCCAGCATGTCATAAAGGGAACGATCACGGTTGGGAATGATAAGTTCAGTGTGTTTTGGCCAAAGTGGATTTACGAAAATCTGGGTAGAGCTTTCGTGTGTCTTCTACACAGTGTAGTAGCATCCTCCTTTGTTCCTCATCATCCGTAAAAACGTCCTTGAACTCCTCCATCAGTCTCACTCCTCTTTCCGCCACATCATTCACAACTTTGAGGTCATTAATCAGCATTTTAAATTTCTTATACTCATCGAAATCACACCATTTATCCCGTGAATAAGTTCGAAAGCGAATGTCTTGCAAGGAGACACAAGTGTCTAAGGTCGCTCACAAGGTCAGAGACACAAGTGTCTAAGGATAAGTTGGGAAATTGAGGATTCTACGAGATTAGAGGGGCAGTTGGATTTTGGACAAAAGATACATGTTTTTGATAGCTTTTATAAATGCTGAAAGCCAACTTTTCATATTCGATGTCGGGCAGTTGCTGAAAGCACAATGCCAGTAGTTTTAACTCAGCTGTTAAATACAACCTATGTCTCAAAAAGGCATGTCTGGCAGCTTCAGCAACTTCTTCATCAACGCTAGAGTAGTTCATCATGGCTCGATGGAACTCCAAGTCGTTCACAGCTGCTTCCGAAGCTAAAGGGCACTGCAACCAATATGGAGCATAGAAGATGGACACAAAGTTACAGAACCGCCTCAATCCATTGACAAGAGTAGCATCTACATCAAGTTGACTGCGGCGAAGATACATCTTAAATGCATAAATTGGTGTCGACATCCACCGCGCACGATGTTGTGTTCCTGGGCGCCAAAACGCAAAGTTACTAACACTTAGCTGTTCGAGGTAAAACAAACTCAGCTTCAGTAATTCATCAAAGTCATCTCTGGGTAAGTAGGTGCTTTCGTCAGAGCACAGATGTTGAAGACTCTCTTATGCCTTAAGTTTGAAACTGTCCAGTGGTCCTAAATTGGTAAGGTCAGACTGGTCAATTGAAGATAAATTTAGTGTTGGCCATTTTGATTTCAAAATGTCAAAAAATTCTACTTTGGGGCTACTGGAAGAACCGAATATTACTTTGAAGACATCTCCCAGAATGACTTCCGGCATATGGTGACGGCATGATGTCCACAGTAATGGGTGGCCTATAAGAGCTTCCAATAGAATACATGCTCCAGCGAATTTCCCGGTGTTGGATGCAGTTGTGTCGAAACACATTGCAACACATCGCTGCTCAATGCTCCATTCATCCAGCATATTTTTGACTGCCTTCGCTTGATTTAAACCAGTTCCGCTATCAAGATCTGTAATGCCCAATAACTTCACCAGTTTCCCGTTTGTAGAACTGGCCAAAACAGCTAGATGCTCCTTGTGAGTATAGGCTTTTCCGCATTTCAATAACTTTTCGTTCCAGTGAATTGTGAAGTAATGATCATCCAACCCGGCCAAAAAATTTTCCTTTACTGACTCGAACTTCAAGGAACGAAGCTTCTTACGTCTTCTTAAAGTACTCATTTGGCTAAGCACAAAATCTTTTACGCATCCTTGACTTTCTCTGATGATTGATGCGATGTTGTCATTCAGAGCAATACTCGAAATCTTATGTCGGTCAGCAGTCATCACCACCTGCAACGTTGATGCAATATTCCGTGGCACGTGCAGCAGAATCCGGTCCGGATTCTTCCGTTGCTTAGAAGGAGGCTCACAGAAATCTTCACCCGTTTGTTCCTCAACTGACCCATCGCTTTCTTTACCCCCCAAAACCATTGTGAGCATTTCTTTCTCCTCTTTTGCCTGGTCCTGCCGTCTCTTGTGGTTTTCTCCGCGTATCTTTTTTCGCTCCAAACGAGCCAATAATTTGGTGTCCCTGTTACCAAACGTCGACTTTCGTTCCATTCTTTGATCCTGCACAAATTTCCAATCGTCTTCACACAGTCTAAACTTAATATCCGGCTTAACAATATCAAAAAGAGATTCTAACTTTTCCTTGAAATTTTTGGAAGCCTTAGAATGTTCTTCAGAACTCCTTTTTCCCCAAGCTTGCGTTGTCCTGTATTCTTCCCAAAACGTATTGATTCTGGTCTTGATAGAATTTACACTTAGGTAGCAAGTGTATCCAGGAGTAAAACCCTCTGCAACTTTTTGCCATTAGAGAACAACTTCGTCGCAAGTCCGATTGATTGATTTCTGTTTGCTTAATTTGTCACATTTAAAATGATACAAAAATCTCTGCATCTTCTCCAAATTCGTGGGTAGTTTCAAACAGGAGAGCCTATCTATTGGCTTGCCAATAAGAGGAAATGCTACATCTGTAGATCTTGTTGAGACCATCTTTTTGTTCCCCAGCTTAAACAAACTTAATACTAATGCTTTGCAACTGCACTGATACTTTAATGAAAATGCTTTGCAACACTACACGTGGTATATGGCAACGTCATAATTCAATAATGTGATCCATTAACCTTAATTGTTTTTTAGATTAATTAAGATAAAGGAAGTGTAGAATTATTTTTTTGTCACACAGCTAGATATCTGGTGTCACTGTCAACATATTGAGGTCAAATCTATTCACATTTAGTCCAAACTATTAACTAAACATCATAACTTATTCTCACTATTCACCTCAAAGTTGTGAATGATGTGGCGGAAAGAGGAGTGAGACTGATGGAGGAGTTCAAGGACGTTTTTACGGATGATGAGGAACAAAGGAGGATGCTACTACACTGTGTAGAAGACACACGAAAGCTCTACCCAGATTTTCGTAAATCCACTTTGGCCAAAACACACTGAACTTATCATTCCCAACCGTGATCGTTCCCTTTATGACATGCTGGAAAAGGGCCCTCTCCGGGATAAAAAACAGAGGAACCTGAACGACGGGCAACACCTTGACGTGGTGTTCAGGCTCTAAAACAAAGTTTGCCCTAAAACACCTTTCTCACAAAGTGTAGTATTAACATGTTCAGTACATTCATGCTCAAAAAATGGCTGAAACTTAGAAAAATACCTAAAATTTTGTTCAAAAATTGCTCTAAAATGAGAAAAATTACCCCAAAAAAGTCCTTGTTAAGCAGCAGTATCGGCAAATTATGCTTAGATTGATAAGTCAACCTTGGCACGTAAATATAATCACGTGTAAAAACGATTTTTTTACGTAAAAATAAAAATATAGTACTTTTTAGATATTGGCACCCCCAAATTTCAAGAAAATACCCCCCTAAAACTTAAAAGTGCTGTTGCAGCGCGAATACTTGACGAAACTCCCTGATTTTTCACAGAAGCGTTTTTTCGGACATCCTCATGGATTGCAATACTGATGTCCATGTTTGGAAAAAAAAGTGGAATTTTGGTGTGCCCTACTGCATCAATATTGATCAAAGTGCATCAATACACGATTTCAATGATCCCCATTGTCTTATTCAGTTAAATTGCAAATCGTTTGAAAAGAGCACTTCTCTTACCTAAAAAATGCATAAAAAGCCCTTGACATAGCATCATCTGACTTGTACGAATCATACAACCCCAACCGGTGTCTGAAGTCAAAGTAGTACCTAAAGTTAAAATTTTTTAGATAAATTAATATTGAGAGCAAATTGTAAATTATTTTTGGCATTCTTGGTAACGTATTTGGAAAGAAACTCAGAAAATATTCTTTAGGTAATTAGCGATATTTGACATTTAAACTAGGGCTGTTATCAAATAAGGGTTTTTAAAATTGTCAAACAACAAGTATTTTTGGGATTTTCAATTCAAATAATCAAATAAATCAATAAATTTTTTTGATTCAGGTAGAACCTCATGAAGCACAATAAATCAATCGGGTAGTCACTCATGGAAGATTTCAAGTTTGCAGTAAACAGTCCAGCAGCACTAAAGCATCTTTCTGCTTTTGGTGAAGATGGTGGAAATGTATTTAGACAATTTTTCAATCTTTTGGGCATTTTTGGGTGGCTTCAAAAACATCATTTCTTTCTTGATATGATTCAAAATATTTGGGGTTTGAATGTCAGTTGAACCAGTGCCAGAATGTTTGGAAAGAATGCCATTCAATTATTCTGCCTTTGTGTTTTTTAAATGGGGGCTGGTAATATTCTACATCATTTTCTTGTATGGCTGCATTTGGGAACAACCTCACAAACAAGTGTCTAGCGACTTAGAAAAGTTCTTTCTTTTTTGGGTATTCCAGTCGAGACTGCTGAGAAATTTGGTAGTAGTTTTGTGGCGATTCAAGATATCTTATTGAACCACAAATGTTTTTATTTCGCCTTGATTCAATTCTCCGAAATACAGCAGTCGGCATGTCACCAGCCTAGATGAAATTAATCACCTTTTTGAGAAAAAACATATTCAGCTATTAGAAATATTATTTGAATGTTTGAAACTAGGTATGAAATTATTTAATGATTTTTCAAATAATTAAAACTTTTAAATAATCAAATATTTGTTTGTTTGATAACACCCCTAACTTAAACTGTCCGAAAACCCCTATGTTTCATTCCTTCTCAATGTTACTCTGTGTTCTTTCGACCAAGATTGCTTAAATCTTTTTAGAAACTTCACAATGAACATAAATGATAATCCAAATATTACCCCTTTAAATTGGGGTTGATAGAGCTTGGGGTTTAAATAATGGCATTTTTAACCGTGCGTTGATCGTTCTGTTCTTCACTTTAATAATAATTGATTACTAAGCTAGAAATCAACCGTAAAAATAATCAGCAAGGTAAGAGCTTAGTTGAAATATTGTAATACCGAATTACCGCAGAGCTAAACAAGAAACGGTTTGAATTAGCATAAAAATTGTATTCCGAACTGTCTTTTCACGACTTAAAAAGTTTTCTGTCAGAACATGTTATAACACAAAGCTGCAATAATAAGAATTAAAAGGATGTAATGAAGAAAAATGGACAGCTGAAAGGGGATGTGATCGAACGAAATGGCAAAGCGAAGTAAAGTCAATGGCCATACGAAAGTCGGCCAACTCCGTAGACAGGAAAGAATTCAGATCGAAACTACATTGATGATGAAATTGCTTACCAGAAAACGGAGAAAAACCTTTTCTATAAGTAAACCAGGGTCTTGAAGCAAAATCATCTCTGAATTGCTGTTTTCCTTGTTTGTTCTTGTCGGCATTGGCTAAAAAATTGCAACAAAGACTGAAAAAACGCAATTAAGCAACAGTTTTATCAAAAATCAACATTCATCTCGTAATCTAATTAATCTGCTGAAACTATTAAACTGCTCAGTTATCTGCTGAGATTACAAGCACGTTGTTTTATTTGTAATAACTAACCTTCCAAAGAATTTTCGGAGCCTTCCAAGTAATAACATTCCCCGAGTAACCACAGTGGCGAATTGATCTTTAGCTCCGTCCCTTCGCTCATTTCTAAAACAAAACTGTCTAGTGAAGTTAAAACTATTAAATTGCGGCTGAATTTAGCAAAACTGGCCATGAGGAAAGCAACACTATTCAATACTCATCGAGCTCACCCACTTTTCCATTTAAATTTTATTTCAAGAGCACCATTTGCAGAGTCTTGACTGCTCAAGACAATAAAGCAAATAAATACACGTTTAAATTAATAGCCATTTTGGATATCTGTAGCAAACCAAAATAGAAGTTTTTTTTTTTTACAATTACAATTATGTCAAAAAACAATGTCGATGGTCCTGATCTTCAAAAATGCACTAGCTGAGTACTAGGTGAATTGTTTTTTTTTTTCACTGCAAAAGTTTAAAATCCAATCATATTACGCATTTAGGGTACTTGAATCACAATACTCACTACCAAGCGTAATTTAAGGGTTTATCCATAAATGACGATATTGCAAATCGTTTGAATCTTCTGGATATTCGACTAAAGTCAGTGACCATCGCATTACGGTTGAAAATAATTTAGGCTACAAGCCAAACTAGGAAAATACATACCATATTTAAATTTATTCCATTTTTCCATTAATTTTACTTTCATTTTATCGCCATCATCATTTTGTTTCGTGGATTTACTCGTACTGGCAATCGGCGAGCTGAATGGAATGGATTTGACATCGTTTATAAAGTCATCCATTTTCTCTTTAATACCAGACATTATTATATCATAAAAGCCTTTGTTAGGAAATTAAGTCATGGTTTAAAATCAATAGCTATTCAAACACACAAATTAAAATGCAAATAACAAAAAGTTCAGCAGGAAATTCAAATATACCGTTTTGCAACTCTCTCGCCTAATGCACCTTAAACATCATTTTGAAATTCGATAAAATTCGTCCTCAAACAAATGTGCACTCGAAGAAGCCTTTAGACACATTATATTACTGTAATCTTTAATCTGAATAGCTTATTACGTACTTTAACAGCTTTAAGACCCGGTCTACACTGCATAAAATAGTAAGCGAAAGAGCATATCCCTTCCAGTGGTTCTTAACCTTTTTTATGCTGTTACCCCTAAAATATTCACATGTATATCAATCTTACCTTTTTTTTAGAAAAACAGCAATTATAATAGCTCGCAACCCAAAATAAATACACAGAAAAATAAGGTTATTTTTATTACATATGCCAATTGTGGGAGGCTTTTTTGCCTAAGCAATGCGAAAAGCGAGGTGATATGATGCCTCCAATACTGCGTTGATTTGTTTTACCCACATTTCCCCAAATTCAAGGTGCCGTTTAATCAAATGCTCAGATTTTTGCCAAAAGTAGTCTATTTTTTCCACTAATCGGCCTTGGCACGACTCAAAATGCTGCTTTAATTTGCTTGGTTACGCACTTTCTTGAGTAGAACTTTAAACAAATTACTGTGGCTTTTTAACAGCATAACTTCATTTCTTTAGAAGCATCTTCAAATTTTTGGCGTTAAATTAGCCTTACTACTGCAGTCAAGAAGCAAAATGCTCAGTTCACACCTATTACTAACTGGACTAGACTATCAATTGTTTACGAAACAAAAGAATTCACAAGAGACCCTAGTCGCCCTAGTACTAATTTAGTATTAAACTATGGTATCACAGAAAGTAGAGAAGCACGATGAAACTTTTCGAGTTAGTAACCCCAAGGGATAATGGTTGCCAAAAAATTTTTTTTAATTTACATTACCCCTTTCAGAATGTCAAATTACCTCTTTGGGGGTAATTACCCACAGGATAAGAACCACTGCCTTAGTCTATTCAAAAATTCGGAACTCGCGGGGTGCCGACGTATCAGCGTACTAATTGCAGCTGGTTAAAATACGCTCCTACGCTCACAATTTTACAAACGATGTAGATCGGACCAAACAATTGCAACACATCTGCCAAATAGTCTCATCACAATCTCAATGAATCAAACACAATACGGGATAGACTCGGTAATTAAAAATGGAAGACTATTTCACTAGAAATTTCTATCTACTTTTTTATTAATTTTGGCGGCAGGCTCAAATCTAACCCAAGCTTAAATTGTTTCTCCGAAAGTAACCCCGAACCTAACCTCAACTCAAACCCTAATCTTCACCCTAAAAAAGTAAATAAAATTCGCGGATGATATTCTTCATTTTCGTTTTATTCTCCTAAGTCTCAACTTAAAAAAGTTTCAGTGAAATAGTCACTTCCATTAAAAATAGCAGATAATTTGTATACACCAAAAAATTAAACGTGAATGCCAAAGTTTACCTTTAGTACGATGTAGGCAGCAAAAAACTGACAATACAATAAAAGGAGGTAGAAACAAAGAACTGTAGATGCGTGTAGTGTGTGTGCAATTGTACACAGTATTTATTGATATGACTAAATTGTAACTTCATTTGTCTTTGAAGCTTGGAAAAGTAAATGTAACTATTGATCATTCATTCAATTAGCATGTGATGTTCATAGAATACAATTCGAAAAAAATGTAAGATAAGCATTATATGCACTTAGCATCGCACAGAGAAGGGTTCAGAGTTCATACAATACTCGAGTAGCACCCAAAATTGCAAAGATGACTTTAGAAAACGAAGATATAACCATGTGATTACTATTTAATAAGAGTCGAAAAGGCTGACTTAAGATTTTTTTCTACGAGTGGCGTAAAATTTTGTCCAGAAAAAAAGGCAAATTAACCCACTAATTCATGTTATTTTTGTGTTGGTAACGTACTGATAATATGCAAATATATTATTGCCAAAAGCCTTGTCACATACTTTTCAATTGGCCAACTTGTTCCATTGACAATATTAAAAATATTTTTTCAAAGTTTGTTTTTGTTAACTGGCAACATTTTTCAGCAAACAGCAAAACTCATTTTACTTCAAGAGTCCAAGAGGCTTTAACGGATTTTATGCACCATTAAAAAATATAACTATACTATTTGGATTGTCCATCGTTTTCAACTGTCTTATCAACCACAGTTTGGTTATAAATTTCAGGTAATTTTAACCCTACTCTTTCAGCGGCTTTCTTTAGCGAATCTTCGCCGGTATTATAAGTGCTTAGCAGTTCATTATATTTTCTTGTGCTCTTCAACAAGCAATAATATGTAGAAGCATCATAGTTTGCTGCTTCAGGATTTCGACAATATTTCGCAGAAGTTGTCTGAAAACAAAAAAAAAATGCACAATCACAATAATTCAATTGCTATGAATGGAGCAACACTGAAGCAGGTAGAGAAGTTCAAGTATCTTGGGGTTGCATTTACGAGTGACGGAAGGCAAGACGAAGAACTGGATACTCGAATAGGCAAGGTTAGTGCAGTAATGCGAGCTTTGCATTATTCGGTTGTCATGAAACGAGAATTGTCGAAAAAGGCAAAGCTCTCAATTTTCAAAACAGTTTTTGTCCCCATTCTCACTTATGGTCATAAATGACCAAAAGAATGCGATCACAAGTGCAAGCGTCCGAAATGAGGTTTTTACGAAGAATCGAAGGAGTTACACTGTTTAACAAGGTGCGTAGCTCTGAGATTCGAAATCTCTCAACATCGAGCCGTTACTTCTCCGAATTGAAAGATCTCAGCTTAGATGGTTAGGCCATGTAAGCAGAATGCCTCAGGAAAGACTCCCCAAACAAGCTTTACTTGCCAAAGCAAATGGGAGAAGACCAGTTGGACGACCTAGAACTAGATGGACCGATTATATTGAGGATCTTGGATGGAATCGCTTGGGACTTCGCCCAAGCGAAATGATGGAGGTGATGGAAGATCGTGAGGTGTGGCGGCTCAATCTTGAGCTACTGCCCCCGCAACCCTCACGGAAAAGCGGGCAATGAAAAAAGAAGAAGAAGACTAAGAAGGAAATTGCAATAAGAAGCGCAACAGACTAAAATCTTAGAAATTACAATCGATTTCTCCTGTGACATCACCTTAATTGCAATCTGAAAACTTACTTGTATCCGAAAAAAGGTTTATTAAAACAAGTTATGCTCTTTTTTCTCAGATTGGCAATGATTAGATATTTTTTGAATGCCTTAAAATATTGAAAAGGCTTATTATACTAGATAACAAGAAAGCAACTAGCAAAAATTTTTATAAACGAAAATTATATTATTTTTTTGCATGATGAGTATCTGGTCCATGCATCTTATACAAAATCCTCACTTGGTTTGCTTTGTATTGCTCCAATAAATATTGATAAGAAGGGGATCCGGTTTGTTTCGCAAGTTGAAACTCCTTCAAAATACCAGAAAATACCTGCAGGCGTAAGCTACGACCTGCCATAATCATTAATTCAAAAATCTGCTAGAACACCATAAAATAAAACACTTTGCTAAACAGTACTGAGCTAGAACTATGTAATTTGATAAAACATCATTGTCGGCAGGTGGCCGAAAGAGTACAGGCATCGTTTTTACGATAAACATAATTGCATGATCTTAGGTTCAATTTACACCCTGGTCACGTTGTTGCATCCTTGGATAAGATGCTTTACGAAGATTATCTGAGCTTGGTGGCTTCGAACAAGCATCAAATTTACATGGGAAGAAGTCAAAGATCAACCGGAAAACTTGGAAAATGATTAACTCCTAAGCGGGTGCCCAAAGGATAGCGCCACGATCATTTTCTCGCGATAGGAGAATCAAGATGCATCAATCAATCAAAGATTTGTATGAAACAAGGCAATACAGTTACTTAGCCAATATAACTCAAAACAGCCAGACACTGAGAGCTTTACACAAAAATGGCACTTTGCTCAGATTTTTAAAGGTTGAAATACAGTTAGTGCAACAATCTATTCCAAAACTCATGCAAGAAGCAAACCAGTATGATAGAATAACTGTTTACTGGCAGTCTGTGTTACGATAGCACAAGTAAAATTAAAAACAATTGGAAATAAAAGGTTAAACAGCTTGAAATTTTGACTGTGTACTAAAAATAGGGTTTTCAGAATGCCAAACTTTGAAAAATGCTTCTAGTAGCATTTTTTTTTAAAGACATACTGCTCGAAATCGGTTTTATTGAAGAAATGAGAACTACTTGAGGTAATAAAGAGGTGCGCAAAATATTTCTCCCCAATTCCCTTTATTCTCGAAAATGCTATTTACTCCGTTTGACTCCGTACCAATTTGCGACGTCACAACAGGCATGAGTTTGCAAAAATTTTTCACTGACTAAGGAATGCGATGTTCGATGAGAAGGTAAAAAGATTCTGCTTTCGACAGCGATTCTAATTCAAACTAAAGGTGACATTATACGAGTGGTATAATCTGTTGTATCAAAGTTAGACCAGTTTTGCTGATGTTTTTAGGCTATGAATGATACAAAATTTAAAGCCAAAAACGATCAAACTGTACATCAGGTCTGGTAGCGTATGTCCACAGGTACCAATAGCAGTAGCCAAGTTTTCAGATTTGGTTAGGCTGGTTACTGCTACTTGTTAATAAGTTGTGGGTACTAGATTAGGCCTACTGTACTATTGTGCTAGTTTCTGATTACAGCTATGAGAATAGCCTACACGGAGTACCGATATAACGTACCGGTACCTATTCTGTTATTTCATAAAATTGCTTTGTTGCTGGTTGTACAATACGGTAGCAGAACTTCCCATAGCTTAGTGAAAAAACAGTTGACAAGAATAGGACTGGTAGACCAGGTTGGTGTTGTTTCAGGGCTGTTATAGTAGGCAATAGCTTACAGTACGCCTATTTAATTTGGACTTCTGGCAGACATAGGCTACCAGCCTTATCTACAATATGATCGTTTTTAGCTTCAAATTTTACATTATTCATAGGCTAAAAAGATCACCAAAGCTGGTCTAACTTTGATGAAACAGATTATATCATTCGTATAATGCCATTGATAAATTTAGTTTGAATTAGAATTGCTGTCAAAAGCAGAATCCTTTCACGTTTCTCATCAAACATCGCATTCCTTAATCCTTAGTCAGTGAAAATTTTTGCAAACTCGTGCCTGTTGTGACTTCGCAAAATTGGTACAGAGCCAAACAGAATAAATAGTATTTTCGAGAATAAAGGGAATTGGAAAGAAATATGTCGGGCACCTCTTTACTACCTCAAGTAATTCTCATTTCTTCAATAAAACAGATTTTGAGCAGAATCTCTTTAAAGCAAACCAAATTTAAAATAGATGATAAATGCTAGATTATTAAATACCACTGCTTAAATCCTTAAAAATATCTCAATATCTTCTTTCTTTTGTTATACTCGCTGTAATACGCCGAAGCGTGTAACGAGTTGGCGGGGCCCATCTCTGCGTCATTGCGCCCAGGCAACACAGCTCCTTCCGAAGAAATGTCGCAGCGGTGGCGAGCCATTGGCAACACTGTGTCTGATTTTACCGGCCCGAGATTTGAACCTCAGACCTTCCGCTCCAGAGACGAACGCGTTATTGCTCGACCAACTGGCCGGTTATCTCAATATCTAATGAAGTTGATGCATTTCACAGAGAATAAAAAATGACGAAAATCAGCAACACCACCAGTCCACCATCTACTAGTACATTTAAAAAGCAATAGAGAATCAAGTATTTAACCTAAAGTTCTTAAAAACAAAAGATAAACATTGTTTCAGACTTGCAACTATTTCAGAATAGAATAAAATATTGAGTAATTTCTGATGAAGAAGACACTAGTGCACTAAACTGTATAGGCCAAAACAAGACTATAAAAATTGGTGTTCACAGCTTCCCTGCTTGACGTTCAGTAATTAAATGAACAGTGTGAAGCCTACACCGAGTGTAGCAAAACAGGTGGCAGCTTGACACGAAGACTAAAAGGTCCCTTTGTTGTCTCCTTAGTATATCAAGACAACTTGGGGAATAAAATGTAATTATAGCAACAATTAAAGATGGCACCATGCACTGTAATAAAATTTCTGAAGCTTCATGTATCACTTGTCTTGCTGAACATCACTGGGTAGACTGGAATATTGAGTACGAAGATATCAGTCAATAATTAACAGCATCAACCAAGGTATAATCAATTTGAAAAAATCTATTCAACAAGCCTTGTATAAGTTAAACGAGGACTGAAGGCAAAATAAATGGGGTTATCTAAAGTCAGGGCAATCATATTAGATTAGATTGGCCTTGACTCCCATAATTCTTGACCAAGCTGCTCCAGAGATCTTCTACTCCAAACACGACCTAGAGGCCTTACTAATTATAATTTTTATTAGCAACCTTGACGTAGATAACATCGGCAACACCAAGACCGCAATTAGACTAAGCCGCAGAAGCCTTTTAACCTATACATAGGTTAATTAGGTTTCTGTGGGCTATGATACTGCATCGAAACATTAAGGTTGCTAAAAAAAATAATAATAATTAGAGAGGCTCCTATGTCATATTTGAAGTAGAATATCTCTGGAACAGCTGGGTCAAAACGGATGGAGTCAATGCTAATCTAATACGATTGCTCTAACTTTATATACCCTGATTTATTTTGCTTTCAGTCCTCGTTTAACATGTGCAAACAAAGTAAAGTACAAACATTGCTAAACTATGCAACCATTAAGCTGATTTTTATCAGCAAATCACTGGTTTTATTGGCGGCGCACGCAGATTCATTTTTGGATTTTCAATGCTTTGCTATCAGAAAATCGCCGATTTTTTGGGCCTAAACCGACTAACCCAAACCTAAGAGAAAACACTGATTGTTAAACAAATCAAATTTTGGTCAACAATTAATATGCTGCGATAACAAGACTGATAAACTGTAGATCAGCATAATGGCAAAGTTTATTAAACATATTTAAGGTACATCCAAACCAAAAATGGGAAAATCCTAGATGCATTAAGTTAAAATTTTGTTATTTACAATTCAGCACCAGTTGATTCAATCATTTACCTACAAATTTATTTTTGTTTGAATCATTAGTAATCACTAACTCATATCTTTAGTCAACCACCAAGAACAAATCACTAATATAGGTCATAAACTCTGTTTGCAGGCAAAAGTGGTGAAAAGTAAGTGCAAAAATGGCAGAGTAGAAATTAACTTTCAATACAAGAACCAATAATTAAATAAATCTGAATCAACCATTTACGAAATACCTAAATATAGCTCAATGGATATTTATTGTCTATGAGTTAATTCTTTTTCAAATTGTTCTGCTGTAAATGTCCCATCAAGTCTTTCATAATCTTTATTAAAAACCGAATAGGCACTTAACTTGTTTTTAGATCGCTTTTTAGTTGATGTATTGAAATATATTATGACAAACAGTGACAAAATTACATAAACAATACCAAATTCTAGTTCAACAAACAAACCAAATAAGATAAACCATAATACAACTTTCAAAATCAATGCGTTTCCAATTACTGGAATTGTTGATAACTTTGAACATACATTTATGAACACTCGATTTTTATAAATTCTTTGGAGTAACTTTTCCAACCAAGCAGAAACAAAATGTTGTTTCTTCTTTGTTACTGGGACAGTAAAAGTCGAAGAAGCTCCTTGCAATTGATTTTGTTTTTCTCTTCGAAATTTTTCTAATCTTTTTTCCATGACAAATTGATAGCAAAAATTAGGACTATCTACTACTCACTGGTCTATAACAGATAAAAAAAATATATATATATATAATCTTAAGAAGTGCAATTTAGTGGCTAAATAGGCCTAGGGCAATAGTCTGTAAAGTCAATTAAATACACTTACAGTACTAATTACTGGTATTAGACTAGCCTACATTCTTTGGTAGCCCAATCCAATCTGTAAACACAGTATCTCGTACAGTATCACATTTTAACTGCTCTGTGCTAAATTTTGGGTTCAGAGTTAGAAAAATTCATTAAAAACTTAACTTAGAATATACTGTGGTTCCAGCAATTCAATAAGAAACATTTCAATATTTTCTGGCATTTCAAAAAAAAAAAACAGATAGGCTACTAGCTAACCCAAAACCTCAATGTCCTGTCCTGAAAAGCCTTCAAAGTTCAAACCATAAATAACTGAAAAGCTGATCTTCGACTTCTAAATCATCTATTACTTTTCACATGGCCTAGCCTATAACAGATAAGAACATCCTACTTCGACACATCAAAGTTTAAGTTTAAAGTCTTAAGGTACGTTTATGTCATCAACGAAATTTAACATCATCAACAACTTCTGAAAAGTTGCAACCAGGTGCAAACTTCATAAGCAATTGCTTAACTTCAATTAGACCATAGACTCCGAGTCAATGCTAGACAAAACTGTTGTTGAGTGGTTGGCTATTTTGAACAGGTGATGTAAGCGACCACTCACAAAGGTTGGCAACCTTAGCTTCATATTCAGTGTAAACTGTAAAAGCACATTTACTGGCAGAAGCGTAGCCAGGGAGGAGCTGGGGCTACCCCCCCCCCCCCCCCATTGGCCAGCTGACCAAAACACGAAATAAGGAAAATACCGCATTTTTAGCACTTCTGAGACTGTCTTTTTCACTGGAATAGCCTCAAAAAATGATTTATATTTTGAAACCTTTATTTAGGAAAGGTCTAATTTGTCAAAAATGTAGGCTAACGGTACTGTAAGTAGTACCGTAACTCATCAGAAAAAAAAAATTAGAAAAATGATCAAAAATTGGTATTCAAATTTGATCACTAATTGGAAATATGCTCAACATAGGTTTCATCAAAAAATATTTAAGCTCAGAAATAGGGGGGAGGCTATTCAGTATTACCAGTAGTTTAGTTAATTACCAACCACTTCTCTCAAACTTCCTTCCATTAGCCCCCCTAATTATATCTTTCTCTATAAAATATACACAAAATCTGAAAAAGATTAATCATTGAGAGTTGTATTGACTGAACTACCAGCAGACCTAGCCTACAGGATTTTATGATTTACCAGCTTGTAAATTTCTTTCAAAATAGGCATAAAATGAAGTTTAATTTGCCAAAAAAATACAAAATTTTCGAGCGCTGGGTTCTCTGTCTCCAGATCTCGATGCCTCTGGCAGTTTCGCTCCCAGACCCCTGTAACACTACCCCATTGCAGATTTCTGGCTGCGCGTCTGTTCACCAATAGTATATATACAGTAAATCTACAGCGATTCTCTGAATCTAATTTTGTGAATTGCTTTCCAAAAATTGAGAATTTGATACAAATAGGGAGCAGGGGAGTGGATTAGAGATGTCGTGGGCACACTTTTGCTGCACTGTGCCAGCACCGCCAAGGTTCTGTCCGCACACTGCACCGCACCACAAAAAATTTGCAAACACTGCACTGCACCCGTGCTGCACTGCATAAAAACAAAATACCAAAAATATGACAACAAAAAATACGTTGCATGAATTTAATGATTTGCTGGCGAAGTACCAACACTGAACACTGAAGAGTCATATTCTGATAAAGCAAAGCTTATTTGAATACTAGAGTGCAAATACTGTAACTCAATGCTTATTTGCATGGAATCCTATCAACACACTTTCATGAGGCTGGAATGTTGGGAATAGTTTGTTCTAAAGCACTCTTGACCTAATCCTCCTTCAACACTGGACAAAAAATAAAGTTGTAGTAGCTGACTATTCCCAATGTGTTAGCTAAATCTAATCCGATTCTCATTATATATATAAATTCTGAGGGCATCTCTCTTTACGTAGAGCAAAATAACAACTAATATGTTGTTGTTTTTTTAAACTACACATATATGAGTTAAAAAGCTAATGACTATTGATGTGGTAGTTAACTGCTACCATTTAAAGGAGGCCTTCATTTGAAATAGGCTATTATTTAAATAATCCAGAATATTTTTCTGAACACGTTATCGAAAGTTCTGTCCAGAAATTCCTCACCGTTCTTGAGATATCCTCTAAAATCCGCTAATACTCCGCTAATCCATGACGTCACTTGCCCGAGTTTGGCTGAGTTTGTATGGGCTGTGTAAGGTATAGAGTAGGTAGGCAACAGTTTTGAATAAAATAGGGTATAATTCATTTAATTTAGACAAGGATAAACATTAAAAAAACGTTTTGTGATGCAACTGTTTTGTGAGCTAAGAACAGATTAGGTGTACTAGTGGATAGTTGTGGTACCGGTAGACTACTGTAACCTGGTACCGGTAACTGTGTAATCAGTTGACAGGTTGATGGCAGTGCAAGTGTCTTGCAGTCTAGTTTATAGTTACCAGTGAAGTCAGAAAGGGTTTATAAAGGCAGAAGGCTGTCCGTTACCAAGTACATCTAGGCTATAACTGCTGATTGGTAGCCCTGTGTGGCCAACCGGTACTGTATGGTACCGATAGCACTAACAGTCGAATCAATATGGGGTACCGGTATAGGTTTATACCGGTACTTGAACTCTGAACTAGTGTTTAAGTGTAACAACAAAAATAAACCGTTCTGTTCTGTATGTTAAGCCCTAGAAACTAAAAAAGCTAAGAGGTTGACAACTGGCATCTTATACCGGCAGCCTGTAACTTTCTGGTACGGTAGTGGTAGCCTACAGATACTGGTAATTTGCAGCAACAAAAATAGTTGTGGTAGGTTACTGGTAGCCACTACTGTAGCCTACCAGTACCACACAACTGTACAGTCTGACAGTACCGTACCGGTACAGACTAGACTGCTAGATTTGCCAGTTTGCATCCTTGTAGCAGTGTACATTTGTTCCGAACTCAGCATGGCGCAGTGGTTACCAGTATGCACCTGCTTTTGTGCTATCTGGCTAGTGATTGAACCAGTAGTCGTTACAGAAAATCTCAAAAAGTGGTTCTGTACACTGACAATGCCGCAATGGACATAGCTAAAGTTTTTAAAATGCTGTTTAGGAGCGGTGGACATCAATCTTGCGCCATATTGTGAACGTACATGCATGGACTTGTGGCATGAA